>JAFVMD010000030.1:0-356087 GCA_023758005.1 Alternaria sp. BMP 0032
TTAGAGTAAGGTAACTTAGTAAAGCTAAATTAGTTACTTCTTTAGTAAACTTAAAAGAGTAGGTATACTAAGAGCGCTAGGCTAGTCTTAAGGTAGTTAAGAAGAAAGTAGTAGTAGCTAAGTTATAGAAATTAAAGCTTTATAGTATATAAACTAGCCTTCTACTACTACTACTACTACTTAGCGCTAGTACTCTAAAATCTACTTTAGCTTACTAATCTTTATCTAAGAAGATAGACACTATACTTAATAAAGATAATTTAGAAAATAAAAACTAGAATTCTAATAAGCTTAAAGCTTTAACTATAGCTAAGAACTATAAATATCTAAATAGAACTTCTAATTTTCTTTAACTAATTCTTAATAGCTACTCTAAGTATACTAAACTTAATAACTATAAACGTATTAAAGTTATCTAAGTATAGTATTAAGAAGTCTATATTAGTTACTACTTTAATAGCTTATTAATTAATAGTACTTATATCTATTAGACTTATATATAAGTAATAGCTACTTATATAAGTCTCTTTAAGTAAGCTATAAATATAAAAGCTATAAATAATATTCTTCTTCTTTTATATCTTTTCTAAGATAAGTAGTATAAACTCTAAATCTATCTAATTATATCTATTCTCTTTATTAAGTAGTATAAGCTTAGTAAATAAGACTCTAACTTTCTTAGCTATTACTTTTATTCTTAGATAGTTTATAATTTATATCTAATTTCTTTCTAAAAGAAAGTTAGTAAAAAGATAAATTAGAGTAAGCTAGTAGAAGACTTTAAGTAGAAGAGTAACATTACTATAGAAAACTTTAAGTAGCTATTCTTTAATAATAAGAAACTTAAGAAGATTATTAAAGAATTCTTTAAGATATACTATTACTACCTTTAACGCATTAATAGTAATAAGAACTTTAGCTAGCTTTATATTATATACTATTCTCTTATTTAATAAGCTATTTATACTAACCTTTATTATTAAATACTCTACTTAGTACTTTGTAAAGAATATACTATAGTTTTCTACTCTTACTATACTAAGTACACTATACTAGGTAATAAGATATTCTTCTACTATATTAATCTTAATCTATTATTTACCTACGCTTAAGATTAAGGTATAAATATAATCTAAGAATTAGTCTTAATTAATAATAAGAACTCTTAGAACTATACTAACCTTCTTAGTAAGAATAAAAATAGTATTCTAGAGTATATCTAGAAAGAGCGTAAGTATATTATTAGAAAAATTAAAATACTATAGCTAGTAGTTAAAGAGCTTAAAAAGGCTACCTTTACTAAGAGCGCTAATAGTAAATATCTAGACGTTTTCTTTTTTACTAATAAGAGTATACCTTCTTCTTATAAGAGATAGTAGTATATTTAGAATTATAATTATAGTATAGAAGATACTATTAGATGTCTTATTAATAAGATTAATATAGAACTAGATATTTATTACTACTTCTATAACGCTACTAACTTTAATACTATACTTACTCTTTTCTTTCTATTTAAAACTTTTTAGGCTTACACTAGTAGTTTAGCGTCTAGTCTATTATTACTTTTTAGCTCTATATACTCTCTAATAATATTACTACTACTAGTTCTACTACTTTCTTCTTAGTTTAAGATACTAATACTAGCTTTATTAGCTTCTACTGCTAGCCTATCTAAACTACGTTATAGTAGATAAAATATAAAGTAAACTAAACGTACTAGTAATATTACTAGTACTTAAATTTTAAGTAAGCTTCTTATTTTACCTAAAATCTATTTACTACTTATACTATAGTAGTGTATTACTAATATCTCTACTTAATTATTTATTTTACGTTTTACTTTCTTTTTTATATTTTTTCTTTATCTTTTCTTTATACTATAAATAAGTAATATATTTTAGATAGTATAATAGAACTATACTACTAGAAAGAGAAGATTTATACTAGTGTATAAGGTATTCTTATATAAATTAAATCTTTAATAACCTAAGAATTACTTAGAAAGAAAACGTTTTTTAATAAGAGCTTTTTAGAATTATTTTATTATTTACTATTTTATCTTTTACTTATACTTTTTAGTATTAGACTTTTATATAATACTTTAGATAATAGAATCTCTTTATAATAGAACTCTTTTCTACTAAACTAATATCTATATACTTTCTTATCTATACTAACTACCTTACGTTCTTATAGTAATACATCTTTATACTCTCTAATACCTATATAGTAGTAGAATAGATACGTTTTTATCTATCTAGTAGTAGTTACTTTCTAAAGACCTAACTATAAGTAAGCTAATATAACTAAAAATTACTATTCTAAGCTCTAATTTAAGTAGCTTAAGAAGCTTAAAATAGTAAATTAACTAAGTCTAAGTAGTTATTACTAAGTAGAGGTAACGCTTTAGTAGTTATATAACTCTATAGTCTAGTTAACTAGTAGTAGAAAATCTAATATAAAATAAAATATAGTAAGATAGTAAGAATAGTAGTAGTTATTTTCTCTACTTTATTTTAAAGTTTATAGTACTTATACTTTACTAAGAGTATTTAAATGTATACTATCTAGCGCTTATAAGAAAAGGTATTAATATATATAGTAAACTCTTTATCTATATTATCTAGTATTAATATTATAGTAGAGAAGTTAGAAGTAGTAAAGAGTACTTAGAGTAGTGTTTACCTTAGACTTTAGTAGTAGCTTCTAGCTAAACGCTACTATAAGCGCTACGCTGTCTTTATTACTACTTATTTTATAGTTTATAATATATTTATCTAGTATAGTTTAAGACTATAGAGAGAAGTTAGATACTAGAAAAAAAGTATAATAAGTAGAGACTTATTATTACTATTAAGGTGTAACTATAGTAGAAAAGAAGCTAGAATAAATTAAAGTTAAAAGTAAGAAGAATACTATCTTTTTAGTTTTAGTAGAACTTATAAAATACTTCTCTACAAGACTAATATAGTCTATATATATTTATAATATTAAGATTCTTTATAGTATAGTTAATATAATAGAAAAGAAAGAAATAAAAAGAAACTAAAGAAGTATACTTTAAATACTTAGTAATAGTAGACTATATATTATTAAAGAAGCTTCTAGATAAAAGAGCCTATAGTAGACTTTTTCTTTTTTTCTTTAAGTAAAAGCTATCTTATAGCCTAAGCTCTTTTTCTATCTAATACTAATAATATATTAGAATTAGAGAAAGAAATAAAGTCTAGTCTAAATACTCTCTATTCTTCTTCTATAAAGTACTTAGTAATAACTATACTTAGCTAACTAATAAGCCTTAGAAGAATACTTAGCTAGCTAATAAGTCTTAGAGTATTACTTACCTCTCTTTTCTTAAGTTATAGTTAGAAAGAAGTATTCTAGCTATTTTTCTTATTATTATTAATAGAGCTAGCTAGTACGTTAGTAGAGATATTAGTATTCTTTTAGTTATCTAAGTTATAGAGCTTTATCTAGCTATAATATTACTTAGTAATATCTTTTAGTATTTATTAGTAAAAGAGCTTTAGCCTCTTACTAGAAATAGTATATAGAAGTAGAGTTCTATTAAAATTCTTAATCTAGTAAGTGCCTTACTCTAGCTATAGTTATTAAATATAATAGAAATCTACCTACTTAGCGTTAAGCTTCTTATCTCTAGATATATTAATCTTTTATATAGAGTTTTATAGAAGAACTAGGTTACTAAGTTAAAGCTTTTTATAGTATATCTTCTTAGTATTATTCTAATAATTCTTCTTAGCTTAACGTAGTTAATTAGTATAAGTAATAGCATTCTTAGTAAACTAGTTCTAGAAGTCTAGTTATATTATACGTATTACTAGAAGTTATATATAATTCTTTACTTTCTAGAATAGAAGAGTCTACTATATTAGAAGCTCTAATTCTAATAGTAGAACTAGGTTTTAACTAGTAATTAACTAGTATAGTAAATAGCCTATCTAAGACTAAGTAGAAATATAGTTAGTAAGAAGAATAGTAAGTAAGTTATTTACCTATAAGCCTAATAGCTTAGTAAGAGTATTAATAATAAACTTATATCTACTCTTAATCTTACTTATAGCTTATAGATTATATAAGAATAACTAGATACGCTTAATCTTATAGTTAGCTATAAGATACTTTACTACCTTAGTAAAGTCTAGTCTACTATTAACTAAGAGCTTATATATTATACTTTATTAATAGATAATATTCTTATAAATAAACTTAGTAATAGTACTAGACTTATTATTAGAAAGCGCTCTAGCCTCTAGCTATTTACTTAAGTATTCTCTAGTAATAATAAAATACTTCTTACCTTAGTAGTAAGGCATATAAACTATATTAATTATAACTAACTTCTAGATTATAAAGCTATATATATTAGTTAATATATTAACTCTTTTCTTAGAGAAGTAAAGCTAGCATTTAGAATAACGCTAAATTCTTTTTTAAATATCTTTATATATATTAGACTACTAATAATATTAGAAGAGTATAGAGTATATAGTATTAGTTCTATAATAGCTAATAGTCTTATACGTTAACTATATAGTTTATAAGTAAATATTAGTATTATTACTAATATAGTATATAGCTATATTTCTTAAAGTTTTATAGAAGAGCGCGCAATTACGTATAAAGAAGTTTAGAGCTCTTTTCTTCTATACACAAAGCTCTTTTAGAGTTATACTCTTAGAAATCTTAAGATTAATAAAAAACTAGATAATCTATTTAGATTATTTAGTATACTTATACTTAAGTACCTAAGATACTCTAATAGGTAGTAGCTTTTCTTCTATACTTCTAATTATATAGTTAATAAACTTCTTAAGATTATCTTTAGGCTCTTTTAGTAAAATCTAATTATTAGGTTTAGAGTAGTAAGAAAGAGCGTCTATAATAACGTTCTTCTTTCTAGAGATATAGATAATATTAAAGTTCTAAAGAAAAATAGTAAAAATCTACTAATTTATAACTAATTCTAGGTTATTAGTAAAAGAGTAATTAAGCTAGATAATAAGTATTATAGTATTAGTTTTAATAGTAAAGTATATACTATATAGATATATACAAAACTTCTTTAAAGTCTAAAGCACTACTTTATATTCTAACTTAGTAGAATACTAAAGACGTTCTCTTACTAACTAGAGTATACTTTTAAATTAAATAGAGTAGCGCTTACTATTAGCTTATAGCTATTTAAGATAAGCTTCTTTTCTATTCTAACTAGCGTTAGTTATAAGAAAGACTTTATACTTTAAAGTATTAGAGTAGTTAAAGCTTACTAGCGCTAGTACTAAGTATATAGTATACTTAAGTATATATATTACTTAATTCTAATCTAGGCTTTACTTATACTTTATATTTCTATAAAAGAGATAGAAAAGAGGCTTAGTAATAGTAGTAAATTCTTTTACTTAGATGTAGTAGTAGACATATAGCCTAAGAAATAAGTAAATATTATATATATTATAGTAAAGTAGCTAGTCTAAAAGCTTTTAAACCTTCTTACTATTAGAATAGTATTTTTTAGAGCTAATCTTATAGCTAATAACCTCTAGGCGTTCTATAAGAAAGTAGTACTTCTTACTAGAGACTATTTCTTCTACGCGCTTAATATTTATAAGAACGTAGTTAAGTTAGAGAATATATTTATAGATATAGTAATAAATACTAAGTATAGCTATCTTACTACTATAGTCTGTCTTAGAACCTCTATAAGTAATATTATTAATAAACACTATAGTATTTAGCTAATAGTTCTTAAGAATCTTTATTATAACGCGCTAGAATACTATAACTAAGTTAGTTACCTTTATAACTATAGTATATAAATAAAAAAAACTAACTAGTATCTAAAAGACTATTATATCTTAGCTTATAGTATAAAGAGTAATCTAATTATAACTAAAATAAAAATCTATAAAAAAGTTAATAAGATATCTAGTAAAGTGTTTAGAGAACTTATCTACTATTAGTAGTAGATTTATATTACATATACTAATAGTATTAATCTTTTATATATTAGAAATCTATTAAGCTTCTCTATTTTTTTTAGAAACTAGGTACTATAAGTTATAATACTAACTATTATAGCGTTTCTAGGTACTTTTATTAAGGTAAGTATTAGCTATATTAACTATAATCTACTTAAGCTTCTTAGAAATAGTAAAGCTTTATACTTACTAAGCTTTATATTTAACTATATAGATCTTATATAGTAGATATATATTAGAGTATATTCTACTAGATTTAGTAAATTTCTATAATAAAGCTACTTCTCTATTATAGAGTATCTAAATAAAGAGATCTCTCTCTTTTTATATAACTTATAATCTAATATAAAGATTAGCTAGTCTCTTAGATATAAAGTAAGTTTTTTATAGAAATATAGTGTATTATAGTTTAAAGATATTATTATATAGTTCTAGGTCTAGTTTATAAATAGATAGGTAAAGTTATTAATACTAAATAGCTTACTCTTTCTAATCTTTCTATTTAAACTCTATTAGCTTATCTACTTAAGAAATATTAATAGATTAAACCTTTTTATCTATAGTCTTATATAAGGTAGTAACCTTTAGTTACTAATAAGTTTTACACGCGTAATTAAGTATCTTCTTATAGTTAATCTTATATATAATAGTATACTTAGTAAGCTTCTATTTATACTAAATAATTAGCTTAGTATTCTTATCTATCTAAAGTACTTCTACGCTATTATTAAAGAGAGAGCGTATCTATCTTTTTTATATCTATTAGATACTTACTAGAAATAGTATATTATATTACTTAAAACTATATATTAGATTACACTACGCTTTTTAGTATAGATACTAAACTATAAAAGAATCTTAAAGCAGCTCTAAAGTAAAGTTAGTTATAGTACTAACTTATATATATTCTATAGTATTATTATTCTTATTCTCTTATTTATAGTCTATAGTAAAGAATAAGTATATAAGCTTAAAGTTTAAGGTAATAAAGAAAACTAACTTAGTTCTATCTTTAGACTAAATATAACATTATACTCTACTAAATATATTATACTATATTCTAATATATAATACTACGTACTATAGTTTTCTAAGTATAGTAAAGCGTATAAGGTTTATAATAATCTAGAAAGTAGTATAAATAACTATAGTGCTAATACGTATAAAGATATTAAATATAGTACTAATAAATAGCTTATAGCTACTATTAGTAGAGGTAACTTCTTATAGTAGATTACTAAGCTTTTATATCTAGTATTTATATAGTATTTTTAACGCACGCGCTGCGCTAAAGTAAAGTATATTTATCTATACGCTTATATTAATAAAGTATTTAATAGAATTACTATAAATATAAATCTAAGCTTCTAGTAGGTCTATCTATATAAACGCGTATCTAGCGCATTTCTATACTCTATATACTATCTTAGTAGATATATAGTTAAGAGTATTACTCTATAAGTTACTATAACTAGTAACTTTATATTAAGTTTACGTATTTAAGTAGTATATATTAATAGTATTATAAGAGGTATTAGTATTATATTAATATAACTATATAGTTAGTAGAGGTTATAATAGATATTTATAGAAGGCGTAATAGTAGAGTATAAACGCGTAGAAGAGCGTATAAATTTTAGATAAAAATAGAGCCTACTTAAAATC
This sequence comes from Alternaria sp. BMP 0032, assembly GCA_023758005.1. Lineage (NCBI taxonomy): Eukaryota > Fungi > Ascomycota > Dothideomycetes > Pleosporales > Pleosporaceae > Alternaria > Alternaria sp. BMP 0032. Next base: position 7,671 of record JAFVMD010000030.1, read on the forward strand.
TATAGCGTAGCTAGCCTTAAAGCTATTTACTATTTTAATACTATTTATACTAATACTATTTCTTTTTAAAAGATTACGTAATTAATTAGTAATATTATTCTAACTAATTAAATTAAAAACTATTACTTCTTATACTTTCTAACTTAGAAGCGCTATTATAATATAATTAGGTTATTCTTTAATAAGCTTCTTAAGTTTTAGATTAGAAAAAGCGTCTAAGAATTTAACTACTTTCTTCTTATAACCTTATAATAAATATCTAGAATTAGCTAATATACTATTATTAATATAGATATTAGTAGATAGACGTATAACTATAAATAGTGTATTAGAAGCTTATAGAAGAAATAGCTATTCTAACTAACTATTCTCTAGTATTATAGTAGTGTTTAATACTTATAAGTTAGAAATCTATTTAATTATATTCTTCTTAGGTAATAGCTAAGAGCTTTATAATTACTTAGAGAGTCTATCTCTCTTCTTAATATAGCTATTACAAACTTAATTAGAGTTACTAAGAATACTCTTATTTAGGCGTTTAATAGTATTACCTTTAGCGCTATAGAGAAATATAGTATCTTTACTACTAATAATAATACTATTAGAATTAATATTATTAAGTAGCTAGACTTTCTTAGAGTACTTAATACCTTTCTAAAACTAGATAAATTACTATTAAGTATTCTTATAACTAATATAATAGTCTAAGTAAGTAATTATATTAGCTAAGTTTAATTACTTAAAAACGTATTTAGAGTAAGAGTCTCTCTTAAACTTCTTAGAAAGAATACTAAATATAGACTATTCTATTATATTATTAGTAATATTAAAATACTTCTTAATTTTAGATCTAAGCTATTTAAGCTTATAAGTTAATAAAGAAGTACTAGAGATTTAATTAAAGTAATTATAGAGTAGACTAAAATAGTACGTTTCTTACTTACGCTTACTATTCTAATAGTAACTAATCTAACCTAGGTTATAAAGGTTATTATAGAGTTTATAATTAGTAATCTTATAACTCTTTTTATTATATATATAGTAAGTATTAGTATACTTAGTCTTTCTATACTAAATAGTTTCTCTCTTAGAAGCTATATTTCTAAGTACTTAGGTAATAAAAGAACTATTATTTCTCTTAATAGAGAGCTCTTTCTTAGTTATATAGTCTATAAGGTATAAAGTATTATAAAAGTTTTTAAAAATTAGAGTAACTAATAAGTAGACTATAAAGAAATAAACTATATCTATATTAAGCTTTAATCTATTTAGTGTCTTTATAAGATCTTCTACCTTAGAATCTATACTAAAAGAAATTAGAGATTCTTACTTCTTCTACTACTTCTTAAAATTAGTAATAATATTCTTTACTTTCTCTAGGTTAAAAGTAGCGTACTTATTAGTAAGTATAATATATTTTATTTTAGTATCTATACTACTACATTTCTAGGTATATATATTATTAATAGTGTTATTCTTTCTATAGTGTTTCTTAAGAAAGGTATAAATCTTATCTATATAGTACTTAGCTTAATTATTACCTTTAGAAGCGTTAAGTATTATAAAAGTAACTATCTACTTATTATACTTTAGAAGTTTATAGTAAAAAAGAAAGCTAAGTTTCTTTTATAGAACTTACTTATTAGTAATATAAGCTTTAGCTATTACGTAGAAGTAAGTATAATACTTAGTAAAACTAAGTAGATTATTAATATACTTATAGATAAAAGCTTATAAGTATAAGCACTTACTTATCTTAATAATAGTATTCTTATCTACCTAGTATTCTTTTATATTTATCTTAAGCTTAGTTTAGTTCTTCTTTTTATAACTAGTAAAGAGCTTAATAATATAAGTAATAAAGTAATTCTTATTACTAATATAATCTAGAAAAATAAAGACTCTTATCTTATTAGAAAAGTCTTTATTATTAGCTTATTAGTTATAGTCTTTAAGAAACTTAGTAATATTATTACTAGTAAAGACTAAAGTAGTATATCTAGAGTAAACTATAAAAACTATACTATTAGTTACTATTATAAATAATAATATACTTTTTACTTTAGAGATAGTTTTAGAGATTAGTGTCTTTAGTATTAAAGTAGTTAAAGAAGTAGTAGATAAATACTTAGAAGAGAGAATTACTAGATCTCTTAATATCTTACGCTTTTTCTATTCTTTTAATAGTTATTATAGTTCTAAATAACTTATAAAGAAGCTAATACTTCTTTACTTAATAGACTAAATACTAAATAGATATTATACTATAGAGATTATATAATTAAAAGATAAGTTCTAAATACTTAATAGTGTTTAATACTCTTTACTTAATAGTAGAAAATACTTTCTAAATACCTTTATAGTTAGTATAGCTTAGCGTTTTACTTACTATAATACTTTATTAAGTTAGTAGTTCTATTAAACTATAGTTCTACACTAGTATATATTCTAAATATACTACTATAGTGTTATACTAATCTTATTAGCTTAGTATTTTATTATACTTCTAATATTACTATTCTAAGTATTAGTTAAATTACTAATTTCTAGTATTTCTAAGTAGTTACCTTATCTACGCAATTATTTTATCTAATATTACTTAGTAGTAAGAACATAGTTAGCCTAAATATAACTACTATTATAGTTCTAGCTAACCTAAAAAAAAAAGCTAAGTCTATACTTATTATATTTATTATAGTTGTTATTACTATATACATTACATTAACGTATACTAACTACTTCTTATATTATATAGTAGAATATATTTCTATAAGCTTTACTATTTATATAAGTATTAGAGAGTATAAAGATATATTACTATAAAAATATAAAGTAATTAGTATAAGTAAAAAAGTATATAAATATTAGTTTAGTAGAAAAGAGTTCTATTATAGAGAGATTTTATTATCTAAAGTATTATATAAGAGTTTAATTCTAAAAAGTATAAGTAAAAGATAAAATAGTAAATAATAAGATAATTCTAAAGAGCTCTTATTAAAAGACGTTCTTTCTTTAGATAATTCTTAGGTTATTAAAGATCTAATTTATATAAGAATACTTTGTACACTAGTATAGTAACTTTCTTATCTTTAAGCCTAAATTACTACTTATTATTTTTTTTATATTTAAGGCTATAGTCTTACTTTATACCTAGATTCTCTAGCTATTTAAGTAGTCTAGCTCTTACTTAGCGTTTAATATACTAGCTAATTTAAAATAAATTATAATAATAAAAGAAATTTATAAAAGAAAAGATAATATATTAGGTATAGTAGATATAATATTATAAGTATACTTATAAAAACTAAAAAGTATAGCGTAAATAATAGTATTTATATAGTACTATAAAAAAGTGTAGTAGTGCTATATACTAGCTTAAATAGTTAAAGAGCTTAAGTAAATATAGTAGTAAGTAGTAAGTATAGCGTTTTTATTAGAATTAGATTATATTACTATTATTATTATAAGTAGCTATTATTAGTAATAAGAGTAAAATATATAATACTAAAATTAGTAACTCTAAAACAGGCACGGTAACCTGTAGTGTCTAATCTGTTTTTTTAGTTAACTAGGCTAGCAAATCATAATGTAGCTGTTAATGATTTTTTAGAACATAACCTAGGGAAAGAAGAATGTAAGATAACAAGACTAGTCGGGAAGTCGACGTACATATAGGGAGGAGAGAACTAGGCTCGCACATCTTCGCCTCTTTCTATCTTTTCGGTCTTTCGAGAACATCAACCGCGCTCGTGGACTTTTTGGTGTGTGTTTGCGAACATGACTTGTTGTTATTTTATTTTCGTTTCGCGGCGTTGAAGTTTATAGGAGGAGGAGATCTCCGCTCTGCACATGCGGGCAAGCTTCCAGGCATTTTGGAAAGAGGAAGAAGACAGAGGGACAGACATACTTGACGGGCCTAGAATTTTTGGAGAAAGCACCACATGGCCGAAGCGCATTGCGTTTTTGAGAAGAGACCCGGAAAGAAGGTGTGTGATGGAGAAGAAGATGTAGTGCGAAAGGCGGGTTTATATATGCGTCCACTGGCTGCCATGTCACGTGCATCAATCTCTTGACGGCGATGGCGGGGATGAGTTCGCAAGTCCAGATTCCGAATAACAAGGACGCGGAAAAGCATGACCAGTCTAGCAACGCGCATCCAAGACATCAAGAGTTGACCAAAAGGAGGCATGTTCCAAAATGAGTAGATTGCATGCCTCAGCCGCTGCATGTTTTGGTGCTAAAAGAAGTTCCAGATATCCCATGCAACGCTCGCAAAACCGAACTTTCGAGAAGGCCAAAATGATAAGCAGCAAGTCAGAAAGCCAATCGTCCAAGTCATGTCCACGCAGCCACCTTCCCTGGCACCAGAACTCATGGGTATATCGCAATGCCTGTTGTTGGCCATCGGTTCCAAAAATTGATCGCATGTAAGACCGCAAACCGGAAAGCAAAACCCATATCATGATCTGTCGCCCGGCTGACATGCACACGTCATCCAGCATTCATCGCAGGTATGCCAGAAGCCTAGTCGTCGCCTCACGCCCTTCTCCAAGAGCTCGTCAAGCGGATATTCAAGGCTCGTCGCCGTGCGCGTCATACACACCATGCTCATCCGCAAACCTCACCTAGAGCTTCAACGGCTTCCTGTAGAACGGGCCGCGGTAGTTCTGGAGCCCCTTTTCACAGTCCAACCCGAGAAAGGGCGATCCGTAGTCATTTTTCAAGAACCGCCTGTCCTTGTGATCGACATGCACCCCCTCTTTCATCGCCGTCTCAGATAGCCGACCGTTCATGCAAGCGATATCCAGCTTTTGCGGGCCCAACTTGCGTAGTATGCTGATATAAATCTCCTTGAGGCGAAGGACCTCTTCGCGTTGACGACAAAACCTGAACCCGTAGTCCCGCTGGAGACATGCGGGCGGTTCGTCGTCAACCGGATCCTGGATGAATTGTCGTAGGCGCCAGACGGTGGAGCGTTTGGTGGGTGGGGTGGAGAGGAAGGTCTTGAGGTAGGGGAAGAGGTCGCGGAAATGAGCGTACTCATACTTGTCGAAGAGCTTTACTATGGAGTTTGATTCCAGGGCACTCTGCAGTTCGCGGAATGCGGCTTCGGGATCTTTGGCCTCCTTCAGTATTGCGACGTAAAGCCCTGCTAGTTGTCTTTCTTGCTCTTCATCCTTCGCGGTGACGAAACCGAACGAATACCATGCCGCGGTCTGCGTAGATAGCAGCCTCTCTCGGAGTATGGTGCCGATTAGCTGCGCCGTTTCTTGTTTGGTTGCGGGTTGCAGGGAGTGGAGAGCGAGACCCCGATCTTGTTGATTAAGGTAAGGCTGCACCGCGGTCATCAGCGGACCGAGGCTGGTGAGAGCTTGCTGGGGAGGAGGAGAAGGAAGAGGAAGAGGAACAGAAGGTAGGATAGGAGCTGTAATTGCCGTTTTGGTCGCCGTCGCTTCGTATCGCTGTTTCCGCTTCGACATCTCTTTTTGAGGTGGTGAGGAGGGCTTGCTGGCGTTTAGTTGCGTCAGAATCACCAGAGGAGTTGCGAACGAGACGCTCTTTGCCGGGGAATTAGGCCTCAGATGGAACGTAACGTTCCTGAATGTCTGCGACGACCTAGCAGCCCGAACCAAGGTGCTATAGACACGTTCGGGGAAGCCGAGGGCGCAGATGAGGTCAAATAATTTGTTGGCAAAGTTGGTCTTCTCAAGGATGTACTTCAGGCGATCTTGCAGGTTGAGAAGTACCCTCGTCATAGTTGATGCAAAGTGAACGAGCTTATTCATCTCCTTCATCGAACCGTCGAACGCCTGGACGTCATGAGATAGCCTGATGATCTCATCGCCGAGATCTCGATCCAACATGGAACCCTTCTTGTCCATGTCGTCAATGCCGAACATCCTCGTAACGAGCTCTTCGAAGGTATTCTGGTTCTCTTCGAAAGTCTTCTGTATACTTTGTATGACTTGTTCGACTCTGTTATAGTTGAGAAGAAGAATGATATCCCATAGTTCTGAGCATGCGCGATCGAGTAGCGGCCCTACAAATGTTAGCGACGAACGCTTGAAGCTAAGTGTAGCATACCAGTGGAATGCATCGCAACAGCGGCCAGCCCATCTTCGAGCTCGCGCACAAATTTGCGTAGTCCTTCATCGAGCGCAACGCTTGGCCGGGACGATTGTATGCCTCTCGTCAAGAAGATGTCCATAGCGTTGCCGTTGAGTGCCTCTCGTATGTTCGCTGCGGTGCCTAGCATCTTGGATAGGCGCCTCAAAAAGCGGTCCTTGAGGCTTAACGGTATACCCAAACCCTTTGTTGGTACGATACCAGTGGAGTCGTCGATGAGATCCTCCTCGACAAAGATGCCATAGGGACTTTCTTCGCAAGGTTCATTCCCAGTCGCCGCGCTTCCTGGATGCTGCTGTTGTAGAGCCATACTGTCGAGATATGGAGTATGCTTTCGTTGAAGTGAGACGCAGGCTCGAGATAAGGTGAGTTATCGTTAGGAGTAGGGGTCAAGTGTTTGGAGGGGCGCCGTCTTGGTAATGACCTATACCGCCAGTCAGTACAACTCGTTTTCGGGGTGTATCGAGAAAGTAAAACTCACGGCTTTGATGCGCAACCTCGTCGAGCGTACAACTACGTTGTAATTGCCGTCCCTCTCGTTCGTGACGACTTTTACGCTCGAACGTGGTCGACTTTCCGACTGATAGGGATATCGTGAGGAGGGTTACTCCATAAGGTTTATCGCAGACGATTGTGCAATAAGGCTTGCTTTTGAGTACGTTCCGAGTGTGGTGCAAGAGAGACAGAGATCCAGAACTGAGACGTTGATATAGACGACGACGACAGCGGTGACGGAGGCGACTGCCTTTACCTTTACCTCGCGCTGTCGATGGGAAGCATGTCGTAATGCGCTCGCAATGTATTGGCAGGAGGATGGCAAGAGGATAGCAAGAGGCGAAAGGTAATAGAGCGGTATGTCGCGGGGCCAATCTGGGCCATTCTGGCGCGTTTGAATCCGGAAGGAGCAGGAGCGAACGACGAGAACCATGATGACGGAACGACGATACGGTGTGAGTCTGAGGATTGCGATCTCTCTCGTTTGATGAGGAGTACCTTTGGGTATGTGAATGATGTATTGCGGGAGTCATGAGTGATACGGTGTGAGGAAAGAGCAAATGAGAAAGTTGCACATGAAGAACTTCTTACATGGTTCTTACATTGTACACAAAGAAACGAAAGAAGTTGCAAGCGATGCTAATACAACAACAACCAAGCCCGCGCCGATGCATGCGATGCTATACAACCATTTCAGCCTGCCTGCCCAGGCATTGAGGCTAGTACAGGCTGGTGTAGACACAGCAGCAGCAATACACTACCTCTCCACCTCTCACCACCATCCCATCTACCCCCCAAACCCAAACACCTCCGCCGTACTCAACATACTCATCCTAGTCCCCCACAGCGCAATAACAATCAACACCACATCCACAACCAGCAGCACCACCGCGCCCACCATAAACCTCGGGCAAAAGATCCTATAAAGCATAAGATGCCTCCTCAAATGCCCCGCCCACATCGTCGTCGCCAGATTAACAGTCGCATAAAACAAAACATGCGTAGCCACCGCCTTCGTAACCACACTAAGCAGGCCCTTCTTCTGCGGCTTAACCTTCCAAAGCACACACGCCGGAACCGCAATAGCGCAAAGGATCTGTGCGCCGAACGTGTTGAGGATGACGATGATGGGGGTCCATGGGTAACGTATCTTGGTCAAGGGGATGAAAGCGGATTCCCATTGGATGGAGGAGAGGGTGGCTTGGTGGCCTGTCTTGAAGAAGTGGAAGGAGCCGAGGAGGCCGAGGACGACGGGGCCGATGGCGGATTGACGCAGGTTGTTCGTGTCGATTATTTCGAACAAGGAGAAGAGTTGCCAGACTAAGATGCCAATTGCACCTGCGCCCATGGGTTTCTGCAGCACGGCGACGGCGAGGTACCAGATTGTGATGAGCAGGGCGTAGCGTGAGCCGTGGACGTTTGCGAAACCGTGGATGATGACTTCTTCCTTGGGGGCGCCGTTTTCGTCGACCCCGCCGTCTTTGTTGATGATGACGTTGAGGAGGGGCTTGGACCAGTTGTAGATTGAGTAGCCAAAAGCCATGCTGATGGCGAGGACGATCTGGGCGAGGAAGCGCTTCGTGATGCGGATGATGTTTTCCCAGCCGGGGGCCCATTCACCGTCGTCGGCCGCGTCGAGAGCCCAGTATGCGGCGGACATCATTAGGCCGAAGCGCAGTGCGAGACCTATCCAAAGGGTCGCGTAGTGCTGATAGCTCTTGGTGCCGTCGTAGTAGCTCTTGATGAACGTGGGGATGAGGATGGCGGCGGCTACGGGAATGGCGAGTTGCCATGGTGCGGACGTAGTAGACAGAGCGGATCCGTAGTATGTGGACTTGCAGTAAGGCATCTGCTCTTCTCTGCACAGTCTCGAGAAGCTCGCAACCCTGAGCAAGATGGTGAACAAGATGGAGTGGTAAGCGCCTAGAGTGCGGTCTGAAATACTCTTTCGGCGGAAAGATGAGATAAGTGCAAGAACACCAAAGGTGGTCAGGAAGTACAGGAGAATCTCGTCCTCCCAGATGGTGAATGAGTTGGCTGCAAAGCCGCCAGAGAGCGCAAGTGTGAAAATGACACTCGTCCAGCCCCAGATGCTGTTTGGCATCGGAGGCATGAGACGGTAACTCAGTGAGTAAAAAGTAGAAGCGCAGCCGACGATTCCAGTGAGAGCAGAGGAGAGGACCAGGACGTGCGACTTGGCGTCCACTGGCATGAAAATGGTAAAGCCAACACCAACGATGCCTCCGAGGACCAGACCAATGGCGCCTCGGGTAAGGAAGACGGGAGTGACGTCGGCACGATCGCCATGAAGGATCCTAGCGTAGAGTGCGACTACGATCAGACTGGCGGCCAAGACTGTGACACCACTGACCATCCTCGGGACGTCGAACCGAGCCCAAAGGTCGCGGCAGATGCGGAGCGTATCGCGCTGGTAGGCACCGAAAGCCTCGTACGCCTGGCGCATCTCGTCACTGTTGGCCTTGGACTTTCCGAGCGAGTTCCACGCGTCATTTGCGTTCTTCCAGAAGGCAAGTGAAGAAGCCCTTGCGCTATCAGCAATGCCACGGACCTTGGCATACTCGTGTTGGTAGTTGTGGATTTGAGCAGCTGTCAGGCGGTTGACGGTCGCCAAGTTCTTGTAGTCAACGCCGTCCTTGCCGATGAAAGCCTCTTCGATGGGCTTTCCGAGATTGTTGAAGGGTATGGGCATGCCCAGGAGAAGGGACAGCGTTGGGACCAGGTCGATCTGTCCGACAGGCCGAGTCTTTGCGTTGGCTGGAGGCGCGACATAGGCAGGGTTGCTGCGCCCAAACACACCCTTCTTGGAGTACATCCATAGCGCAGCCTGAATCTCATCATCCGACTCTCCTCCATGGTCACCCTTTGCGTCCATACCGTGATCTCCCATAACAACCAACAGAGTGTCGTCATCGATGGTTCTAATCATGCGCTGGAAGACCTTGTCCATCTCGCTCAGCTTCGCGGCCATGGCAGGGTGATCGGGTCCGTAACGGTGTCCAGCATGGTCCACGCCCAGATAGTGACCGAATATTACATCCCACTTGTCGGCATTCTCAGCCTGCAAAAGTGGGAAAATATGCTCACTCACGCCATGGTCGACAGTGTGTAGATCCCAGACGTTGAACGAATCGTACGCGTGCGTGAGGTTCGGCTCGAAGTAGTCCGGGAAAAGAGCGTGCCATGTGTCGTCACCGAGGTGAACCATCCTCTTGCCCGCATTCTTCAACTGCCCAACCAAGTTATCCTCAAGAATTTCCTGGCCTGCAAAGTTGCTACCGACGTCGATAAATGTAGGCAACGTGCCCGTTGTGAGACCCTTCAACCTCTGCATCGTGGCCGTCGGCGGATCAGCGATGAAGGGCAGGAGGAACGCGTTCTGAGGCTGATTCCTCGCCGTCTCGTATAGCACGGGGAAAGCATTGTGGAAATGGCGCGGGGCGATTGGAGGGGCTTGGGACGGGTTCTCGGCTTCGACAGCGAGATCGACAGGTTCGAATTGTTCGGGGAAGGGCACAGTGAAGTCATACCGCAGCGCGTCGACGATGATGACGACTGCTTTGTTGAATGTCTTCGGGTGCCAGCACCCCTTTTCCGCGTCGCCCGGTGTGTACGCGTTCGCAGAGTCGATTGGGGGGAGGGCGCATTCTGACTTGTGGTCGAGCACCAATCGCGTAAGAAGGAAGCCGCTCGTGAAGAGGTAGATACCGAGGATGTGGAGTATTCTGGTAGCGGTTAGCGATGTATATCTTAAGGGGAAAGCCGGGAGAGGGCTGCGATGGAGAAACCTACAGTATGAAGGTAAAGAAAGCGACAATGATGCCATGAGCAGCCTTGAAGTGCACCTGCCCAAGCCTCTTCGCTTTATCAGGGTCGTGTACAGCTGTCCGCTGACCTTGCGACGGCTGCTGCTGTTGTGGCTGTTGCGCCGGCTTCTGAACTTTGGGCGCGGTGCTCCGGCCGGCGGTGATGTCGGACAGAGGCGTGAAGACCTCGCCGTTCTCCATGACGGACAGAGAGGGCTGGCCAATTGGCGCTTAGCAAATGCCAAATGAAGATTCAATGGGATTCAAATGGCTGAAGAGGCCTCAAGGAGCGACAGAATCCATGGGGAGAAAGTTGGTGCGCTGTTTACAAAAGTGAGGATGTGTCGCAAGCATCCACAAGTGGATCACCCATTTCGCCGAGCCTCCGATGTCATGCATCCGCCATCGAGGTACGCGCCTCGCGCCCGTCGCTAGCTATGCTTGGGACTTGTAATACGAGCCTTGACATCATGCCTGCATGCTTCCCGTTCGTACCAGAATACCAAAAGACCCTGCATGCGCTCCATTTACGTTCACTTCACATCACGATCAAATGCACGCGTTTTGTATGTCTTGACAAAGGATTGTATTGGCTCTCATGCTGCTCTGCGCAGTCGCTAGAGAGTGAGTTGTATATCATACATTAGTGAATAAGAGTTATGTAAGAGGTGTAGAAACCTCGTTGAAGAGATGGCCAATCATCAGGGGGTATACAGCAAAATGGCCAGTCAACTCCGAGAATATACATAAATGGTGTGCCCTGCCGGCTATGCCACAGCTTCAGCAGGAACGGAGAAGCTGACAATCAGCGCGGTATAGCCGTCATCAAGGGTAGTCGGTCGTAGCCAAGTGGCTGGGAGGCCCGGGCTGCTAGACTTTCCGTAGCAGCAGTCTAGCCGGGTGTTGAAATTGGTGTCATGAGATTCATGAGTAGTATTTGTCGTCCTTCTCCTTCAGTCCACCCATGCGATCCAGGTCGAGCGAGTCAAAGCGGTCTGATGCGTCGCGCTGGTAGGCTGGGAGGTCCTCTTGTACAGGCTCCAGTCCGACACTGTGGTCTCCAACGCGAACGACGACAACGCGACCCGATTGTTGCTTGCCGGACTCGTCGACTTCATCGGGGAAGGTGATGCGGATCTCGGGTACCGGGCTGGTAGGGCTGTCCATGAGGTTCTGCTTTTCGGAGTAGGTGATGACGGATTCCCGGCCCTTGTACGGCATCGCAGTGATAGTCAGGCGGTTGACATTTGATTGGCGCTTCTCGTAGACGGGGAGTTCTGGGTCGGCCTGGGCTTGTTTCCTGCCTCTGCGGACGCTGCGGAGGAACATGAGGCCTCCTATGCATAGCATGCCGAGGAGAACGAGCATCATGAGGGTAACGAGCAGGGCGAGGTGGGTAGAGCTAAGGCTACCATCCTCGCTGCGCTTGATAAGGTTGATGTTCATCATTATGATATGGGTGGTATTGTGTTTCGTTAGGGCGTGTCGATGGCGTGCAGATAACTCTGAGGTTGGTAGTGTTGATTAAGGAGTGTAGTTGCTGTTTGCACGTTAGTCCTCATTGTCCCGCTTGCATTGCTTCTGTTCGGTGTTGTGGTTGTACATTCGCGCGGAGGCTTGGCGGAATGTGACGGACGCCAACGGGAACAAGCGGATACGCACCTGATAGCACCGTCGGTTCGCAAGCTGGTGGATTGATAGAGAACGAGAGACACAAGGTGGGAAAGAGCGTAATGCGAGATATCGCTGAAAGAGTGAAGCGATAAGTCGACGAGGGAAGAATGAGTGAAGGTGGGCGAGACCGTGGAGGAGGTGAGCAAGGAGGTCGAGATGGGAACCAACGTTATTTTGAACCGCCTTGCGGTCACCAATGCAAAATGCAGGTACGATGCACTGATAGCGAATCAGCGATCGGCACTAAGGCGCGCACCTTCCTCTTTACCTAGTTTAGGAGAGGAAGCCGCCCACGCTAAGCCGCGTCCGTGAGGCACAATAAGATGACGGTAGCACGCTCATCCTCTCGATCTTATTTTTGGCTTCGCTGGCGCCAGCGATCTCCCCGCCGCTGCCGCACGAGACCACAACAATCAGGGTCGTCCTTCTGCGATGGTTCCCAAACCCGAGCCAAAGTAAAAACGCCGTCGCCGCAAACAGACCAAAACAAACAACGGTTATAGCGCGTGGAGTATTTTCTGATATGCAAGGGGCGGTAATAACGAATGACGGGGGTAGGATTTAGCCAGAGGTCGAGACTCTCCGGTGTGGATCGCCAGTGGATCGTGGCCAGCACGTACTCCTATTGCGCTCGGTTGAGGCGACCGCCCCAGACTATGTACTGTCACCCTCACGACGCCAATCTGGATGTTGCGTTAAGCTTATCGAGTGCGAGACGCGACGTGTTTTAGACTGATTGTGACAACGGCGTGGAGACGAGTTGACAGCGCTGGCTGAGACGAACGTCTTGCCCGAGTGCGGAGCGATGCAGGATTATGCTGGTCGATAGCACATGCCACAGCAACGCGCGTAATGAACGATGGATTTGTGGACCACTTCCAAGGCTGGCGCAGGGAGCACCGTGTGGTGATGGAACTCGAGCCTCCTCAGGCACGTCTCTCTTGCGTTCGACAAAGCCTTGAGGCAGCCCTTCATCACCGCAAAGTTGGCATAAGGCTTCCGCTCCACCTGCAGCGTCGCAGTCGTCAGCAGCGCGCAAGTGACACGAGGGAATTCGTCATGGTCCTACGGATGCAGCCAGGCCGGCACTTGGCTTCTCCACTGCGCCCACTCGGTTCCTGTCCCCGCCGTTAAACATCTCATCGTCAGGCCCTGCGTTTGAGCCTTCGGGACGTTTGATGCCTTCCCGCCTGCCTGACGCCAAGTGACCCCTTGACTCTGGGGCTGTCGCATGTCGTCTTCTAGAAGCGATGAACTGTCTGCGATTGAGGGGAAATGCTGTCACCGGCTCTTCTCAGACAGCTACATGGCATTGGATGGTGTTCCATCGTGACCTCGCGGCGATCAACGGTGGCTTATCGTGTGTAACACCACTCAACGCAACAAGAGCGGTGTGGATGTGAAGCTTCATGACGAACACAGTCAGAAGAGGAACTTTATCACGAAGAAAGCACTTGGCGATTGCAGCAGTTTGCTCTGCCTGTTGGCCCGCCAGCGCAGCACAGCTATGAACACAGAGCGGAGATGGGAGGCTCACTGGACGCCTCGCATCCGACTTGCAGCCTTGCAGCGCAAACCCGCAGCTAGGAGGCGTTATATTTGCAGGGAGTGTTGGCAGCGAGGACAATCCATGGATGATCTAGGTCACGAGCATGAGAAGGCTTTTCTTCATCGATCAAACCCACAGCGAGTGCGACCGTGGTTGCCGTGCATCGTCTGCTGTGCGTCCAGGCAATCACGTCGACGAGTTCCTCATGTCCATGCATGTCACTCAGGCTGCATCGAGGTCGACCAATTCGCTCCAAGTAAGCAGACAGAGGTCAATTGGTCATCGCAGAAAAGTCGACGAGGGCAACACATGGTGGGCGTGGGTTGGCTACCGACGTCTTGTGGCTACCAAGAATCTTGTCCCGACGGCAAACACTGGCATGCAGGAGGGTGAGGGCGTAGCAGAGGGTGCGCTTGGACGTGGCGGCAGGGTGGTGGTGAAACACGACGGGCCTGTAGATAATGCTGAGGGTCTCCTATCCATGCATGGGGAGTGTCTCAGGCTGCCATAACGACACCTCGCATCACAGAGGATCGTCCGGATTCCGTTGCCGCATCGTCCCTGACTCGCTCTTGGCACACGCGAGCGCATTGCAGCCGGTGGGCGCAAGAGGAAAGAAAACGGAGGACATTTGTTCTTAGGGAGATCGTGCCTTGGACTCCAATCGCACCTTCGACCCTCTCCCCAAGCCTGGCCTGCATCCAAGCACCCGAAGACCTCTAGGCGACGCTCTCGGTACAACCTGAGCCTTAGCGTTTCCCCAGTGCTTTAGTTGCCCTTAGTTGCCGATCCTATCCTCCAGGGCAGTCGCATCTTCATCACCAAAAACACATCTTCCGAACCCACAGCTGGCGCAACCCTCTCCCTCAGGCTGCGCCCCGAAACCTCTGCGCCCGCTACCAAACTCGCGCGCCCGGCCTGCCCACGCACACACGCCCACCGCCCACCCATTATCTATATCCTCCTCCCGCACCGCTGCATTCGTGCCCTGCCTCCCGCCCTTGCACTCCCCGCCGCTGCATTTGGTCATCGCACCCGTATGCGTCCCCCGCCTGGCGCGCAACATCATTGCTTCAAGACTAGCATGAACTGTGCCTAGAAGGACTACATCACCCACCCGGACCTGCATACCTCGCCCGCACCCACGGCCGCCCTCCCTCGGACGTCCGCGACCACCTCTCTTTGTTCGCCGCCGCATCCGTGTGCACCACGCCGCCGCACAATATATTCATAGTCCCTCACTATACCGGCTGGAAAGAGCGTCCGTATTATCTGCCCCCGCACCTGCCCTGTCTGCGCTGACGCCTGAGCCTAGTCCGACCCTCGCACTCGCGCACGCATAAGCCACCCCGCGCATCCTCCACCGGACTGCACTATATTCTCCGCTGCCTAATAACGTCACTCTCGCCTGTAAATGAACAGCACGCCCGGTGATTCCAGCCGTAACATGGCAGTCATGTCCGCCAATGTGGGTAGCCACTTACCTATGCATGCAGCACGGCGTACTGACACTTGCTCCAGACTCGACCGCGCGACTACTCCAACGGCATCTCGCTCAACGGCACAGACGCCGAGCGCTCGCACGCATCCCCGTGGGGAAAGACTATCTGGAACAACTCCATCGGCTCGTTTGGGCTTGGCTCCGCTGGCAGAGACAACTCGCGTCCCCGAGGTATGCCACTGTTGAATTATGACCAGTGCAACGCTGACCTGCGCCCAGAGAACGGTGCCTCCGCAGACTTGGTCGAAGGCAAGACCGGCTCAGGTTCCCTGCTCGCCAACTCAGAGACCGAATGGAGACCTACCGCCCGACCTGCTTGGGGTGAACATCGATCCGGCAGCATACCGAATGCCAGGAGCTCCGGCGTATCACCAGCCCGGAAGCGATCTGTCGCTCAAGCGCCCGTCCAGCAGTACAGCGACAACTCGCCCTCTTCCTTCTTCCCCTCTGCGAGGGGCTCGCTGGCAGGCCAAGGCTCACACGCGAGACCGGTGAAGCCATTCCTTGATCCCACCACCTCCACCTTCACATCGCACCAGATCGACTCACTCAACACTGGTTTCACCAACTTTGGATTCGGCCAGACAGATGCCCCATCCCAGCGCCCCGACACCGGCGTCACATCGTGGCCAGACACAGGCTCAGTCCACTCCCCAAGCGAGGACCGTCGGAGCGTAGCAAACTCGGAGTACTTTGCGTCCTCCAGTGGAGCTGGTTCACAAAACGGAAGTCTGCCTCCGTCCCGACATGGTGCTGAACCCGCACCCTTCGGCCAGGCAGCAGATGCCTTTTCTAGGCTTTCTCAGCTTCCCCGTCAAGCATCGTCTTTCTCCATGGCCAGTGGCCGCGCCTTCCAAGAACGAAGCGGATCGATACAAAGCGAGTCGTTTGGCACGTTCGGAAGACTGAGCCACGAGCAAGAGCAAGACGCGCGCATGGGACCGAATAGGTCGTTTAGCATCAACGCATTCACGCCAGCAGCAACACCCGGGCAGGACATGAACGGTGCGCTCTCCAGAGCAGACGACGGCAACTTCAGCAATGCAGGCACATACACCCCAGATGGTTATCCCAACCACCAGCTCAACTCGCAGCTACGTTCCTCTCAGCTTGACAACAGTCGAAGTGTGCCGAACGGTACTGGCGTTCGTCAGAGTCCGTTCTACTCTCAGATGAGCACACCACCTGTGTACGACCGTCTCAACCCGTATACCAGCGAGCAAATGTTGGCGCATCCCAACAGCGTCACGCAGCTCCAGAACAAACTTGCTGGATTCCAGATGGCGCAACAGGAACGGCGCAACTTCATCTCTCCGAGCCAACTTCACCAGCAACAGTATCAGCACCTCTTTCCCGCAGCTCAACTGCAAAACCCATACCAGTACCAGTATGGTCTCCCCAACGGCCTGCCCCTTTCCGCTATACCACAGCATATGAACGTGCCTTCGATGCAGCCCATGCAGCCTGTACAACAGCAGCCACCCAGGGGTCCTCGGGAGCAGCAGGTCGGTGATGGGCTCGGCGCTATGAGCATTGAACTGTCCAACTTCAAGAGAGAGCAAAAGCAGAGCAAGCGATGGGAGCTTACCGACATCAAAGGCCATGTGGTGGAGTTTGCCGGAGATCAACATGGCTCCCGCTTCATCCAGCAGAAGCTTGAATCAGCCAACAGCGAAGTCAAGGAGAGCGTCTTCAGAGAGCTCGAGGAGAACGCGCTGCAGCTCATGCAGGACGTTTTTGGCAACTACGTCATTCAGAAGTTCTTTGAGCATGGAGACCAGGTCCAAAAGAAGATCCTTGTTGCAAAGATGAAGGGTCACGTACTTGCGCTTGCCAACCAGATGTACGCTTGCCGAGTCGTTCAAAAGGTATGTTCCTCTTTCCCACGACTTGGGCATAGATACTAACCACACCAGGCGCTTGAGCACGCACTTACCGAGCAGCAAGCCGAGATGGTCAAGGAACTCGAGAAGGACGTTCTCAAGACGGTGAAGGACCAGAACGGCAACCACGTCATCCAGAAGGTCATCGACCGGGTACCAATGCAGTACATTCAGAAGGTGGTCGAGGCTTTCAGAGGCAACGTCGGCGTACTCTCGGTCAACTCGTACGGATGCCGTGTCGTTCAGCGACTACTTGAGAAGGTACCGGAGCCACAACGGAGATTCATCCTGAACGAGCTACACGCAGAGGGACCCAAGCTCATCACCGACCAATACGGCAACTACGTCACTCAGCATGTCATCGAGCACGGTTTGCCTGAAGACAGGGCTAAGATCGTGGCTTTGATCAAGGCGCAGTTCCTCCTGTTCTCGAAGCACAAGTTCGCTAGCAACGTCGTCGAGCAGTGCCTCAAGTGCAGCGACGACGCGCAACGTCGTGAGCTTGTGGCGGTCATCCTTGCCAAGAACGAGCGAGGCGAGTCAAACGTCATGAACCTTCTCAGGGACGGCTACGGCAACTATGTCATCCAAAAGATGCTGGACACGCTCAACCGCGATGACTACGAGAAGTTCGTCCAAGCACTCAAGCCTGAGCTTGAAAAGGCCAAGAAGGTCATTCCCGGCAAGCAATGTGTCTCGGTAAGTTGTCGCGTGACCTAGCATTTCCTTCAAGACAGTCGACTAACAGATGCCCAGGTCGAGAAGAAGATGTTCCGCTACGATCGCATCGACTCTCCGACCATGCCCACACCCGCTCTCAGCAGCACTGCGCAGTCGCCGCAGAGCAGCTCCCACCCAAGCACGAACAACTCCACCGTCGACGAACCCGTACATAGCGCGCTTGCGAACGGCAAGTACAGCGCCGCCAACGCCACTGGCGGTGTCAGCATTGAGGACACCGTCCTATAGAGCGTCCCGCCCTCCAGAGATACCGCCCACATAGGCCTCGTAATCCGTGAACGATACCCGTCACTCGCCACACATTCCGTTCTACACATCCATACTTGACTGCCAGGGTCGGCGGCATACCTGCATTCTACTGTCCATATACCATACTTATTACTTTTGCCTTTCATTGTTACATATCACTACGATTACCGTCACGTTCCATCATTGAACGGCCACGAAAATCAACGTATCGCTTTCATACACTTTTCCCCCCAAAAAGAGCTTGGAGTCTTAATTCGGTTGTTGTTGTCATTGTTGCTTGCTTCTACTGCTCATCTTTATCCTCTTGGGAAATATCTGCTTAGGCAAAGGGCATGGCATCGATGGGGTATGGTTACCACTACTGTATTACCTCATGAAATAATGGGTGCTTTGACGGGATCTGTTTTTTTCGCAACGGGCGTACAGGGGGAGACATTCCTGGTTTCTGGTTGGAATACCATGGGAAAGAGGTTACCGATCTCGTAGATGAATGGGTCGCTTGGCGAAGATGGGTGTGGTGTTGTGCTATATACTACACATTCATAACTTCATCCGACGTCTTATCTGAATTTGCCACCACGTGAAGTATGTGGTGATCTTCCCGATTGACGGACGGGTATGAGTGGAGGCTACGGCTGACCCGCAGTTTTTGGGGGGACAAACGTTTAGTTGCCGCAGCTCCCGAGATCATGCAGGTGTACTGACTAGTTGCTCTAGCTTGGTGGCTATATAAAGGTCTCCAGACTTGCTTCTTTGGCTGATCATCAAACCAGCTTTTCTTCTTTCAATTTACCAAAATCTCGTGAGAGTGGACTCATAGCGTGTTTCAAAAAGCGCGAGGCAAACTTCCATGTTCTTCTGTCGGTCTCCTGGAAAATCCAAAATAACTTCCAACTGTTCACTATGATCTGCTTCGAAAGATAGTGTGTTGCATTCCATGCGAATAGTCGAGAGGGTTATGGCGAACGCAAAAACAAAAAAGATGGAACTCCTGCTGATGAGTGCGCTGCTCTCCCTGTCGCAACGGCTATAAAACCAGTCTCGTGGAATGAGACTCCTTCCTGCATCTTCCTCCTCTGCGATACTAAAAATCAAGTACTGTCACCAGATGTCTGAACTTTCCCAAAAATTCGTTACGCCAAAATGCATGGGTCTCGGTTCGCCTCTCTGGCTTCTACAAAAACTTTTGTGGTACCAATCCATGTTGGATCAGAAAGCAAATAGCAGAGTTCGGATGTCTGGAGACTTAAAAAGGCAACCTCTCAGCAGAATGTCTGTCTGTTCGCTTCTGCGCCTTCTACAAAGCCATCGAAAACGTTTTGATGCTGGATCAGAAATGAGTAATAACACCGTGATGTCTGGAGATTCCAAACGATGTCAAATCCAATCCATGTCTGTCGGTCTGCTGCTCTGCCTTCTGCAAAAAATGGGAACAAGTCTTCAATGTCCTTCTTTTGCTCCTTCGCCACTCAAACGGGTATTAGCGGCATTCTGGACTGTATAAAACCACGTCGTGGCTCGTCTACTTTCCTCATCCTCCAACATCACCAAAAGATTATTCTCCACTTCTTCGTGTGGAGAGCTTGAAATGAGTTCCCGACTTTCAAATGACTTTCTCGTCTTCTTCCCCTCCTTCTATCCATCAAAAACACACTCAACAACGTTCAATGTGTCTGGAAGAAGACTGTCGCTGCCCACCTTTCCAAACCTTCAAGTCAACCTTTTCATGTGTGTGCCGAAAAGCTTGGCTTTACGGGATATTCAAAGAATACTTCAACATAGTACAATGATCAGTAAGACGGCTGGCGCGGTCTTAAAACCTTCCATCCGTACGACTATGTGCAGTCCTGGCCTCCGCCTTCCTAAACAACGTTGTCGGCATTCTATTTACCAAAAATCAGTAAAAACCATTTCATGTTTGTGAGACGCTGTTTCAGCGATTGATAAGTGTTGGAGTGCCTGTTTGTGGTCTAACAAAATTCAAAGACTCCATGTTCAATGTTGTGTGTGCGAGAAATACACTTAAGGACTGCGCATGATCTGTGCGAGAGGACTTGCGCGAATTCAACAGTGTCTCAGATTCAAAATCAGCAGTGTCTTACTTCATGCTGTTCTCCTATCCGCTGCTCTTCTCGCATCTCGTCCGCCAGCAAACACATGTTATTACCTGATATGACTTTGCTCTTGTACACGGCCGTTGTGTATAAATACCACTCCCTCGTCACTCTCCTCCTCTTCTTCTATCATCATCCTTCTTGTGTGAAATACCAAAATAGATTGACAGAGAGGCCATGTGTGTGCGGACCCAAAAGTGGTTCGTGCAAATAACATGGTCGTCTCCGCTTCTCTTCCCGCGGTCTCAAAACTCCACTTTTTCGCTCCATATGCCCGACACCATCTCAACTCCTAAAGCCGCATAGACTGCTTGCTTTTAGTCTATTGCAGCATAAATACAACAACTCCGTCCTTTGCGGAACTTCTTCTTTCCTATCTCCAACCCGCGAGTACGCAGTACCGAAGGCAAAGATCATCTCCCACAAGAGTGTGAACCCAAAAACCAAGGTCACCAATCTTATGTTCTCCGGCTGTCTCCCTCTTTCTGGCTTCAAAAAGGCAGTGCCTCGTACTTATGTCGAGCACGATCTCTCCACTCTGCCTACCACACCACTCGCCTTGGCTACTCTATAAAAGCTACTCGATTCTTCCTTCCCAAAGCTCTCCTCTACTATCTCAAGCCACCAGTCTGCGAAACCAAAACTCACACGTGGCAATCGTGATGAGTGCGGGTCCAAACCATTCTCACAAATGAGGCATGGTCGCGCCTGCTCTTCTGCTCGCTGGGCCGATCTGAAATGCCTGGTTCATGACTTCCATGGCCAGCTCCAGCTCTCCGGTCTTCTTACTTTACTTCCGTCTCTTGGAAGCATAAGAATCTGATGGCATCTGTCTGGATGATCTTCTCTTCCTTCTCCAACCTATTTGCCTACAAAAATCCAAATCCAAATTCATGAAGCGCCATGAGTGTGAGCCCGAAAAGTCAACCTGGATCGTACATGTTCTTCCTTGCCTCTCTTTGCCAGATTCAAAAAAGCCACAATATAACCCATGGCTGGCGAGATCTTGCGCGCTTCTTTGCACGTTACGGCGCGGCACTTGCATATAAATACCTCCGCCCCTCGGAGGTTTCTTGCCTTTCATTCTCCACCGACTACTTCTCGGAGTATACCAAAAATGGCGAAGGACTCAGGTGATGAGTGTGCGCGAAGTTGAAAGACGACGTCTTGATGTTCTCGCCTGTCGCTCTCTTCTAAATCCAAAGCTATCACTGAAAAGCATCATGGTCGGCACG
This sequence comes from Alternaria sp. BMP 0032, assembly GCA_023758005.1. Classification (NCBI taxonomy): domain Eukaryota; kingdom Fungi; phylum Ascomycota; class Dothideomycetes; order Pleosporales; family Pleosporaceae; genus Alternaria; species Alternaria sp. BMP 0032. The sequence continues at coordinate 29,062 of JAFVMD010000030.1, forward strand.
ATCTTGCGTCTGGAGCAGATTCTACGCGCTTCTAAAGGACGAGCGTTAGACCAGATGGTCGGAAAGATGGAGGTGTCTCGACGTGTCATATGGTGCCGCCGCTGGATATAAATATATTCTTTTCATGAACTTCGGACTTCCGTTCTATATTCTATGCCTTCGTGTGCAATACCAAAAATATGAAGACGAGAGAAGCATGGGTGTGCTCCAAAAGACATCGTGCAAGTTCACATGTCCTCTTCTCCCGTTTCTGCCCACGGTATCCATCTTAAACCTGGGCAGAGGCTCTCCATGGCCTTTCCTGGTCTTTCACAGAAACTTGTTACACCACTACACCACGGCTGAACATAGTCATCCTTCAATAGTCGCCTCAGATCGTATGCTTCATACCCTCGATCTGAAGGTCTGTCATACCAAAAAATGCGACGCTGTCTTGGATGAGTACGCAACAAAAGAAAAGACTGGACTCATCATGTCTGCGTTTCTCTTCTCGCTTCTAAAATGTACACAAGCACCGGAAAGCCGCTACTTGTACTCTACATGGCTGTGCGAATTGGTCTTACAATCACGTCATACTGCAACGCTACGAGTAGACATAAATACCGCCCGCCTGTCGCTCCAAGTCCTTTATTTCACGCACTCGATCTTTCTGTCCAAATTACCCCAAAAGAGCTATTTGATTATATGATGAAGCTTGCTCCAAAACATCTGCGACCATCACCGATGTCTTTGCCTGCCTGTCTTCCCGCGAAGTGCAAAATACCACACATCAAGAAATATGGCTCCCACAACACACTCACACTTGTTATGACTATGAACCTCCAGTCGCTTATAAATATCATCTCACTATCACCGGCGTTCTCTTACTCCTCTAAACTCACCAGCTAGTTTACAACACTGAAAAAGGCTTCTGAGGAGTGTATCGGTGCGCATCAAAAGTCCTGGACAACTCTTCCATGCTCTCGCTCGCCTCTCATATCGCAAGGTTTCAAAGAACGACAGCTTTTGTTTGATGGTCGGCACATCTTTCCAAACTGATTCCATTAATTCAATATCCCACTTACGAAATTGGATATCTAAATACTTATGTACTCGCTAGTCCTGTTCTCCAGGGGCCCTTGAGAGGTGTATTCATACCGCCTGGCGGGTACGAGGCTGTCTGGGTTCTTATATGAAGCTGCTCTTGGTGCTGTGACTGTCGGATTGATACTGATCTTGGGGTGCAAAGCGATATGGAGAAGAACATGTATTTAGCTACTGAACGTTGAACACGTGCTCATTCACGTCTGCTATCCATTCGTTTCTCGTTCTCTCTCATTTCTAGTTCTTCATCCCATCATTTACGTCCCAAAATTCGGTGGCTAGTGGTGTCCAAGGCACGCACTTCTTTCCGCTGCAGGTATTGGTCTGGCAAACCCGGCATATCTTATTCGTAGATGTATGCAATAGCGCACAGTACTGCGAAAATATGATCGTCGCGCGACCAGCTACTACCATATTACTTCATCCGTTGGTTCATTCCTAAGCAAGATTGTTTGTTTCGGAAGGTAGCCTGCCATATTCTCCCCCTTGACTGGTACCGCCACGATCTCCGTATGGGTGCGGCCACGGGATGGTAAGGTCATCAGTCCGCGCACGTAGTAGTAATGAGGCCACTGATGACCCTGGAAGTCCTTCGCCATGTCGAGATATCCCGGAGTCACGGTAGGGCTGTTAGCATAAATCTCGATCGGCGAACTTCGCGCTGCTAGGTATTGTAGGACCTCGGTTGCCAACTGGGAGTATTGTACCGCACGTTCAACTGGATTGCCGAATTCAACATTCGACCACGTTGCTAGCAAATGCGTAAGGCGCAAGCTGCGAAGCAAAGGAAAGCGGGCTATTACGTCCAAAGCCTTTGCAAAGTTTTGTTCCTGAGGAAATAGATATGGTACACCACATGTCATAGAGCGGATATCGATAGCAGCGACATGAACACCGAGCTCCTGTATCTTTGGACATCCAACTAGAAGTGTCTCGAGCTCGGTAGCCGTGTAGCAGTGGTTCCTGGCTTCGGATAGCGGAAGGCGACTTGGACGATACAACGGATCCAAGTGGAGAAGTCGTAGAGTTTGCCCGTGTCGACACATCTTCTCCACATTGACATGCTGAGGATTTCGGGTCGCGACAAAGAGCCTCTCCAGGCCTGAAAAGCATCCGATAAACTGATTTAAGAACTTGAATAAATCTGGTTCTTCGAAAGATTGTGTAAAACACAGCGACTTCAAAGCGAAGCTGTCCAGTGCGGAGTATTCGATGCTCAAATGCTCTAAAAAGGACGAGACATTGATACAGTAGCTTATCTCAAGATCTGTAAGAGACTGGAGATCAGTGATCTTCCCCAGATGGTAAGGGCCGTCGAATAGGTTGAGGTACGACAGGCGAAGGTGTCGAAGCCTCAGAGGTATGAAAGTACTAGGACATTTCCACCTTTTAAGAGAAGCCAGGTCTCGTAATTCGGGATTGGATGGCTTGAACCCGTTGTAGTGTGCAATATTAAGGGTCTCCAAAGCTGGTGTGTTGAGAAGCCACGCATTAAAGTCGTCATCTTTGGCGGGTGTAATGGTCAACTTTCGAAGCTTATTCAAGTTGCCTACAAGGAAGCGAGAGTCCGGACGGCTATGCTGCAGTCCAGGGTGCTGATATGTAAGCTCTTCAATCAGATTTTGAGAGCGAATCAAAAGGCCCAAGGTCCTGGGGTTCCCAGTCGGTAGCTCCACGGTGCGTAATGTGTTTTGGGCCAGGACAGCGATCAGCTGCAGCACCTTCTCGGAGACATCAAAAGACGTAATCTTAAGATTCTTGACGTTATCGAGAAATCCATTAGGTGGAGATAACAGTAGCGCGTCGAAATCGCGACCTCGTTCCTGGAGATGGGAACTGAAAGTCTTCCAGAGCACAGTCGAACTAGACTTTCGCCATCGTTTGTTGGCCAGTCCAAGGTTCTTGAGCGCTCGGCCTGGCAACTGCGTCTGCATTAGCATCATGACAGTATTTGATCTTGCTGATAATTTACCAGCTCGCACACCTGAAGCCGCAGCTCCTGTGGTAGCTTTCCAATGTAACCTTGGACACTAGGTACTAGGGTCATGTCGAGTTCGCCTGATGCTTGCGGCATGTTGGTTGATGAATTCGCTGGTTATGGTGCAGTCCGGGGTAAAGTCGTGTGGTCAGTTGATCAGTCGATGAGTAGTAGAGCCGGAGCAGGTGAGGTTCTTATTCGATAGATGCGCGCGTTGGTCCCTGCACCGGCAGAAGCGTAGAATGAGTGAAATCGAAGTCAGCCACTAAAGACTGCGGCATGAGCAACGTGAATAAGTTCCCATTCACTGACGACATGGATAATCAGTTGTAGGTTGCATACCCAAGTTAGTGAAGGCGTTGCAGTCACTGCTTCATGCAGTTCCAGCCGGGCCCAAGGTAAAGCGCCTCCGAAAGACATCATGATGGAAGTACTTGCCAGCACTGCATCAAGCGACCAATATCTGGTCATACTATTCCTCAATGAGCCTCATGAATAGCTGTTGGAAGCACCACTGCCCATCTCCTGGTAGCGTTCGAGGTACGTCAGGTTAGCGGGTACCGAAGGCTGAACGGGACGCGTCGCGAGACAGAAAAATCACGCGACGATGGTGAGCCTGGGGACGCCATATGACTGAGACGAGAGGTATCTACAGATTTGCTGAAACCGAGGAGAGCTGGCGGTAAGGCGACTGTATGGTGCGAGATGATGGTGGACGAACAGGCATCTCGGGGGCTCGGAGACTGACTTCAGCAAGCACCCGTGCGCCACGCTATCCATATTTGGAAAAGCATGACGCGTGATGTCATTGCGAGCTGTGCGCCCAAAACTCATCACGATACTTCGCGCATTACGCAGGAGTTGACTCTGGGGGGACTGGACATGGAGGCTGTGGTATTGAAATGTTTTGGTGCTATTCTCCTGGCTATACGGCATCACGCGATATCCGCTACACTCTAGAAGCAGACATTTTGCGCCCATAATCTCCCGAACACTAGGTGCGCGACAAAGACACGCGGGTTTCCTGACAGGTATCAAGCACCCCAGGCCAAAGGATGGATAACTTCCATCTCGTGGCTTCGCCACCATAACAGACCGTGAACATCCTCTGGCCACCTTGTCTCCAGCCGCTTACTTCCAGAAAAGCATAGCCTCATGTTGGCCTTGTTCTAGCATGGGAACGGCAACAGCGCGCGAAACCTGCTTTCCTCCGCGCATTGCTACTGTCACTATTCCGCGACGGTAGGAGAAGTCGGGAAATGAATGCCCATTCATGTCCATCCAGCCCGCCGACGAGTATGTATCTTCTGGCCAGTAGCCCGGACCAAAGGCAAGAAGCTCGATGGGCGATTCGTGGTCTGCAAAAAACTCCATGATGACATTGGCTACTTGTTGATAGCGGAGTTGATGTCTGTGGATGATGTAGTCATATGTCTCCTCCTGCTCCTCATTTTGTGCTTGAAACAAAGGATAGGTAATACGGAGATTGCGGAGGTTGCGTAGTTGGGTGAGAGGTAGCTATGATGAAGTTAGTGTGACATTCACGACCAACGTTGGCGTCATCGCGAAACACTTACTAAGAGATCGGAAACTTTCACATCCTCCTGTAAACCTCGTCCGGTATCGTGCACATTGAAAGTGTCATATGCAGTATAGTCTCCAAGGTCCCAATCAACAAGATTAAGACTGAGCGCTTCAATGCGCGGACAACTTGCCACGAGCCTATCAAGCTCTTGAGGCGTATACCGTTCGACATTTCCCGTATAGAGACCTCTGTACTCGTAAAGATTGGGGAAGTGATCAATGTGCAGGTAGCGCAGAGATTCTCCGTGGCGGCAGATGCTACCAATAGACGGGCGCATGGCCTTGGTTGTGGTGATGCAGAGAGTCTCGAGTGTCGGAACGGCTTCAAGAAAGTGTTCGATTTCGGTGTTGAATGGCTTCTCTCCTTCCAGACCGTTCAATTGTCGGAAGATGACTGAGTTGAGTGCGGGCTTATCGCATTTGAGAAACTCATCGGCGAGGCACTGTACGGTGCGCGGCATATCCGAACAGTTACTCAGAAGCAGACTTTGTAGGCTACTCAGGTTGGTCATACCGCCGAAGCAATCTCCTTGCTCTTCGATGAAAGCAGAGTGAATTTCGATATTGCGTAGATCCAAGAGCACTTCCAGTTTTGGCATACTCCAGGAGTAGGGTCTTCCGTTGTGTGCATCTTGAGCCTTGGGTTTGATTGCGAGTCTTCGGAGAACGGGAGTGAAAGCCAAGCATTTGGCATCGGCATGGCGATCTGCTTCTTGTGGTAGAAGTGTCAAATCTTCCAGCTTATCTAGATTTCCTGTGAGTAGCTTGTCGTGCAGGGTCGTTGAGGGAAACGAAAGTTTCGACAGCTGAGATTGAGTCTTGAGTATAAGACCAACCGTACGTTCGTCAAAGTCTAGCGTGGTCGTAAACGCTCGAAGGCTGTTTCGCGGTAGCGCGCACAGAAGCTGTACAAAACGACTTGAGATTTCCGTAGTGGTGGGGAAAGGTTCTTCCCCATAATTGCATCCGTCAATATCCAGCTCCTTGATCATGTCCAAAATGTCATCTGAACGAAGTAGCGCATCGATTGTGCTGCCTTCATCGAGATTGGTCGTGAAGGTGTTCCAAAGTACTGTGCCAGCTACAGAGCTCCATGCTTTGTCGATCAGGCGGGCATGTTTTTGATCATCGTACGGAAGCTATATTTCCGTTAGCAATTGCACGTCACATCGCATAAAGACAGGAAGCGTTTATGGCTGCTTACAAGTTCGCAGATCATGTGTCTCAGCTCAGTCGGCAAGACCTTGGTATGATCGAGCATAGCAGGTGCCGTCATCGTAGGAGCTTGATACGCTTGTCGGTTGCGCGGTTCGCAAGGAAATGTATGGTTGAAAGTAGCCCAGTTATGTGAGTAGAGATAAGATCAGTTCTGTGGAGGTAAAGAAGTCAGGGGAACGAGCAACGCTACTTCTATATGTGCAGGTCCGTTTTCACCAGGCAAAGGACGTGCACAGGTCTGCTGTTGAACGCATTGACTTCTTGCTCCGGTGAAAGTACCGAGTCTTGACAGACAACGAAAGCCGTTCTACAGGAGGGCGCCTCGAGCGCCCTCTGCCGAAGGCCTTGGCCGGGACACTACGCGGCGTTGAAGACTGCACTTCGAGATTCCAGCAGTGAAGTTATCAATACTGTTGTCTTTCTAATTGCTGTACTCTGTGGTCAGTGTCAAGAGTTATAGACGTTGCCCAGTGTTGATATCGAATGGTGAAAGGAACGATCGATCAGGAGCTGTGGCAACACTCGACGCGCTGGCACTACGCGCTCACATCACAATCTTCCGTCGATAGTACGGGTCTCGACTGCAGAAAAATCGCGCGCATCGCAGTTGTAATGAAACTGTTGATAGAATTACGATACCCTGCTTCGTTCAAAGGTCATTCCGCATGCTCCTCGCTCAAGTCTTGCTGTAAACCAGTAAATGGTCAAACAGCTGTCGGCCGTGAAAGTATCCACCGTGCGCCGTAGTCGGCGTCGGCGTCACAACCTCGGTAAAATCATTCCCTAGGAGCGCTTTGACTTGCGCACGAACTTGGTCGAGAAGTTCAATATCCAGTATCTCGCCAGCAAAGTCATCAAGATGGAAGAGCTCAATTTCGAGCGTTTGGAGTTTCGTGCACACCCGGATGAATTGACTGTAGGGGAAATGCACTTTGACACGAAATTCCACTTCGTGGTACTGCATTTCATCGCGTCTGAAGCCAATACTGGGAAAGGCAAGAGCGATCTTGAGCGACTGAGTTTGCGGTGCATTTTCTACGTGATTAACGAGCGATTGAAGCCACTCTTTTTCATCTCTTGCGAATGAAACATGTATTGTGCCATCGTATCGGTGAATGATAGAGAACGTATGGACTGGACGTTCGAATGGTAGGCGAGCGAATGATATGGAGTTGGCGAATTTGGGGCTCATAATCATCGTGTCTGGTGGATCTAGTCGATGGTTGCGGACGTCGATAGAACCTATCGGCCAGAGGTTCCAATGCGCCTGTTTCTGGAATACATCGATAGCTTCATCTACGAATCTTTTACTCGTCAACAGCCAGATAGGTAAACAGGCATGTTGACCTGGACGCCACAGAGGTTTTTGGTATCTAGCTGCGGACCAAGCCTCCCGAGTTGTCAAGTCGCTTTCGTCCAATACCGTTCCATCGTAGTAAGCAAGGATACCAGTCTGACTTTGTGTATGATAGGCTGCGATGCGGTTATTCATCTTCCAGAGTTCGTCATAGACCATGTTGCGAAGTTCCGGCGGAAGTTCGAAGAACTCCAATATCATATCCGGGCTTGTCAAACGAGCTCGAGCTTTGATGTTCCCCCTTTTGCCTCTTTTCCCTTTGCTCTTCGCCATTTGTAAATCTCCGCGGAAATTGTGCGTCGACTGAGAGGTGTAGGAACGTACTACTATTGCGAGATAAACGCAACCGCTTTATACAGCTCACGGGAGGTTTGGCGTCAACGCAGCAAGCGGACGAACCTTGAAACGTATAGTCACGAGGACCGCAGGCCGGATGAGATCTTTCTCACGCGTTCTGGGCCGTGCTTGTCTCCTCGACATACTCGCATATGTTCTCAGTACGATGTGCACGTTTCGTGACCGGGCGCGTTGGATGTCTGAAGCATCGGGCAAGCCATCGACGCAACACCAGGCCATGCTCTGAAAGCCTTTTGCTTGCCCTCTATTTCTCCTTGTATGTATTGCGAACCGTGAGGCGCAAGTGATCTATGTGGTTGGGAGTGATTGGACTGCGAAGGACGAGTAGAGAGACCGACGTTGGGAGGCTTCCGAGGTTGTACTGCGATGCGACATTAACTCTCACCAATACAAGCTGCAATGATACTCCGCCCGCAAGCTATGTCGCTACACGTCTTCTCCGACCTTCTTGATGCATGTCTCCATTAAAGCGTTCTGCGCGTGGGTACAGTCCATTTCAGGGTCAAGAAGACTGATGTCTTGATGATGCCCAGCCCTGGAGGTGTCGTGATGCGCGATACGGATCCTGGTGGTTGTGCTGCTCGTAGAAAATGGTGCATATTGACCACGAAGCGTGTACACCACGGTGCGCAGAAATGCGCGTGTAGGCTGCATGTAGGTGTGAAGTACATTGAAGGTCGAGCAAGGGTGTGGCTAGATGTGAGAGATCGCTGGGCGCGCGAGCAGCCCAGCATGCTAAGTGCCAGATTACATAAGACGGGAAGATCGTCATGTCGCAACCTCACTTCTCCCACCAAAGGCTCTTCGTGAGCGCTGCTTACAAGTACTTCGATTCTTCTGGTCTCCTCACAGTAAGATGAATTGAACATTTTTCGATATACTAAGACCCTGAGTAGGTATCACAGGGCACGATCAGTCCATGATCTGGGAATCTCTAGACCTTCTAAGCTCATGCTGACAAAGTCTGTAGACGTTCGCGCATAATCCTCGTACCAATAATAGCCATAGTTGTGCAAACCACAGCTCATTCTTTCGCACTTGCGACGACATTTGCTAGTTTGGACGCATGGTCCGCTCATAACAGATCGTGTAGTCAATTGTGCTCCCCATCAACACGAAACGTTCATGATGAGATCAGGCTGCAGTGTCGACCTCTTTTAAGATACTACTTACGACGTGCTGCACCCTCCGCCGATAAGTAAGCAATGTAATCAACACATCCTTACATTGGATGTGAGCAATCGCTCCTGCGATTCCAGGAAGAGTTGGATAGCCCCACCAGTAATCTGTTCCGCCACAATCTCGACCCCACAGTCCAAAAATTCTCATCGCAGTCTTTCGTTAGCCACCACCTTCCAACTGCTCTGTCGATGTAGAAGCGTGCTACCTCGATCGCGTCGCATGACGGCAATATGTTTGGCTGAAAGGTATGTTTCTTCATCGAAACAACAATCTTCAATAGTATAGTGGTCAGTATTTCCGCTTGTCATCTCGGCCTTCTGGCTCTTGACAATTACGCGGGAGACCTGGGTTCAATTCCCAGTTGGAGAGCTTTCAGTCAACTTTCTTTTTGCCGTTTTTTTTTTCGCCCATCCTCTTTCACTCTGAGCTCGCGGTGAAGACACAGCTACGGGCAGCAGCCATTTCTTTTTGCAAAACTACACGTGATAGACACCTAAAAGACTATGGCTAGGCGGCCACTCCCCCAGTACCGTGCTAACGCTTAGAGCGCGCTCCTGCGCGTCAGCCCTTTTCACCTTGGGATAGTGAAAACCACAACGCCGCTCTCACGGTGATATCGCACTACCGAGCCTTGGCATTACACTTGATCGCTCAACCGCCCTCGCCCTCACGGTCGCCTACTTTCGATAGCCCAAAACATCGCGGATACCTCGCGGTCCACCCAGATCACCGGCGCCCACCGACACCTTGATCAAGGCATCATCTGAACACCCTGGAGCCTACATTGACGCCGGAGAACTCAGATTTACTTGTTCCATCGTAGTGTAGTCTGCAGACCTGGTTAGGCTCATACGAGACATGGCGACAGATCACATTGGCCGACTGCCCGCGGAGCTGAAATGCGCAGTCGTGCGCTATCTGGTCCTCAAGGATCGGCAAGCAGTCTCGCTCATAAACAGAGATTGGGCCGTCGTCGCGATGCCCATAATGTGGGAGACCTTTACTACAGATCTCCTAGCCAACACTGGTTCACGAAATGTGCTCGGTCTAGCGTCGCCCGCCTCGAACATCGTCAAGCATGTCCGCCAAATTAACCTTCTGGACCGACCAAACGCGTTCAAAGAAGCGGACCAGCTGCCACAATTGCTGGCTGCCATCCCTCGCGGTCAACTATGTGGCTTCAAGAGCGGAAGTGGGGTACCTATCAGGTAAGTTCTGACTGTACGAAGTGCATGTGAGACATATACTGACTTCGTACCTCTACCTCTGCAGTACGCTCGAGCTCCTACTGCAGATACACCCGGAACTCGAACATTTTATCATCCCTGGTACCCAGATGTCGCAGATATTACAGTCGCCCTGGACTGGTTCATCCTTATCAAGCCTCACCCGGACGGAAGTCTCACCAAATACTATCACCCCACGAGAGTTTCGGGAGCTATGGGTGCGATGTCCTAAGCTGACGCATATCCGTATGATGCAGAGTGAAACTGTCACGTCGACGTCAATCAACTTGGACGAAGGTTATTTCGGGGTCGATACAACATCTGCAGTCTCACAAGGTGGATCAGACACGACGCAGTCGGACACGGTCAGCCTTCGACTAAGCAGCCTTCATATCGGTGCTCTCATCCTCCCTGCGACTTTTGGCACCATGTTCCAGCGGATAGACATCATTGCTCTTACCGAACTCGTCCTCGATGGTACCGCACGCGTCGCTAAACTCTTGGAGTCCATGGGCTCGGACTTCCAGAAGCGAGAACCCTCTCTGAGGAAGCTACGGCTTTCCAAGAAGAATGAGGGAGAGTCAAATCAGACCAAATCGCAACTACAGCTGTTCCTGCTCTCCTTCCACGGACTACGCCAGCTACACTTCGAGTGCAACGACTGCACCAAGATCGATGTGGATGCCATTATCAACCACGGAGAGACACTCACTGATCTACTCGTCGTCAATGGAGGTATGCATCGGCAAGATGCGACTAAATGTATGAGCGCGGAAGATCTGCGGAAGGTCGCGACCGCATGTCCGAATCTAGAGCAACTATGCCTCAACCTATACGAGATCGATCCGGATACACCAGAAGGAGACTTCCTCGGCCCGAAAACGTCCGTACCTTCAGAATCGACAGAGTTCGAAAAGGCTTTGAGCGCTATCGCCAGCATGAAAGCGTTACGGCTACTACGCTTGACGAACCCGCCCAACTATCGCAAAGCTTATCACCGCCAAGGAGAGTTCATGCGCTTCTTCCGCCGATCACTTGAGAGCGGAGAGCAACGCTACGCGTTCCAAGCTCGAGCGGACAGTATCGTCCGATACATGGGTGACCGTGGCTCGAACATCAAGCTCCTCGCATTCTCTCCCATTGGATTGCTGTCAAAGCCTGCCACAGCGGACATGAACGGCCATGTCTGGCCCCACTATTTCTACTCCTGCGAGCGGATGAAGGGAAATCGAGGCACGGAAATCTCAATCGCGAGGGCGGTGAGGGACTGGAAGGCAGAGATGCCGGAGGCTACTATCTTAAACGAGGGATGAGTTCGATCATCCTGGAGCCTACGTTGGCCTTGGTTCGACTACTTTGCATGTCTTCATCTCAATGTAAGCTGCAGATCTGTTCAGGATTTTTCGGGTATGAGGCGGTGCAGTGAGGAGCTTGCGCATACGTATGCAGTGTACAGTAGTCGTGAGAGACGATCCAAGTCAAACACCTTCGCAATGTCAAATGCGTTCGAATGCATCACGATAGCTATCAAGAACATTGCGCGTCAGTGTATTCTATTCGCCCGTGTCGTACCTCTTCTGATCTGTGGCTGCAGGTGGCGTTGCCCTGTTGCCTGATGCCTGGAGTGAAACTGGTCTAGCGTAATGCACCAAGGCAAGTACAACTGCGCAGTCCCAAGATGAACATCCCGCCTGCCTGTCCATCTTCCCCCACCACCCCGCCACTCGCATTATCATTATGGCAAACCTCCTTGCACTCCCAGCAGAGATATTGCGCACAGTTCTGATACACGCCGTCGACGTCCGAGGTCTCAAGCGAGGGTTACGATTGAGGCTGGTGAACAGTATGCAACAGCAATTAACGCGCAGCCGTAATGCCGCCTGCTAATTCTTCGGCAGAGGAGTTCTCTCAACAAGTGAAGGATGCGCTCCAAGAATCCGAGCTACTGGACGACGTACATGGATATCGCTTTGGCTTCTCCCACTCGCCCGAGTTTGTCGCCTTTTGGCAGACATTCCTCACCAGCAAGATCATAGGGAAGAAATGGTCCCATGTGGACATATGCGAACGCATATATCGCGCCGCCGAGCGTCTTCGCCGGATTAGCCATCCCCAGGAAACTAACGAGAAAACACTGTACACGATCTTGCGACAATACATCCATGCCTTCTGTTGCAATCCAGTGCGCATACTGTCGAGAGCACGTTCTAAAGACCGAATTCAGTGTCGAATTTACGATCAAGCATGCCTTCTGGAGATGGCCATACTCAACGACTGCCCAGAGGGAGTAAACTCTCTGCTCAATGACCCCATCTTGGACGAGATCATATCGCATTCTCTCAATCCCTGGTCCAATCCGTGTGGGACGCGTGAAAATGGACGATTTACAATGGACTGTAAACAGGACGTTGCCTCTCTTGCCGCTGAGAACGGGAACACGGCGTTACTCGAAAAGGTTTTCCTGCATCCGAGTTTCCAACAAGAGTCAAAATATCATCGACATGAAGTCGTTGAGGCTGCAATGAGAGGGGGTCATTTGGACGTAGTGAGGTTCATCATGGAGCCGCGTTGGGACTTGCCCGGAAAGGGGCCATATCGCACTCACAGTTTGAATCAGCATACACTGGTGTCCGGGGTCTTCAAAAGTCCATCGGCCGATTTCGTCACTCAGCTCCTTGGCCTGATAGCCTCTCGTCCGATGAAAACCCATGGTATCGAAGCCGTCCATCCTGGACACGACACACTCTTCTGCCTCGTCGCACGGAAGAGCCCGCAAAGAGTCGATGTGGCAGAACGACTTCTCGAGCAAGGAGCTTTACTTAAACAGAAGGCGCATATCAAGAGACGAGGAGCTGAAGCCTCCTACACTGGTTCTGACAGTCTGCTTGAACAAGCCATCAAAGGTGGAAACGAGAAGATCCTTCGCCTGCTTCTGAATCGTGGTGCGGATGCCAGGGTCCTTGACAACGATACTTTGGAAGTAGCTGTAAGACGAGGGCGTCTGGATATAGTGCGCATGTTGGTAGAGAACGGTACGCGTGTCACACCGCGGCTCCCATCGAGTGGTCGCAAGGAGCACTGGAGGTGGACAGAAGACAGGCTGATGGCGCATGCCGTGCTTACGGAGAACGAGGCACTGTGCCGATACCTGGTCGAACGTGGAGCTATCGTCAACGAACATGCCTTGTGGGCGGCTGCCGATGCATCGCTGATATCCATGGTTCGATTTCTGGTCGACGTTGGGGCCGAGATCAATGAGCAGATGATCGAACGCGCGAAGCGTTACAGTCATCCGGATGTTGCTACCATACTGCAAGCTTATCACAACAGCACCTAAAGTTATCAACCTCCTTCCAGAAGCGCGTTCATCCACTTCCACCTCCAACCACATCTCGCGGCGCCCGTGCCTCCGGCAAATCAACCGACCAAGCGAGAAAGCGAAAACGCACGCCCACCTCAGGAAACTTCCGCGTGCCAAAGGACCTACATCGGGCGCCGAACCCTGCTGCCGATTCAAAATTCAATAGCCCATCAACAAGACCGTCAAGACGCGTCGCGCGCACAGAAGTCCTTGCACAGCTTGTTCAACTCAAAAGATTTCTCAACACGTAACTTTGGCGAGGAAAGCTATCGAACAATATTTTATTTGCACAGGGCGGTAAGAAGAGCCCCGAGGTCATCAAGCGCGCAATGCCCATGCCCATGTGCATGCGAATATGTAATCGTCAGATCTGACATCTTAGCACCGACTGTGTCCGAGTTAAGGGAACTGGGAAACCGCTGCTGAGATACGTGCTGTCAGCGAGATTCGAGAAGACGTACGAACATGGGAGTATCCTGGTTTGCGCTGGTGAGCCGCATGGTCCTGGTAAGAAAGTAATGACTGTGGTCACGAGGCCCGATGTAGCTTTGACAATACGACGTATCCCTCCTCTGTGGCGCTCGAACCTTGACGCGCCTTTTCACCCAGCCAACGTACGTGACGGTGACGTTTTCCATCGCGCATCACGCGCTAGACCGCGGGATGAACGTTTACTACCGTGGTGGTCTGTTACGGCTGTTGTTTCTCCTCTGGCCAACTAACCACACACGCGGGTATCTCCAATTCAACTATATTTCGCACCTCCCCTCTCCATCTCCCATAGCATGTCACCCACTCACCCTCCCATCACCCTTCTCATCTCCCATCCCACCCACCCCATCCCATGCAATACCTTCATAATCATCCCCATTTCCTTAGCATTATCCTTAGCATTAAGCCCGTTCCGCTTTACGCCCACCTCCGAAGCTAAGAGGCGGCTGTTTCATGATTATCCCTGACCAGCACACACACGCACTAGCAGAAAGAACAGACCCATGATGGTCCCTGCGTCAAATTGATCAATGGAAACTGACTCACGGGCTAACGACGTTTGTTTCGAAACTAGCTAGGGTAAGGCGACAGGCTGTAGCGAGTGCTCGGGTGAAGAGTGGGGAATTCGAGTGATGGGTGCTGGGTGCTGGGATAAATTGGTAGCTTGGTAAGCTTGGTACTTGGATAACGATGTGGTGATGCGGTGATGGAGGGAGAGGAGAGGAGAGAGGAGAGGAGAGGAGAGGTATCCTTGGGGTGATCATAGAATTTTGCGATACGATGGTTAATGTTCTCATGCGTGGGCTTTTGCCCGAGATGTTGTAAAGGACGGTGCGTAACTGGACTATTGCTTTCAAGATCATCACCTCAATGCGTCGTTCTCGCACGAGATGGATGTTCTGTCCATGGCTGACCGTCCTCCACATCCCGAATCACACTCATCACTCAAGAACCTCAAGATCACCAACTTCACATCTATCACATCCATCACACCTGCCAACCCCCCGAAGTCCCTCCGTCTTGTCCTTGTCCCACCTGTCTATCATTGATGCGATTTGCCCGCCAAACGCGGTGTTCGTATAGTCTCGTGACGCCGTATCCTCGCTCAATCCCGCTTTCCTCATCAATCTGTTACAAAGACCCGGCGTAGGGCTGCATATTCCGATCTCAAGTAGATCTTCGATTTTGCGCTTGTGTGCAGGCATGTTGATACAGAAACAGTGGGGAGAGAGGGAGAGATCAACAACATCCGCGGAGGAGCAAGTTTACGATGACGAAATGATAAACATGATGGACAGGAGAAGTCGTGGGTATGGTGAATATCGCAATCACTTTATTTCGAGATGCGCACGTCATTGCTATTGTCGCGCGTGTGTGTTGGGTGGGGAACAGGGGGGCATGATTGGCATTGCATACATACGTGTAGTCTCACGTGTGCGGTGTGAGGTTGAATCCGGTGGTCTTGGTACCTAGGTATACCGGGGGGCTAGACTGTCTCGGTGTCTTTTCTGCGCATTCGTTGTCTGAGGTAGCTAGGTATGAAGCACACCGACTTGCGAGACTAGAAAATACGATGTGTTGTCGTCCAATAGAATTTCCGCAGTCTAGTTAGTCGGAACTAAGGTATTGTCGCGTGTCACCAATCAACGCATGCAACCACGTAGTCACGACACCGAAACCATCATAGTTGGAAGATCGTTTGCAAAAATTGAACATTCTTATTGTGGCAGCTAGGGTAAAGTGCGTCACTGTGCGTGAGCGCTACTCCGAATCAACTGTTGTCCTGCCTCTCTGTCCGCCGATCCACTAGACATTTCGCGCGTGCTTAACAGAATTAACACACAATTCTCAACAAATCGAAAAAGGTATTTCCTCCACATTCGGGATATGCCAAAACAAGAACCAAAAAAGATCCACCGCCTCAAAAAGGAGTCTCGGTTTCAGTGGCGGAGTAGAAGGAGAGAGCAAAAAAAGGAAAGGAAGAAAAGTGAGAATGGTCATGAGACATGGTGTGTTTCAAGACGGCCTCAGCCACGCATAGCAAAACAGTTGCTTTGCCGAAAATGCCCATCATCCTTGAACTCATATGAACATAATCTCTCCAGAATAGACTCAAACTCAAGGTTTGAGAAGATGGTAAAAGGAAACAACATATGGAAATGGCGGTGCGTGCGTGTGTCTGGGTATAACCCTGCGGGTCCAAAATTAGACCGCTGGCGCTTTTTACAAAGACGTATTGAAATCAAACATTGCGAATACGAAGGGGTAATAAGTGGCAGTGTTGAAAGCGAACCTGCATGGCTGAAGAATAATAGGTAAAGCGAGAGTGATGTTGCGCCGTAAAGATGAGAATAAGTTGCAAGTTTGTCGCTGAAATAGTAATTATCGAGATCAAAGCCGAGGCCGGGTATCATCATGAGTGAAATAGATCCCAAGCTCTTGCGCACAGTCCAATGAATTCTTCCTTCTTCTTGAGTTGAGTTTCTGGTGAGTCCCGTCCGGCTCCGAAGGGGCCGAGACGAGGTTGTTGGCGACCCAGCGGCGGGGTACCGTTGTCTTGTTCGTATTCGTCGCGGCCGCGTCTCCGTGAGCTGCCACTGCGGTGCAGATCAGGCCGCGATGGGTAGGCTGATTGTCCGTTCTTGGGCATTGGTGACGGGGGTGTTGGGGGCTGGTGGCCGCCGTAGTGGACTAGACGGGGCAGGAGATCTTCGCGGCCCCCAGATAGTTGTTGAACAGCCTCCTCTGCGGACTTGTACTCGCGGGGCCTTGAGGTTGGGGGCGGCTGTGTAAATTGTGGGGGCGGGAAGCTCGGTGAGGGCATTGGGGGCTGCACGTTGGAATGCGACGAGTGTCCGGGGCTGCCATGGTGGTAGGGGTTGCGCGCTGTTCCGAGGGGCTCTGGAAAGACGTCTGAGATGGGCGGTAACCGGTTGCTGGTCTGCTGTGCGGGGACGTGGTGGATGTGTGATGATTGCGACAGGTTAGATGGGCCATTGGCCAGCTGTCGCGAGGGAGGTGCGTTGCCGCGAAGACCCGTGAAGGTTTGGTTTATCGGCGCCGACTGGATTACACGGTCGCTCGAGAAAGTCTCATGCGAGGGAGGCGCGATGGAGAGACCCGGTGGGGGCCCCTTCCGGCGGGAGGTGGAAGGAGTCTTGATTGTGCGTCCAAAGGCACCAATCTCGGTGTTCCTGGTGTCTTCCATCTGGGGTGGTCCGCCCTTGCCGCCCTTCTGGCGCGCTTCGATGATCTGCCTTTGACGCTCTCTTACATCCAAGCTCCTTTGCAGCTGCTCGCGCATGCCGGGGTCCTGGGTGTGGAAGCCGGGCGAGAGGCAGGCCATGCCGACATCGTGCAGGTTGGCGCTGCCCTGGCCCGAGGGCCGAGCCGTGAGGGCACCGGAGGAGTGCACGATGTTGTGGTTGGCTAGGTTGAGGCGCTGGGGGCGGTGCCGGGTGGTGGCAGGCATGTCTGGCGACGTGGGCTCCTTCTTGACGACGATCTTGGGGGCTGGGCCGCGAGACCTGCGAGAGGAGGGACGGTTAGACATGAGGGACATGATGTCTCTGTGGGGAGGGGACATGGAGGTGGAGGTGGGAGAGGAGGCCGAAGGAGGACGGCATGACGAGGAAGAAGATCGGGAAGAGAGACTAAACGACGTACGAAAAAGGTGAGGGCTTGGTCTCGGCTCTGTGGTGTGCACCTGGACTGGAGGAGGTAGGTGAAGCATCCTGAGGTGGCAGTACAGAGCGAGACTTGGGCGTCACTTGGTGGGGAGAGAGAGTCGAGGGCGCGATGGGAGCATATGTCCTCGAGGAGCCGACGCCGTCAGCGGGCGCCGGTGCCGCATGCTGGGCAGGGGCCGGGGGATTGGCGACAACGGTGGTCATGGTCGCGTGTGGGCGTCCGTGGGTTGCGGTGGGAGGGGCAGATAGATTGTAGGAGGGTGAGGTGGCAGGGTCTTGTAGGAAGTCCGCTACACGAAGCGTCGAGGGCTGCGGGCAGCCTGGGCGGGTTAGAGGCTGGTGCAACACTAAGCGGGCGCAGCCGGGGGGATGGGCGGGCGCGCGTTATGCACTGGGGCGGAGAGGCAGAAATAATTCGACGTAGGAACAGCGCGCGCAGTCGGCGGAGAGAAGCAACAGCACAGCGCGCTCTTTTGGGGCGCGGGTGTGGAGGGGATAAAAATGGCCCGCACAGACGTGTGTTTGCACAGGGAGCCTTGGGTACAGCGGCTGGCATGCAGTAGACGACGTGCCTCCAGACGCCAGCCGGGGGGCGGTTGGCGTGGGCCGCCCTATCGCGAGCCTCGATGCCAGGCCCTCCATGCGCTGCAGCAGTTGGGGACGCCTAGGGCGAGCAGATGGTCGCGTCGTCTGCGGGAGCTCGCTGCACCAGACACACGCCACTATCCAACCCACTGTTTCGCATCCGCGGCCTGCCATCCATGGCGCCCACTGTTAAAATCTGCGCTGCTAACCTGCGACCGTCGTTTTTGCGTCAATATTTCCTCCATTCACCTCGTTCATCTCGTGCGCACTATTATGCGCAGGCTCCGAGGCTGACTACTCCACCGCGCCGTCCCAGCTGCCCGTAACCTCAGTGTTGTCACGACTGGCCAACACCAAATATTGGCAATGGGCCTGTAACGCGCTGCATGGCGCCCCCAGCCAATCGCACCCCCGCCAGCGCATGCCTGCCGACCGGCCCTAGACGAGCCTTCGACTTGTTTCACGCCGGCGCATCAGCGGTTTGACCACGCTCAAAGCAGCTGCCATCGACACGGACCGGAAAAGGATTAATTGGCCAGGAACATCGTTCATGGCCTCGCGTTTCAGCAAGGCCAACTCTCCAATAGCGCTAGCCGATGTTTGTTTCTCACAATCTCGCCCCCTCGCCGTGTCGGGGCTGCCCTTAGTCATTCACCCACAACCAGGGTCTGGCGTCGGCATCTCTCACACGTGGCCGGCAACGTTCGCCCGGTCCTGGGATTGAGCCCTCCTTGCCTGTCACATGTCCTCCCAATCCTGGCCTCTCCTGGCTCTCAATGCGCCTTCCTCACCACGGCCTGTCGCTCCTTCCTGACTGACTCATCTCTCACAAAGAGCCCACTCACCAGAGCCGCAACTCTGAAACATACACTCTCCGTTGCCACAGCTCCCACGCCCACCACCGGAGTCACATCCTACAAAGTATTCTCCGACCGTTGCGCAGAAACTGCCTCAATGCCGTGTCTATCTAGACCCTCGATTCTGCCGCTATCCTCCAGCCATGCTTCGGCTAGCACTGTCCGTCGCGTTTCGTCGCCGACCACCACATTCCCGTGAAATGCCAATCATTTCTTTGTTCTCCATCACGGCAAGACCCTGATATATCGCCAAGTGCATTACACATGCTCATCTCATCAGTGACACTCTCTCCTCTCGCTACTGTCCGCTCCGCTCAGCCGCCGGTCTTTCTGAATTCTTCCACATCCCCAGTCGATAGGTCGATCAGGTACCGACTCGACACCCCTCCAAGATAATTTCCAGCAGTCCATCCGCATCCGGTAATCACACCTCGCGTCTCCAATATGGAACCAGTGGGGCTTAACACCTGCTGCATCCAACCGAGCGACCGGGATAGGGCTGTCTGTCGCACTCCGTCCAATCAAGCAAAGGATCGCCCAAGGCTCTATTTTGGGCAGTGATCGTATTACCTCTAGCCATGCTGCACTCTAGCACGCGTGCCATTACCCTGCCCTTGGGAATGAGCAATTACTGCCATCTGTTGGGACAAGTCTCACATAAACGCTCTTGGCACCCTGTCCAAAGGTACTTGATTCACGCTCGGGAATGAAGCCGACGCTTTATTCTTGTGGCGTAGATCAGTGAACAGGTCGAGTGAAGTGACAGTACCTTCTTCGGCAAATGACATGCTTCACGGCCCGCACACAACGTGTACAGCCTGCAAACTGCATGCGGCACAGAAACCTTGCCAGCGCACCTGCGCCCCTTGCTATTTCTCTCATCACAATGCCCGACTACGCTGCCCCAGATGCAGCCCGCACGACAATACCCGTGTGCGACCTTCTTCGCTAGGTAATTGCGTCAACGCAGATCTGCCGTCCCACGTTTCCACTTCACGTTCACGCACCCGCTTCAAGCCGAATGCACCCGTTGCGGCGAGCATCTGTCGTTGTACCAATACTTGGTCGGCTTCCGTAGTCGTACCGAGGTGGGCAGCGATATGCAGTTCGACGATTTGGGATCGAGCCGCAGGAGCATCGCCGTGGGTGGCTTGGTAGATGGGTGTTTGATCTGCGACGTAGATCATGTTCTGTCGTGCGCCTTGAACAAAAGCAACGTCGACGAGGCTTGCCACTGAGTCACCGTCAGTGACTCACTATCACAATGGCGATCAGGGTCTTTGGCGTTCGCCAGAGTCTATTCCCAACTGGCTGTTTCATCGGAGGTAGATCGCGCGAGAACTTAGATCACCCTTTTGATGCCTACGCGCGCACGAACGACAAGACTTCGGAGATTTTGCTTCGAACGGTTATTGTGCGACGGTAACATATCACTACGCTGTCTGCAGTGCTACTACTACTACCCAGCATTGTAGGTATCCTCCGAATGGACGTATCGATGATACACAGCAGATCGCCTGCAGGATCGCCCTCGTCATAGTGCTCGCTCTACGTACGCACTCCGCTCACAACATGGACGCTCTGGTGGAACGAGCATCGCGGGCGAGAAGACTACACGAACGCAACTCCCAAAGCGGCACCGAATGGCCGACCCGAAGACCTTGGACTCACTCAACGAACCGTTCAGGAGAGGGCGGGACGCGGCACTCGGGAGATCACCGCGCAAGCGACCGCTCAACAGGCGTTGTAGCGTTGTTGTCGTCATTGCTCACCTGGAGGCTGACTGTTCAGTTAGCGTAGGCGTAGTGCACTCCGCTCCGTATCACTGCGTATACCCATCTTGACACCGTGCGACGGACGCTAGTCTACCCTCTTCGGAGCTGCGCGTCTTCAAGATGACTATGACAATGCTACGACATGCTTCGGAGAGGATACTCGATTCGCGTGTTAGAAGCGCGCCTGTGTCGCGTCGTAACTTCCAACACGACGCCGAGTATACCAAGGTCCTCCCTGTGCGACTTCGAAGTAGAGCGGTTCCGTAGTGTAGAGATGATGGGCATCCGAGCACAAAGAGATGAAGGTACCCGCGCGATTTCCCATGGCGAAATGAATCCAAGGTAAAGACACATCAGAGCTTACGCTATCACCGTCAGTCGTAGACTTCTCGTACCCTGTCAGTGTATGATTACTACTCACTCCCCTGTCTAACGGGAATGAATACCAAATTTCGGACCTTACTCCGCCGTTTAGTGTGAAAAGCTAACAAGAAGGCATACACGATATTAAGGGCTGATACCATAGAATTCTGTAACAGAGTATCACACTTCAAGCGCACTGCGCAGCCTTTTTCAGATATCAAGTACCTACTACTAATAAGATAAGGACCGGATAAGAACGTTAGTAAATAAGGTGAAGCGGATAGACCAAGTGTACAGGTCATTTCCGATCGACAAGAATCTGCTCTTTACATCAATTTACTTTAGTAAACAACAACAACAAAAACGAGAGAAGACTGAGATGCACTTGACATGGGAGAAAGGAAAACCTCGTTGTCAAGATTTGGACTACATGATTGGGCCAGGGACAAGAGGTCACTTCAAGCAGTGCAGTTCAGCACTCTGTTCGCTAGCATTTAGCCTTTTCACCGTCCTGACCTCCTAGACCTTCTGGTCGACGTTCATTTCAGAGTTGTAAATACGAATAAACTCCTCCTGTCTACTTCATTAGGCGCCTACGACGACGTAAAGCGGAGGTTGCAAGAAAGTGCCTCTGAAGAATTGAAATATCAACTTCAATCGATGTCCTTGCCCATCAACTTCCTCCAACGACATGCCGACACCGTACATTATCTTCTCTCCTCTCCACTACCCTCTTCAATAGCCCGCTCAACCTCCTCAAGTAACAGTCCCATGACCCATATCTCGGATCCGACACAAGCAATCAACAACTTCCGAAAAACTGCCTCATGTGGTGACTGCGCCACCTAACCAACAAATCCTTCGGATCCGACACCAGTAATCAACAGCTCTCGACAAACTGCCTCATGTGGTAACTGCGCCAACCAACGGACAAAGCCTTCGGATCCGACAACAGTAATCGATGGCTCTCGATAGACTGCCTCATGTGGTGACTACGCCACCCAACGGACAAAGCCTTCGGATCCGAAATCTCCGTTCGGACACACTAAGCAGAAGGTGGTCGCCCTGGATGTCCGCTCAGGGGCGTTTTGCGCGGCTCTTGAAATACTGGAGGAGGATGAGGGGATTGTGCTGCCGGCGTGGGATGGGGATGTCGCAAGTTGTGTTGTATCAGTAGGTCAACTATGGTTGTAATGTCGCCTTGTGAAAGCTAGACGATTGTCGGTTTGCAGATCCAGAAAGTCCTTTCGTAGAAATATCAAAGATAGTTACACGCCGCGATCAAGTACGAAGACGGCCGAGGGCCTGTTGACTCGTGTATTCGATTCGTGTAAAAGCTAAACTACTACTTCTGCGTCTACCTCAACCCGTTCTGATCTCGACATGTGAGTTGTGGAAGCTATACAAAGCTCTAGAAACCGTAGAGTTATACAACTCATAGTACGAAGAGTGAGTTTGTCGCTGACTTACTCGTTGTGTACTGCGCAGGCAACGGCGAGGGCGACAGTGACGATTTTGAAATGCTGGTAAGTCCCCATTAATTGACCCTTATCTTAATAATCTGCAAATACAAGTGTAAAAGGTGGGAACAAACACGGGGCTGGTACGCTCGAAGCACTGTAAGGAATGCCGGGTGTGGTCTCGCAAGCCTGTCACTTTTGCTTTGACGGCCAGGTATAAGGCTTGATTGTCCGTAAATGAGAACTTTCCTTCTTTTCTCTTTTCTTCACGATACGAGCAATGTTGAGGTTTCGAAGAACGAGGCTGGTGTTGTGCGGAAGCACGAGGGGGTTGGTGCACACTACCTTTTGCGCATCGCGAGTACGAGGTCAGTAGATCCTTCTTCGAACACTTCGGTCTCTTCAAAGAGTAACAGCACGCGATGTCATGTGCGACCCGCATTAGCACAATGCGGGGTGCTGGCATCTTCCTGGCTGTTGATAGGTAGGCATCGGCGACCAGGTTGCGACGGGGCGGCTCGAGCAGTGCTCGGCCAAGGAAGGAAATCAAGAGGTTGGGATCTAGGCGATGAGTTGGCATTCGCGGTGTGCGCTGAAGTTGAAACTAACTGAGTAGTTTTGTGAGATTCCGTGACTACGACGTCGAAGTTGATGGGGGAGTGCCTGTCAGGGTGCAGGAAAAGCACGATACCTAGGTATGAGTGCGCAGAGACCGGCGCAGCGGTGAGGCTGGAGTATCACAAGTATTACAAAAGCAAAGAACACCATAGTTGCCCTGCGTCGAGACATTGTTTCGTGATTGGAGCGCATTCCGTCCTCGTCTGGATGTGGACGGGCAATCTGAAGGAGATGACCAGCGCAGGATCGCGCAAAACCCCAAATCTCCAGTGACTGGCTGAGAAGCCATCGAAGACAGGAAATAGCCCGTCCCAAAGAACTGACAGAACTACTGTTCATCAGTCTATTGCCTACCTTTGGCCAGAACACGCCTGGCAGCCCGCATCTCCACAAGTCAAACGTCACACTTACCTAATCCCCGTACCCCTACGCATGCCATCCCTCTAAAACACGCACACCCAGCCCCCCCTTTCCCAACACAGCGCGTATCGCACACACGCATCATCCAAAAGCGAAATGAACATGCAACGCCAATGCCGTTCCAAAACCTGCATTGGCAGTAGATGGATGAAAATGCGCATTAAGTTGTTCTCGATCTCGTCGATGCCTGGCTAGCGGGTAAAACTAAGCGGGGATGCAAATGTGCGACGGGGCGGGAGAAAACAAGAACAGGGGTACGGGTCAAGGAAGCGTGCCGCCTGGCGCAGCAGACGTGCATCATACCCGTCTCTTTTGGGACGACTGGTCGCGACGGAAAAAGAAGCTACGTCATACGGGGCTGGGACAAGGCCACCTCGCGCAGGTTTGGGAATGGGTCTTAAAGTTGGCACTGCCACATCTCTCTCTTTGTCCTTGCATTACTTCTAACCTTTTGCCATCTACGCTGCATCTAATACCATCTACCACTTTACTAATTCCTACGGTATTTCGACGTTGAGACGTTGAAACTTTATTCGCTTGAGGCTCATCGCGCAATCGCTCACCCGACGGGAACACGGATAATCGATCGTCAACGGTCGCTGATCATCGAGTCACATCACCGAGATAGAACCGCAGAAGTCATGTCTGGCGTACAGGAAAAACAGCTCCATGAGTACGTTATCCCTGCGTCCAATGCGCCGCGACGCGCATCGTCGCGTTCGCGATGGAGATGGGATTGCGCATCCGCATTACCAACCCTTGCGCAACGAACTAACACACCAACCACAGGCTCCTCTCCCGCTCCATGGTCGACATCTACGTCGGCCCGGAGAACACGCACTGGATCCTGCACGAGAAACTACTCTGCTACCACTCGCCCTTTTTCCGCAAGATCTTCTACTCCAAAGCCAACTCCGCCTCGCGCACGCAATCCTTCGGGCTCCCGGACGAAGAAGATGCGCCCTTCAAGACCTTCGTCGGCTGGCTCTACAGCTCCTCGCTGCCCGTCCCACGCGAGGAAGCCGACCTAGGCGTCTGCTTCGACCTGTACCTGATGGCCGAGAAGTTCGAGATACCGGGCCTCGTCGCCGACGTCCTGCAGGTCGTCCGCGAATGGTACAAGTACAGCGACAGCTACCCCGGTCTGCGTCGCGTGCAGTACATCTACGCCAACACCGAGGAGGGCAGTCCCATGCGCCACATGCTCGTCCACGCCGTCGCGCGCATGATGGTTATCGAGAAGGGGATCCCTGCGCACTGGGACAAGGCGCTGCGTAAGAACGGTCAGCTTGCTGTCGATATCATCAAGGCGATCCAGGACTGGCGTCTTGAAGAGGAGGTTGTGCCTGATGCGCGCGAGGAGCCGGCTGAAGCTGAGGACCTCGTCGATGTGGAGCAGGAGACGCAGAAGTTGGATGAGGAGGCTGAGCAGGAGATCGATGATGATGTCCGGGCTGAGCGCGCGGAGGAGGCAGATGACTCTGAGGATACCGTCGTCGAGAGCCCGACTAATGAGAGCAAACGCCCGCAGCCTAAGTCGAAGCAGAGTGGCAAGGATGTTGGACAGGACTTGAAGAGCAAGGATAATGGGCTTGTTAAGGACTTTAAGAAGTTCAGCCTCAAGGAGATGCCGAATGAGATGACCAACGCTGACTATGGTACTCTTCGCGCGTAGGCTGGGCCGTCTTATCTTTCGCCACTTACCTTCACATTTGGATTCAATTTGCATGATTTCTGCTCTGTAGGGGGGAATATATATCCGGCGTTTGGGATCTGGGGTTCTAGGGACATTTCTATCTTTCTCTTCTTTCTTGGTAACTTTCACTTCGAAAAAAGAGAGAATAATGTCTTAGTAGCCTTTAGGGATTAGGGTTTTCTGTAGTTGAAAGTTTGCAATTGTAACATCATTACCATCATCATCTTCGAATGCCTACGCACTGTACAATAAGTCCACTATTGACACAAGAAATTAATATTAAACTAAATCTACGGTGAAGCTTACACATAGAAAATATAACGGGAACTATACATCCCTCATCCCATGATAGTCTCCCCAGATGGTCTCCTAACAAACAACGCTCTCGGCGCATTCCCATTGGAACAAGTAGTTACCGCATTCACACAGATACCACCTCCACCTCTGCAGCACGTATTTACAACACACAGCTGATTGGTCGCACAGTCTTCATTGACCTTGCACTGGGGACTGTTGCAGGAAGTAGATCCCGGCACACACAGACCGCCACCTCCAGCGACGGAACCGCAGATGCATCCTGAACCGCAGTAGACATACTTGGTGCAGGAAGAGGGGGCACAACTGGGATTCGTGCAAAGCCCGCGTGCGCAACCACCGCTTGCACACACGTTACCGCATGCGCCGCAGTTGTTGGGGTCGGTTTGGAAGTGTGGCCCTGATGTAGCGGTCGCAGTTGCAACAACCGTCATAGTCGGGGTCATAGTCTCCGTCGCAGCGATTTCCTGTGTCGCAGTCGTAGTGACTGTGACGACGGTTTCGGTGAAGGCGGTAGAGGTCGAGATACTAGTTTCTGTGGCGGTGCTGCTGACAACTACAGTGATAGTAGGGGTTGCGAGGGAGAGGCATTCGCAGGCTTTGGTGATCTGTGCGCATTCGTATTGCTGGAGACCTTCTGGGGCGGTTGGGCAGAGTGTTGGGGTGGGGTGGATGGGTTCGGGTGTCGATGATGGTTCGATGGAAGAAGACTCTGTGGTGCTGGTGTGTGCCGAGGAAGATATCTCTGCGGTGCTGGCAGGTGCGACGGATAATGACTCTATGGTGCTGGAAGATGCTGCGGAAGTGAAGTCCGCAGAGCGGGGGGTGTTTGTGGAGGATATCTCCATAGTGATTGAAGTCGCTGCTACAGATGACTCTGCAATGCTTGAGAGAGTAGAGTAAGCCGGCTCTATCACGCTCGACGCGTACGACGCCTGTGATACAGTTGAGTAGGCCAGATGCGATGCTTGCACTGTACTCAGCGATTGCGATGATAAGACCTCTACCGCACTGGAAGGTTTTACTCCCAGGTAGCTCGCTGTGCTCGAGCATTTCGTGGATGTGGATGAAGGAGTCGCAGTAGTCGAAGGGTTCTTGCTCTTAGTGCATGATGTGCTGCTGGAACTGAGCGTCGGCACATAATCGCGTTTGATGGGTGCTTCGGCTGTCACCGTCACTATCGTTGCTGTCGCTGGGCATAGCTGTACTTCGGTAGTCCTAGGCATGTGAGAGTGTGTAGATGCGGCATCCGCGCGAAGTGACTTACGTGGTAATAGTTACTAAGACTGCATCGGCTGTCAAGGTGATAGTGCCAGTGACTGTAGTCTCGTCGGTGTTTGTGAGAGATTCTGTAAGTGTGATCGTCTCGAGGGTGTCTGTAGTTGAAATGACAGTTGAGGTGGTTATCGCGCTCGAAGTGACGGTGACGGTCGGGATGGCCAGGAGCGACGAACAGAATCCCGCAGCTGTCGGCACCGCGCGTAGCTCATCGACGAGAGGCGAAAGGAGTTGACACTCCGAATCTTTGATGTCAGTGAGTCCGGGAATCTCTTCCTGGGCTGAGCTGGCAACTCCCAAAGAGAAAAGGAGAGAGAAGATGGATGTGCGCATTTTGATGGAAGTTTCCGATTCTGGGCCGACTGTGGACGTTTTCTCTTGCCACTGGAGAAGAAGATGACTTGAGTGAATATTCAACTAGACGGCCACGGCAGCATATATACACCTTCCAAAGAGTTTGCGTGCGGGACCATTCTCGTGGCGCTCGATATGGCTGAGCTGAAGCAGGGCCAGACGAGGTCATTCGGGCATTCCGACGGTGACTTTGCTTCCATTGCTACCACTTACAAGTCTTCAACGACCTCAGAAGCGAAATGACCTTCGATCTAAACTCACGAGGGCGTAAGCTCTTTGCTGGAACACCAAGCTGTGGATAGAAACTTGCCTCGAAAAGGCTGGAATGCTAGATCAGATAACCAAAAACAACCTAGAACATCTACCAAGACACGCAGGAACTTCGTGGCGTATCGAATGGACAATGCGTCACGATGGAATGGGTTGGTGGGAGGCTTGAGGTGTACCTGACTAGTGCAGATCTGGGGAAAGCCTCGTCTAGGCCGTCCTAGATCTCCATCCCCTGTCTGTGCTTGACTGCGGACAACGCGATAGTTGACGCCGCATCTTACGATAATCGAATCGTGAACTCATCAATTACTCGTCATATGATGAAAGGGCTTTTTCCAAGGGGAATGGATATGGAGACGACGATAGCGAAGTCCGTAGAACAGTTGAAGAAGGGGTATCTTTGATTGCAGGCGACAAATATTGAAAGTATTCGAAAAGTGCCCGTATAAGCTATTGAGCAGTACGGCGCTCGTCGGGCATGTTCTTCCGTTCTTTCGCTGTGACCTTCTTGCGACGGCGTTCGATGACCTTTTCGCGCTGCTTCGATTTCATGTTCTGGAAGCGGTCGACCAATGCAATCTTCTTTTGCTCGGCTGGAATATAATGTTAGTACGTGCATGTTGGGACGGGGGAATTAAGTGGGCTTACACTTCTTCAAGAAGAAAGGCTGTTTGCCCTCCTTGACAAGCTCCTTCTCCTTCTTCTTGTGCTCCCGTGTCACTTCCTGTAGCTTCTCCTTGTTCTCCCGGGCCTTTTGTTGCGACTCCATGGAGAGTAGCTTCTTCTTCAGCTGCTCCTGCTCGACCGGGTTCTTCGTCTTCTTTATAGTCTGACGCAGTTCAGAGATCTCAGATTTTCGGTAGTCGTTGAGGAAATCGTAACGCTTTTTGACCACGAACTCATCGGGCTGGGGTCCCGAGGCATTGTCGAACCGGGGGTCACGGAAGACTGGCTTCTTCACATCGACTACGTTCCGCTTACGTGACACCGCACGCTTGCTCGACTGGACAGCGGGGGCGTGTTTGCTCGAGCGCGCTTTGGGAGCTGCGTCGGAGTCGGAGTCTCCATCCTCGTCGGCTTCCTGAGTGTCTCGTTTGCTCTCGCTCTTGCTTTTGCTCTTCTTGTCCGTCTTGGCTTTCTTGCTGGGCTGTGCACCGTTCGCAAGCTTTTCAGCCTTGATCTGTCGTAACCGCTCCCTCAATGCTTCCAGCTTGTCCTCTTGCGATTTAGATGTGTCGTCGCCTCGTTTGCGCTTCCGGTCGGCGGGTTGCTGTTTTGAAATGGCGTCCTGTGCTTTGGCTAATGCTCCAAAAGAGACTTTGCTCATTTGCGCTTTTACTTGGTCATCGTCGGAGGCGTCTGACTTGGGGATGTTAGTGGTATGCGCTGGCGAGGCTAAGTGTCAAGAACTCACCATGTCCTCATCTCCCGATTCCCCATCTTCCTCGCCATCTGAACTGATCACGTTTCCGCCCTCATCTGCCTCGATCACAGATGCAGAAGAGGATCGGTCGGTG
Source organism: Alternaria sp. BMP 0032 (assembly GCA_023758005.1). Classification (NCBI taxonomy): domain Eukaryota; kingdom Fungi; phylum Ascomycota; class Dothideomycetes; order Pleosporales; family Pleosporaceae; genus Alternaria; species Alternaria sp. BMP 0032. The sequence goes on from JAFVMD010000030.1 coordinate 58,097, forward strand.
ACCTCGTAGTAGCTCTCGGCGTCTGAACTGTCTTCGGCGGCGCGCAGAGTGCGATCCAATTTGCTCGCGAGCACCATGGTAAAGCCCGGATTTGAGGATGTCGCCGTGAAAGCGCTTGTTGAGGGTGTATCAGTGTCGCAGTGTCGGTGTTCCTATCGCGTTCTTCTTCGCCGCGGTCTCCAACATTTTTGTGGACCCCACCTGCCGGGGGTTTGATTCGCCGACAGGGCCGACAGACAGGCAACTGCGCCCAAATTTCGAGTGCGCCTTCCACCGTTGGGCTTCATGCTGCGTGCTCTCCGTCTTTACCTCACCAGGCTTTTCACCGCTCACCCCTCCCGTCCCGCCGAGCGTCTGTCGCTATCGCACGTGCTCCATGGCCGCAGTCGCATCAGCTCGGTACAGCATCCCCCACTGCGCTCCAGTCGCAACTTCCTCCACTAACACCGACAACTTCAAGACCAAGACAGGTCGAGACAGCACTCCCCACGGGCGCCCGCTCACTGCCTCCGCAAGCGCCAGCATGAACGAGTCATGGAATCCGAACGCGATGCCCTTCCGCCCGGGCGGCTTTGACCGTCGCGAGCAGAGCTTTGGCGCCTTCGAGAACCAGCTTCCACCACCACCCCCTCCTCAGTTCCAAGGACCACCACCAGGACCATACGGGCCGCCGAATGGCTTCTTCAATCAGAACTTTGCGTCGCCTCCGCCGCCGCCCCAACAGCCCCCGCACATGTTCAGCAACCAGCACCATGACTTCGCAATTCACCAGCAAGCCATGGCATACCACCACTGGATGGTGCAGAACGGCCACCCGCATCACCCACCGCCGCCGCCTCCTTTCCCGCTAGGTCCAGAGGCCTTTGCGGGGCGCCCACCGCCACACTTGCCGCCTCATGGTCAGCCGCCGTTTGGTGGGCCGCCGTTTGGCCAGCAGCCATACGGACATCAGGCGCATCACGGTGGGCCCCCGCATATGCCTCACCAACAGCACCAGATGTACCCGAACCGCCCGCCCTACCATATGATGCAACAGCAGGCAAACTTCCCGCATGGGGCAAGGAACGAGGACATACAGTATGCTTTCGATGCCTTGTTGAAGGGTCTAAAGTCAAAGAGCCGCACCGCTAATACTCAGAACAGGGCACCAACTCCTCCAGGCAAGAAGTCAAAGTCTGGGCTTACTGCCAACGGGCAAGCTAAGCAGAAAGAGTATGGTACCCTCCACCGCATTGCTTCGTTGGAAGCCAAGAGCTCTCGGATTAACAAACTTCACAGTACCCCGAAGGCACCCAAGGCACCTAAAGCGGCTGGCGAAAAGAAAGGACGCTATGGTGACGAAAAGATCATGCTCCCTGCGCCGCAGCCTACGCAAGAGTATCTGGACCAGGCCGCTGCGGAGCCTACCACCAACGAGACACCGGGCCAAATGCTGGTTATTCTGGATCTCAACGGCACGGTGCTCTTCCGCCCCAATAAAAACGCCAAGACTATGATCGAGCGCCCTTACCTGAAGCCTTTCCTGCGCTACCTCTTCGAGAACTTCAAGGTCATGGTGTGGTCTAGCGCGAGGCCAGACAACGTGAAGTCTCTAGTCAGTCAAGCATTGGACAACGATCTACGGTCGAAGCTCGTTGCTCAATGGGCCCGCGACAGTTTTGGACTATCGCCGACAAACTATCAGCAGAACGTACAGGTATACAAGAACCTGAAGCTAGTGTGGAGTCGAAGTCAGATCCAGTCTTTCCATCCGGATTATGACGCCGGCAGTCGCTTCGGCCAGCACAACACGGTGCTGATTGACGACTCTTCGATCAAGGCGAGTGCGCAACCGCACAACCTCCTGGAGATCCCCGAGTTTTGTGCTACTCCAGAGCAAATGCAAGGGGACGTGCTCCGCGAGGTAGCAGGTTATTTGGAGGCATTGAGGAGACAGGCAGATGTATCGCAGTTCATCAAGAAGGTTCCGTTCACTGCTGGCGGAGGGTGGACGTTCGACTGGCCTGACGCCGATGCTGGCGGCGGCGAGATGACCAGCAAGGTGTCTGCGGGTAATGCTCCTACCACGAGTAAGAAGAAGAACAAGAAGAAGCAGGCCAATGCCGCAGCAGCTGCAGCAAGTAGAACTAACACTCCTTTGTCACAGACAATTGATACCCTCGCAGCCGTGTCGCTAGCCGCACCTGCGCAACAGCAACAGCAGCAGCAACAAGCGCAGATGCAACAACACCAGCAAATGCAGCCTCAGCAGCAGCATGCGTAAAAGCGTTTTCATTATGACAGATGGAGAGGGAAGGAAGGAAGTACATATGTACAACTTTCGCGGTTTGCCGACTGGGTGCAGGTGATTGCATAGGTAGCTTGGATTTAGCGGATGTCTTCTCTATGTACCAAAAGTATGCGATATGACGGCCGATCATAATGTACAGCTTCGAGCTGGAAACTTCTATACCAATACTACTGAATGTATTCTACATTGTCCGACTTCACTACATCTGTGGGTGTTGCTCATTATCCACCCGTGCCCCGCCTTGCCCCGCACCTGTGACTCCAAACCACCTTGGAAGGTGTGACCCTCACCACAACATCTCACTCACCCGTGTGGGTAGGACTGGGGGCCATGCTCAGCCTGAGCTCGTTCTACCTTCCTGTATTTATACGGTTATATTTTATCCAATTTCCCATTTCTTCATCGAACAACAACAATAACCGGTCGCTTAGCTCAGTTGGTTAGAGCGTGGTGCTAATAACGCCAAGGTCGCGAGTTCGACCCTCGTAGTGACCATTACTCCGGGTCTGCCCGTTTCTTTTTGCTGTTGTGTGAGAATACTATGTCCAAAAGAGAATTCAGAGTCTAGTAGCAAGAGTGGCGAGAAGATGGGAAGGCGTTCTGTGTTTTTGCTGGTGTCAGGTGGTAGAGAGAAGTCAACATCCAACGCAAGAGATCTGAATACGGGCTTTGTACGGGGGGTAGGCGAGGAGGCTACGTTCTGAACTCTTGCACAATTTTGGTTTTGAGACTCGAATAGACGCAGTAGTAGTAGCAGTATTTTATCTTTACGGGTGACATTACAAATAAGCTAGAATTCTACATTGCCTTGGATAGGTGTAAAACTATGGTCCTCACACTGATGTAAGCTACACGCCTGCCTAATAATTTACTCATAGGAGGTGGAGTAATACATGTGCGAAGTGACCCCAGATTGCATCTCGAATAATCCTGTTATAGTGGCTCCCAATGCGCTTCTTGACGACTTCTAGTCGTTGACAAACGTCCATTGATCATGTATACCGTACAATCATCCCATCATGATATCGCGCCTCCGAGGCTATTGCTACACCTTCGGTACAGCATCCCCCACACTTCCCATATCCATACTCAGCGCATCCCTACACGCGCCACCCTCGCACACCATAACACCCTCACTATCTTTATCCATACTCTTGACAAGCGCGTTCCGCTGACTCAACCACTCGCCCATGCCCTTACCCACTCTACTAACAGTACCAAGACCAGCCGGCCGCTCCCGATACCGCTGCAACCACTCATCCACCCTTTGCCCCTCACCCGTGATGACGCTATGTCTGATGCCAAGTTTACCAACAACAACTGCATCCATCATACTCGGGAAAAGGAAGGGGTGTTGCATAATCTCCGCTTCAAAAGCAGATGCCGTATCCCGTGCTTTCTTGGTATACTCCTCGTCTTCTAGCAGCGCACCCAGACGGTCTAGGTTCTGCGCTGACACGCCGTTAGTGCCTGGTTCAGCGTTATCCATGCCGTCTTTCAGCCGCATGATAAGGTCTTGCTGGTTTTCGGGTGTGGAGAAGAATCCGAGATGTTGTTTGTCCCAGAACATTTTGAGTTGCGTTTGTTGGAGGTCGTCGGCCCATTGGAGGTAGCTGTCGTTGAAGGTGGCTTCGTAGAGGGAGATTAGGCCGGAGATCAGGTAGGCGTAGTCGTCGGCGAAACTGGGGGCGTCGCCGCGGCCTTCGCGGTAGACGCGGATGAGGGTTTTGGTGGAGGGGTTGTAGAGCTCTTTTTGCAGGAAGGAGGCGGCTTTTTCGGCGGCGGCTAGGTACTGTTTTGAGCGTGTGGGATCTTGTGATGAGAGGGCGGCGGATGTTCGTGCGAGGGCACCGATGGCGAGACCGTTCCAGGATACTACGATCTTGTCATCTAGACCTGGCCGTGGGCGCTCCTTGTTGCGGTGCTCGAGCAGCTTTTGCCGGCCCTCGGTTAGTATCTTGCTGACCTCATCCTCTGACAGACCAAACTGTTTTGACAGATCTGCAGGTGTTGCGGTGATGGCTAGGACGTTCTGGTTGATCAGCTCATCATGCGCATCGTGTTCGGGCTCGACATTGCCCTCATCCTTGACATTGTAGTATCTCGCGAGAATCTCTGCGTCTCGGTCACCTAGTATGTCCTGGAACTCCTTCAATGTCCATACGTAGAAGGCACCCTCACGCTTCTCCTTGTCGTTTGGCCGGTATAACGAGTCAGCATCCTCTGACGAGAAGAAGCCTCCACTCTCAGCGTGCATCGGCGGGCTGGTAAGATACGTCGCGATATCGTGGACCGCGGACAGATGTTCAGAACTCTTGGTCATAAGATATGCGTCCAGGTATACGGGTAGGAGTTGCGTCTGATCGTACAACATCTTCTCGAAATGCGGTAGGCTCCAGTCCTTCGTGACAGAGTATCGCGCGAAGCCGTTTCCGATTTGATCGTGTATGCCACCCTTGTTCATCGCGTCCAGTGTCGCTAGTACCATGTCTTTCGCATGTGTACAGTCCTTTGCCCCGAGCACTTCTCTGACCGCACTTGGATATTCGGATAGCTTAAGGAGGAACTGGAGGTTCGAAGGTGTTGGGAACTTGGGTGCGCTGCCAAAGCCTGCGTGCTTCGCATCGTATCGCTTCTTGAAATGCTGTCATGTATTAGTAAACGGTCTTTAGCAAAGTCCTCCATACGCACCTCAAATGCTTCATCCAGAAGGTCTAGGTCAAGACCTTCATGAGCTGCGCCATCTTTCCTGCTGATGTTTCCGTCCTCCGCAAAGTCTCGCAGTTGCGCTGTGATTTCCTTCGCCGAGTCCAGACACCTCTGTCGCTGATCCCTCCACACATCGCGAATCTTCTTGAGTATGCCAACAAAGCCAACGTGCTCTCCCATCGCCATCGTGGACCCTGGACCGGGCCAATACGTCCCGCCGAATATCGGTTCCAGATCTGGTGTGATGAAAGCGTTCAGCGGCCACCCGCCTGAGCCGGTTGTTGCCTGAACATAGTTCATGTATATGCGATCAACATCCGGACGCTCTTCGCGATCGATCTTTATGGGTATGAAGTTCTCGTTCAGCAACTTCGCGACCTCCTCGTTCTCGAACGACTCGCGCTCCATGACGTGACACCAATGACATGCAGCATAGCCTATGCTGATGAATATCAGCCTGTTCGACTTCTTCGCCAGCTCAATTGCCTCTGGTCCCCACATCTGCCATGCGACCGGGTTGTTCATGTGGCCCCGGACATAGGGGCTTCGGCTCTCATTGAGGCGGTTCCTGAGCTTCAAGTCGTCGCCTGCGGTGGCGGACCCAGCGGAAGAACTATGCGCGTCCATTCTCAGGATAGATGTACGGAAGTCGCGCTGTTGCGCTCGCGATGTGGAAGGTGGAGTCGCAGTAGCTGGAGCTGGTATACGGCGGGATGGCGCGGTCGCGATGGGGGTGCGGGCAGATCGACAGGAGCCTCGAAAATTGAATCTCACGGCAGGCATACAGCAAAAAAAGCGTTCTGGTGAAATCTGGTGGCGCGCGGCTCCGAGGCTACTGGACGTTATCAATCATGCGAAGTAGCTCCGCGCCCCTGCCGAATTGCCCCGCATCCCGCCAACGACGTAATCTCTAGAACCCTGAGTGGCTGGGGATCGGCGCGGAGATTCGGTTCTCTGTAATCTGCATCCCTTCTGACCTGCATCGATTTCGCAGAGTGGTACGCAGATACATCGTGCCAACGTAAGCTCCAGTGTCATGACGTGCGTTGTACGCCATTTCTAGAAGCTTCCATCTGCTCGGCTTTGGTAGCGAAGCTCTTTGCGGAAAGCTTATCAACAACGCGCGATAGACAAAGATAATCTGTCATAGACAACTTCGTGGCCTGATATGGCCACATCTGGAGAGGTAACAAGGGGACAGCAACGTCGGCTCACGCATCTTATGTCTGTTCTGGGATGCGATGTCACACAGAATCGTGACTTGGTTGCAAAGAATAAAGTGAGAAAGAGTGGAGGTGATGTCTCTGGGGTTCGCCTGTAGGACAAATGCTGAATCTGCGCCTGAAGCAAGTAGGCTGTTCTGTTCAAGAAGATGATATCACGACCGAGGTGGGTCCATCCTTCCTGCGTAACGAGCTCGAGAGTAGTTTGCAGTGTTCAGCTGTAAAATTACCTGGTGAGAAGTAGTCGCGACCCATAACGCAGGCTAAGATGCCGCATCTGCCTGGTGCTGTTACGAACGTGAGTAGTCTGTGTAACAAGGAGGTGGTCGAGTACGAAGGTACATCGGGATTGACTGAAGCCACTATCGATCGCTTAACTTGATTTGAGATGAGCGAAGATGTAACGGACGCAAGGGTCTTGACTTCAGTGCTGCAACTTCTTACTGACACACTGTTGACAGTTATGCCATCCGGAAGCAGAAGTGACTCTTAGGGGTGCCAAGGAATGGCCTTCACCACTACTATGCACAGTCACCCACTTGTAACCACCTGAGCAATGGCCAGCAGGATCCGACTGCCATCAATGGCATCGCCTCTGTTACAAATGCCCTCGTCTTCTCGCGATGATAGTGATAGTGGCTTCTCAGGTGCGCTCGGCTTGTCTCTCACCTTGTGGTATTCGCTCCTGCCTCACCGTAGCTACTCTCGCCTAATCCGGTACTGATAAACAATCAACAGCTTCCTTCCTCCCTCCCCTCCACCACGACTTGACTCAACCACCCCACACTCCTTCATCTGTCGCTCCCTCGATTTCCTCCTTGCGCAGCTTGTCTGACAGGATACACTCTCTTTACATTTTGTGCAACTACACTCACTTCTTTATCCCAGTCGCACCAGTCGCACTTCAGCACCTCACAGCTCCCAGGAAGCTAGCAACTAGGTAGGCACAGTACTGTTCATCCTGGACTATGTCTAACATGGCAAGCAGTCTTTCTATCCTCTCCTTACGGTGATCTGGTTTCGACACTACTCAAGACTACTACGTACCCGGGCGCTTTCAGTCACTCCAAGATGCATCACTTCATTCTTGTCGCTTCAGCTCTGGCCGCTAGTATCCTCGCTCATCCGCACATCCATGCAAGGCAGCCAGGAGTCGTCTACGAGACCAAGATGATCATACAGACGGTCGTTGTCACGGTTACTCGAGGCTACACTCCGCCGACATCCACCTCTTTGGCGCTATCCGCTACCGCTAGTCCCGAGCCCACTCCAACCCCGGAGCCGAAGCCCCAGCCTGCCCCTAAGCCTGAGCCCTCGACTTCTAAGGTTCCTGACGCTCCCGTCATGTCACAAGCGCCCATGCCCAGCGACAATCCTGCGCCCAAGCCTGCCGATCCAGTTCAAAAACATCCATCGGGCGAAGACCAGGCCTACCTCTCTTCTGGACCCGACTATCAAGCTGCTATACTGTTCCATCACAACGCCGTTCGTGCGAATCACGATGCAGCTCCACTGACCTGGGACTCCGCCTGCGAGGCAAATGCGCGCATTGCTGCTAGCAGGTGCGACTTCGAGCATTTCACACCACAGGGCGCCGGCCAAGGCCAAAACTTGTTTGTTGTTTCTGGCGACGCGTTCAACGTTACGGCGGGCATATCGGAGACCTGGTACCATGGCGAGCTCCCCCATATGACACCTTGGTTTGGCAAGAGTGACCTACCCCATGAGGTCTTCGAGAAGGTCGGTCATCTTACACAGATGGTGTGGAAGGACACCACCAAGGTCGGATGCGTCTCTCTCGACTGTGGTGGGGCCATGACTGTCAACGGCATAGGTTCGGCCATGAACAAGTACACAGTCTGCAATTACGCTCCGTCGGGTAACTACAAAGGCCGGTATGCAGCGCAAGTCGCCCCTCCTATCCCATCTGCCAACTTTATCGGCTGGGCAGACTAGTCGTCACTTCAGCTGATACGTCCTGTCTTTTCGATCTTCCCGATGATATGGGCTATCAGCGCTTATGGTTATACGGATATCGCTCGGCAGATCGGGAGCATGGGACGCATGAGGCAGGCCTTCCCTCGTTGTTTCCTTTCTGGCATGGTTACTGGTCTTCACCTAGCGCTCACTACTTCCATCAGCCAACTGCCAATGATGCCAGCGAATGCATATCGCCGTACATTACGATGTGCAACCAGTCTCAAAGTGATACCAGATGCAGCTTACCTCGATACAATGTCCATGTCTGTGCCTCAGAGTGCTCGTGATGAGTGAAGCTAAAAGTCGTTTGCGACCAGCACATTGGAGTTCTTCCGTCGCTTCAACATTACACAACGTTGGTACAAAGATCTCGCAGTCGTGGTCGAAGTGGCAGCGGCGAAGTTGTGAGTGGACCCCTCTGACAGGCGCTGATGACGTCGTGGGCGAACCTCGGCCGCTAGCGACGCGTTTCTCGCGCACGACGCGTCGCACTTGCCAACCTCTTCCATTCATTATGGCATGCTTGCTATGCTGCAACATGCGATATCGAAGAATCTTTCCTTGCTGCCTTTGTTTTCGAAGTCCAGAAACGAAATGCCGCCAGGGGAATATCCCGCGCACGCGCGCAGTAGCAGCAAGTGAATGTATCGCTACGCCCCGCAATCGGTCTTTCCATTCGCGATGCTGTATCAATACCGCGTAAGGTTTACGCATTATACACTCACTACGAAGTGCGTGGTCAGGGAGACTGCATGGAATCGTCTTGTGATACTAGGTATTTGTTCTACATCCCTTGTCGCCACATCCGTGACGATGTCTTCACTGCTCGTGCTGAGCTGGCACGGGTACCGTATTTCTAGAGCTTATTTTGACTCGGCAGCCCCGGCATACTGTCACGGCTCGAGAGTTTGTGTGCTGCTGGACGTCATAGTTCCGCCAAAGTCTTTCACTACTAGTTAACTTGGAAGTGAACGCTGGGTGCACGGTCCCCGATTGCTTCGGCCTAGGAATACCACGAACTCCTGCCTACAACTTTATCCACCCACCTGAGCACTACGAGCGACAAACTACGTTGAGAATTCTCAACTGCTACCGAATATGGCCTGCGCACCTAACTTCGCGAGTCTTCCCAACGAACTGAAGACAAGCATCTTCTCTTACATCAGATTAAAAAAGGAACAGGCAGCTGTTTGTCTTGTGAGCCGCGATTGCAAACAGATCATGGCGCCCCAAATGTGGTTTTCGCTCGACCTAACACCCACAACGATGTCAACCGCGAAGACAATGGCCCTTTTAGATCCCGATAACGGTATACTTCACCACGTCCGTCGAATTTTAGTCTATTACGGCCCACGAAAGTCACTCCGAGGTCACTCTCAGGAGTTCGAGTCTGCGATCCAACTCATCATAAATGCATTACCGAGAGACACCCTACTTTCTTTCTGTACGTATATGAATTTTGATCCCGGGTTTTTGCTCAACCTACTCCGCCATCAGAGGACACTTGATCGTCTCGAGATACCTACGAGATTATCAGTCCGGAACCCATTGATCGATCTCCAAGTTTCTACGCATGCGCCCTGGGTTTCCGCTGCGCTGCGCGAATTGAGGAGACTACAGGTCCACGTTGGCTCGGTCGATTGCGCTCACGAAAACTGCGCATACTTGCTAAGGAACTCTCCGAAGCTTCGTCAGCTCAGCATCATGCCCGAAGAACCTCTAGGACCCACTGGGAGTTACGAAGAAGCTTCTCTCGGTAGTTCGAAGGGATGTGACGCTTTTGGTGGTCCATTTGCAGACGGTGTTGTTGTGCAGCCACTGCAGCTAACACACTTGCAATTACGAGTCGATTTGAAGCTGCCTCGACCCGAAACTATACTCGCATACATCAATTTCTCTGGACTTCGATCGCTCTCAATCGACGCTTGTGGTCACGTAGGGCCATTTCTTGCAGCGCTTGCGGCTCAATTTTCTCAAAACTGTAATCTGATCGGGTTAGAGATCGTATTGCGAGGCTTCGAGATCACCCCGGATGAAGACGTTCGACTGATTGAAGATGTGCTAATGTCCTGTTCGAGTCTTCAACGTCTCTGGATAAGCACAGGACGGGCCAGAATGGTGAATACCCGATACATCGTTCGACATGGGAGCACATTACGAGAGCTCGGTCTGAGCTTTAATCCGGAAGGTTTTACATACTATTCCGCACAAGATCTGTCTATTATTTTGTCATCTGCTCCGTATCTAGAGCAACTAGCTGTACACATATCTCCAATCGAAATGGGCAGTTCACAATCTCTCGGCACAGATTTCACGCTCGCAATACCGAGCTCTTATGATGTACCTAATGCCTTGGAAGCGTTCTTGGTAGGTCCTCGAGCCCAGGATCCGTATCGAACAATTCGTTAACCAGCGACAGGCTTGCATTGCGCGCCATCCAGCACTCCGAAACTTGCGCATGATTTCGCTACCGAATATTGACTACGGCCTTTCACCAAACCCTACTTTCCAGAATCCAGTTAGCATAACAGATGAACTCGTGCCTAGCGCAGCTATCACCATGCAGTCGCTTGCTACAGCCATCGTCCGTTTCCTCGACAAGCTTGGCTCGGGTATAACATTGTTCGGGTTTTCCGCCGAGTACTTACCCAAAGCCCGACCAAGGAAAGATACCAACGGCCATCTATGGCCCCGGTATTTCTATACCCGCGGTCGTACAATCGATGCAATGGGCGCAGCGAGAGTCGCGGCTGTTCCTCTGCCGGCTGCGGGTCTGCCGGAATGCTCGGTGTTTAGTCGATCTTATGTGAAATAGATGGGCTTCGAAGCAGTCTGTCTGAGACTACGAAGAGTGAATTGGATTAGCAGATAGTGTTTGAGATATCACAGTTGTAGGAATGATTTGACTATGCGTTACGCCTGAGGTTCTTTATGGATGCATCGCTTGCAGGCTGGACATGTTGGGGAAGTGACCTTCGTCTTAGACACTCATGTTCATTGTTCGTAGTTCATAGCCAGGGCAAGGCTTCTCGCATGCTCGCAACGGTCGAGAGATAGATAAGAAGGCGGCACGCGGCTGTTAATCTGGCAAAGCAAGGAGGGCAAGAAGTACGAGGGTGCGATGCCTAAGTAACTAAGATCCTGCGCGTCCAAGACAATAATACGATTAGGTACCTATAGGTGGAAGGCTGGTGTCTAGTGTATTGATAATGGAAACCAAAGTTGTAAACGCCTTCAACCCACTGAGAGAAGTACCAGGCGTCTCCTCGTAGTCTGACTTGGCGAAAACGACATGTCCTGGCGAGACAGACATCCTAATCTTGCATAACGCGGGCGTCTACATCTTCCCTAGCGCCAGTGTTTAAGACTCGGCTGCGCATATGAAGTCTCAAGACCATTGGCGTTCTCCGGGATTAGCAGCCCCAACGAACGTCTGCCAGTATAGTTAGTATAGTTCATCGGTCGTATAAGGACATCAGCTTACGGTTTGCAAACAGCTTGAACGAATCTGCGTTGTTCAGTGCCTTCCTGGAAGACAGCTTAACGGAAGGCCAGTAGTCATAAGCCCAGTCCTTAGTACCAGGGCTATACACCTCTGAAGAATGCGTCATCTCGTGCAGAAGTACAGTGCCCTGATCCTTGGCTGAACATTGCCCTTTCGCTACTGCCGGCAGGTCCCAGTAATCAGCGCAGAACGTGATGCCGAGACCAAGCCGGGCGTAGTATGCAAGATTACCGTTACAATTGCCGATACGGTCATGACAGTAGAGATTCAAGCTTGCACTAGGATTAGCGCATTCTTGCGCTATTGCGGTGTATCGGGCAGAAACCGCATCTTTCGTAGCTTGTGTTCGCGAGTGGAAGAAGGTTTCGAGATGGCGGTGGCCGGCTCGAGCTGCAGCTGCAGCTCCCAATGCTAGCTTTTGACAATTCTTTTGTGCCTCGGCGATTTGATCATTCATGAAAGCTATGAAGCCTGCGTCAGCGTTTGTGCGAGTCTGTGATGGAAAGGAGTACGTACGTCGGCAAAAGTAGGGATCGGCCCAACGTTCGGCTACTGGCTTGTGAGTAGCCGCTTCGGTACCGTTGACAGTGATGCTGAGCTTGTTGGAGCTGTATTCGAGATGGCCAACAAGCTCGGTCGAGTTGGTGTTGGCGTATTGCAGCATGCCGTTCGCGAACACATCAAAGCTTCCGCCGTTGCTGAGATCGTGTAGAGAGGCAGCTTCAATCGTCAACTCTTTCTTGTCTCCAGCTCCAAGAACAAGGAAGTCGTCTGTGGATAGGTTGTCGGTATCAAGGTGAACCCCGCTGATGCCTTCGAAAGGAACCTTGACAGCTGAATGTTGGTCAGTCATAGTTTGTCTTCAGTCGCGTTGGATTTGGAAGGTCTAAGTAGAACTTACAACTGTTGCTAGCGAACATCGAGATACGCTCGACGGGTAGCTTCTCATCGAAGAGAGTGGCTGTCCTGAGAAGGTTCAAAGCCATATCGCCGTTGTTCGTCACTACGACCTTGACGGCGGAGTTACCCGCGGCAGTGAGCTGAACGCCAAGCTCTTGTGTTGACGATACTTCTCTTTTTTCGAGAGGAACGATATAACAAAGATGTGGATCAGGGAAACAGTCCACTACTTGCCCATTTAATGAGTAGGAGTTATAAAGAGCGTCTAGCCGCATAGTTAGCATAGTCTATACGGTGTGGGTACATGAGCTTACCCTGTGCGAACAACACGAAAGAATCTGCATTGTCCAGCGCCGCCTCGGTCGTCTTTACTCGCTCCGTCGTGTTATGGAAGCCATATTCCAAATCGTGCGTGCCAGGATGATATATCACAGGGCTGTGCGTTAACTCGTGTAGAATCACGGTGCCCCGGTCCCCGCCTTGACCTGTCGGCTTCGGGTTCACTAGCGGCATGCCATAGAAGGATTGGCAGAACGTCACGCCGAAGTCGTCCTCACTTGTATAGAATGCCACTTCACCGGGCTTACACTGGTCGGGTTCGCAAGAACAGTGGTAACCCAAGCGTGGCTTGGTGCATTCCTTTGCTATTGCGTGGAAACGGGAAGCAACCTTCGCCCTGATGTCTGACGAATCCGAGTGGAAGTAGGCCGGGAACCTGGAGTCTTCATATGCGGCTTTGGCAGCGCGCAATGCTAGTTTCACGCACTGGCCTTGTGCCGTTTGAATCTGTGCGCGCTGGAAATCTATGAAGCCCAAGTCAGCGTTTGCGCGGATCTATGTTGGTATGATGAAGGGAGGAGTACGTACCGCTGCATTGGTCCTCGATATAGCGCTCGGCTACTGGCTTGGGAGCAGCCGCTTCGGTGCCGACTGGCGCGGCATGAATGTAGGTGGCCAAGAAAGCCAGGGGGTATAGAATAATAGACCACTTCATTTTCGAATGGAAAGCTGGTGGAAATGTTTGGAGAAAATTCGGAGTGAACTGTTTAGAGTTGTACTGTTGAAAGTGAGTCGTCTTATAATATTTCCGAATCAGCATATAAATACTAGCGTAAGCGAGGGATGGATGGGGGTTCTGGTTGAGATTTCTGCAAATCAGCTGAAGGCAAAGCCCAAACTTACTTGCTCTCATGACGGTTATCATTTGGAAATACTGACCAATCTCGTCAGAAATGTATGGATTGCAGGGAACGTGAATGGTTCGTCGCGTGTTGGTTGTTGCAGTACCGTGGAACGGAATTGAGACTGGGAAGCGATCGAATCGCAATCATGGTGTTAGCATGCGACACGTTGTAGGCGTACGTATCGCCCTTACGATGATTGACTAATCCGACCCAGGACCAGACCGCAGTCTGAGTTAAAGGCGCACTCTATGGCCAAGCTCGTCGCCGAAGCGACCCGCAGACTGCTCATGCGATAAGGCTGTGTCGTCTCTACCGCGCAGTTCGATGGACCCGAGGTAGCGCAGATACGAGGCTGATGTTGAGTCGGTAGAAACCAACGTTGAGAAGTGGAGAAGGCGTGGGTGGATATCTTGTTGAGCGAAGGGGCGAGGTCGGCGCTTGCCGTCGCGGGCTGATGCATCGAGCAACACCTAAAGGTAACAGCAAACCACTTTCCCACTTCTATCCACTTTCCCACTTCTACCAAGCTTCTCTACCCATTACATTGTCTGGGAAGTGCCACGCAGCGTTCCTTCGTATTCGATATTCATCCGTCTCAAGTACCCTCTACCCCTAGTGGGACGTATCCCCATCGCTCGCCGGCTGTACCCAACGGGGGCCTCATGAAGGAGAGATTGCCGGTGCCAAAGCCTCCTGCCCCGGCTCTGAGGACGACCGTGAGCTCGGCCATAATGGCAACACTCTATCCCCCTCCAGACATCGGACTGGCAGCTGGAAGAAAATACTTCGCCATCGAGCAAGGGTCTCAAGCTCGGTCGCCCTTGATCTTCTCACTCTTATCTTAAGTCTCTCTAACCTCCTCCAGATGTCGTTCTGCACCTCTGCGATGTCCCAGAGGCGACCTAGAGAAGACGAGCCAACCACACCTCCCGCATTTCATATGACTCTTACGCGAGGAGTTGGGCTACGAAAGAGATAATCATCGCATATCTAACAACCACTGTGTAGTCTCTCTTTGGAAAGCCTCCTCTTGATCCGAATCATCAGCCCCACCGACGACCACGGTACTGCGGTGATGCACCAGACCAGCAGCACTCCAGCGAACAACATTAAAGCTATCGCAATTATACCGTATATCAAAGTACCATCTCAATGACCTGCCCGAAGAACTAGAAGGCAGTCTGAGTCAAAGGCGCACTCTATTCATTCCTCCTCTTGATCAACGAGTGAGGTCGAAAGGACTGGATGGAGACGATCGAACGAACGAACAGTTCACCGTGGCTGCAGCGGCAACGGTCCGTCGGGTAACTATAAAGGCCAGTACGGAGCGAAAGTCGCGTCTCCTATCCCTCCGCCAACATAGTTGGCTGGGCGGACTAGTCGTCAATTATGAGTAGCCGGGGAATTCACCCAAGAACCAAACTCTGATAAACATCCACATATACTACGAGCTCATCCGTGTCGCATACAATAATGTCGCCAATCTCCTTCCACCTGTAGAATGGCAGAGAGCACGTTCTGGTTGCGGTAGAATGGCAAGAAAGCAGAGAGCTGCATCCAGCGGGCGCAAAGCTTCATGTTGGTGTATCCTTTGAACGCAGTATATTATACTTGCGATTTCTCTCATTCGTGAAAATATCTCGTGTGCGTTGCTGGAGTCGTGATTGGCCCGTTTCGTTCTGCATCATCGCAGTACCATAGGTTGAAGTGAATGGCAACGAAGAGATGGAATCGCACTACCGTTTTCCCGCTTTTTAAGAATCCAGCACGATTAGTACCTGATGAAGGCTTCGAAGCGATACCCAAAGCTAAATGGAACAGTCGTATCAGAAGACCACATTGCCTTGAGTAGCATACGTTTATCAGATTATAACACAGTGTATGCAGCAACGCGATTCATGGTAAGTGGAAGCGGCAATCTCTCTGCAGACCACCAGGGCGCAGTGGATTCAGGGCACGGCCTAATCAGGACTAGCGTCTCTATGAACGATCCACTTACCCCGACCTAACTGGAGAAAACAAGCTTACCTGAACTAACTCACACTCTACCTATTCATCTTTACCCGGCGTTTTTTACCGCTCGCGATGGTCGGCCTCGGTATCACCGCCACGTTTTCGGACCTCCCGACTGAGATGAAGGCGGCTATCTTTGCCAACATCCATCAAAACCCTCACAGAAAGGCGGTTTGCCTTGCAAGCCGCGAATGGAGGGATATAATGAGGTAAATTTACGGCTGTAAGAAATAGATGTGAGACAAATGCTGATTTCGTGCGTCCACCTTTTAGGCCCATTTTCTGGGAGACCCTCTTTCTCGAGTGTGCTACTGACCCGCCAGGAGACCTAGGTGCTTTACTGAGCGCAGGTAACGGAGCACTTCCGCAC
Organism: Alternaria sp. BMP 0032; assembly: GCA_023758005.1. Taxonomy (NCBI): domain Eukaryota; kingdom Fungi; phylum Ascomycota; class Dothideomycetes; order Pleosporales; family Pleosporaceae; genus Alternaria; species Alternaria sp. BMP 0032. Next base: position 74,271 of record JAFVMD010000030.1, read on the forward strand.
ATCCGCTATATCCATATCTACGCCAACACGAAGGAAATGGTGCACTTCAACCCTATCTCCAACTTTGGCGTTGCCGTCAGGCTCATCATAGGTGCGCTACAAAGGGATAGTCTGTTGGGGGTCACATTCGACCTCGCGGTCAGCATTTCTATTCTGCTAAGCCTTCTACAATCTCAGAAATCGCTAAAGACACTTCGAATTCGAGAAGCCATACCAGATGATAGCCCGTCCCTCAGCATGAGTCTTATTACACATGACTCCTGGGTCGCCCCTACACTGAACAGCATCTTGGAGCTGCGAATTCCAGTATCCATTCACGATGACAAAACGTATACAACCAGCGCATATCTGCTCAAAAACACACCCAGGCTACAGTCATTATGTCTCATAGGGGAAATTCCTACCTCTCCCCTCATGAATCGCTCGGGTGAGCATGACGCGTTTGGAGGGCCATACGCGGATGGAGCAGCTATCCAGACTCTGCAGTTGGATAGTCTTCAATTGTTATGGCTCAATATTCAAACATATCCCGCATCGATCTTTTCGCGTATCAACTTCTCTGGCCTTCGATCGCTCTATATCAGCCAATGCCGCTTCATCGGAGCCTTTTTGTCTGCGCACGTTGCAGCATTCCCTCGAGCCACGGCGTTAAGAAATTTGGAGATATCAGTGATACCGGGACCGAATCCCCTTGACAAGGATATACAGGCAATGGAGGCTATGGTCGCCTCCGCGCCTTGGCTGGAGGAGTTATGGTTGGATGTAGGTAGGGGCCGTGCCATCAATGTGTCGTGTTTGGCTGGCCTTGGGCAGTCCTTGCGACATCTTGCTTTGACAGCTTCATACGGATCACAGCCTCCACCATACTACACCAGCTCTGAGCTTGGTAAACTACTGAAACAGATTCCTAGTCTTGAGAGGCTATACATCAACCTTTGCCCGATCGCTCTAGGTAAAGTCCAGCACTTAGCTGTCAAGTTTAGGTTATCAGAGCAAGCGGAGGATGGATCTGATTCTCACGAAGCAACAGCTCTATTGGTATGATTTCTGCTTCTACAAGAAGCTTCACTGCTGACAGTATGATTAGAGTTGTATCGCGGCACACCAAGGTCTCAAATCATTGCGAACATTCACCACGCCGATTATGAATTTTGGAATAGTACCAAACCCAAGCGTCGAGGATCGTATCGAGCTTCCAGAAGAGCATGTATACACCGCACAAGTCATGATGCAATCATTTGCCACAGAGGTCTTTCGCTATCTGGTCAAGCACGGGTCCAGAATCAGTAGTTTTACCGTGTCACCTGACTTCATAAGAGTTGAACGCCCCATCGGCGACGAAAATGGGCACATGTGGCCGCGATACTTCTACACACGCGGATTCGTGCGGACTATGGGCGGAGAAGAGCACGTTGTAGCCGTCCCGCAACGAGTAACTGAAATGCAGCTTACCTTTCGAACCGCGAGATGAGTGGCCTAGGGGCGACATCGTTATCGATCGCTCGCAAGAGCATCAAGGTGTGAAGAAAGCTCCGAGTGCTGTCAAAGCACTATCAATGCTAGCAGAGGAACCACTCTACGGAAGCGATGGAAGATTGGCATGAGCTTGATAGCTAAGCTGAATTGACCGCATACATGGAGAAAGAAGCCCCTCAAACCACGGCCGGAAGGGGTACACATGAAAGGTTATCCATTTCCCTGGCAGCGACGAAGCCACACTTTCCACTTGGTACTTGATGTTTGTATGTACATTCCAGGGTAAGGGGGAACATTGTTGCTGTCTGTCATCGGCAGCTACAGCGCCAAACACGCATCCTAGAACCATTCCATGTATGCCTCTTCTGCACGTATCCATGTTGAATTGCGATTCGAATCTACACACAGCTTGCTGGGCCATCAGATGGTAGTTCTGTGTAGGATATTGAATGGGCAGATTGGGTTAACATGATAAAGTTTCGCAACCGCTCTGGGCAAGTATCTGGACACTTGCCTAGAGCGGTTGCGAAACTTGATCATGTCGAACTACCATCCGATAACCAAGCAAGCGGTACGGACATACATGGAATGTCTCCATTTGCTTTTGACAACGACGGCGCCATACTTTCTACTTGTTACCCGATACTGGAATCGATGTTTGATAGGAGGAGGGGCCATCACGCCCCATCCTTCTCCCACGGCTTCTTCCTCTTCGGCTTACTAGCTTCCGTACCTTGGCCTTCTAGGACTGTAGGCGGGATCTCTTTGATGCCCGGCACGGGCTTTCCGCTTGTGATTAGCTCGACGATGTGGGCGAAGGATGTGGGGTAGGGTGCTGGTGGTTCGGCGGCAGTTGTGGGTGGTGGCATGATGCCGGATGGCGAGCTGCTTGGAGGGAGGTCGCTGGCTATGCGGAGGCTTGTTGTGGATGCGTTTGGTGTGGTGCCCGCTGGGAGCATCTCGTCTACTACGGAGGAGGCGAGGACGTTGTGCGGGGTTGGTGGTGTGGGTGGGGGGCGGTTGCGGGCGCTCCGGTAGGCTTTGTAGGCGTTGAAGTCGATGTTTTTGTTGTACTTTCTGTGGGGTATGAGTCAACGAGGTTCCGACGTATGAAGCCATTTCGTGTCTCGATCGTACCTCGCATAGTAGAAACACCGCGCCCGTAATGCTAGCTCGGTCGTCTGTTCTGGCGTGCTGTTGCTGCCAATGATGGCCTGCAGACCGGCCTGGAACTCGATGTCATCGTCCCAGTTGTAGCGATCCAGGGCCTCGTAGATGTCGTTTAGCCCATCGTCGGTAACGCTCATAGTGGGGGCTTTGGCAACCTGAGAGCCCTGGGAGAAAGTAGTGTTCGGAAGGGTGATACAATTCACGACCTCAAGGGTCTAAAGTCGACAAGTTCATGGGTGACAAAGCATGGGTGCAGTTGCAACCCGACGAAGACTGCAACGGTGGTACGTGTGGGGTAAAGGCAGCCCGAGGTGCCAGGTGGAAGAGCGAGGCTCCAAGCTTCCAGACTACGCCTCGCTAAACGTGCGCCAAGTTTCTGCAGCTTCAGCCCACGACCACGGAGCTCTCCAACCTTCTCTCACCCCTCACTCCTCCACCAACCACTTGCACCCTTCCCAACCTCTTTCCCGCCTTCTTTTCTTGTTCATTGAGCTTCAATTCCTTCGATACCCGTTTTGATACCCACGTTACACAGCCATGTCCGAGTTCATCGGGTTAGTCGCAGCTCTCCAATTCGAGCTGGAGCTCCAGCTGACGTCGGACGCGTAGATCTCGCATTTCTCTCATCTCCAAGAGTGACATCCGGTGAGTCCTCCATCGCGTGAATGCATTGCGCGACGCGACTAACAGCCTCCAGCTATGTCGGTACCCTCGTCGAGATCAACTCAGAAGCCTCCACAGTCTCATTAGACAATGTGCGCTCCTTTGGCACAGAGGGCCGCAAGGGCGGCAAAGACGAGTACCCGCCGTCAGACGTCGTATACGAGCAAATTGTCTTCCGGGGCAGCGATGTGAAGGATCTGCGCATCGAAGAGCCGGTCAAGGAGAAGGCTCAGCCTGCCATGCCGCAGGATCCAGCCATCATCGGAGTAAGTCTTCACAACCGCCCTTTCTTTTCTTTTTCGATGATGTAAAATTTTCGGATGTAAATCATTTAAACCACCGAGAGCGCAAAACCGTGTGGATATTTTCCGTTGCCTTCCTTCTGAGATCCTTTATACAACCTGCTTCTGCTACATACTTCACGAAGCCAAAGCTGACGCGACGCATGCGCCACAGGTACAACAACCCCAGTCGCGGCAAGAGGGCAGTCCACAAGATCTTGCCGGTCGTCAACAACCACCGCCGAACTTTCCTCAGCCAGGTCAATTCCCGCCTGGCGGATACCCTCCGTTCGGCGGCCCTGGTGGCCCTGGTGCATATGGAAACAGATTCGGTCCTCCAGGTGGTTTCCCTGGTGGTCCTGGTGGCCCAGGTCCTTTCCCTGGAGGTCCACCAGGCGCGTTTGGCATGCCGCCTCCTCCATTTGGAGCGCCTCCTGGCTGGTTCCCTCCTGGTCACGGCTTCCAGCAGCCGCCTGGTCCCTTCTCGCCTAACATGCCCATTGGCCCTCCCGGCTTGAACCAGAACCAACCTCCACAAGGCCCTCGGGGCCCTCAGGGTCCTCAAGTAGGCAAGGATGAGAAGCCGGGTCAGGTTCAGCAACCAAAGGTAGCAGAGGCAGACGGTGCATCATCCAAGCCACAACCTAAGAACGGCGCGAAGGCATCACCTGCTGCAGCAGGCAAGCAGGCTCCCCCGCCACCAGTCGACTCGAAGCCAGATGTATCGGCTGCGTTGGCACCACCCCACCCCCAGAACGGTCAACCACCCTCGAAGGGTGCGCCTAGCGGACCTAAGGGTGGTCGAATCATTCCCGCTGTACCGATCCCAAGCCCAAGGGCGACGAAGGCGGCGCCTCAAGCACAGCAAGGTGCCGGCCCCTCTGCTGCTCCTGCGCAAATGCCCACCGCTGCCCAGCAACAGAACGCTACTCAGTTAGCAACCGCTGCTGTCGCTGAGGCCATGGCCAAGCTCAACCTACAGAACAAGGGTCAGGCACCAGGTCAACCGCAAGGTCAACCGCCTGTCTCGGACCCGATGAACAACTTGGCACAGCAGGTGCAAGGCATGCGCGAACAGCAAAGCCGCCAGCACCAACCTCGTCAACGAGGAACAGGAGAGTTCCGTGGTCGGGGCGGAAGAGGAGGACGAGGTGGTGCTCACCCTCAACACCCCAAGATGGAAGTGCCCACAACAGACTTCGACTTTGAGTCGTCCAACGCAAAGTTCAACAAGCAAGACTTGGTCAAGGAAGCCATCGCATCTGGATCGCCGATGGGCGAGGCTCCAGCAGTCCCCGCTGGCGAGGCTTCCACGGAGAAGGAAGAGGTCGTCATCCCTGGTGGATCCATGTACGACAAGAGTTCCTTCTTCGACAACATTTCGAGCGAGCTGAAGGACAGAGAAGAGGCGGCCACCCGTGGTCAAGAGTTCAGGAGCCAGGAGCGCCAGAAGAACATGGAGACCTTTGGTCAGGGCAGCGTTGACGGCTACCGGGGTGGTCGAGGACGTGGCCGTGGACGCGGACGCGGTCGGGGCTTCGGCTACCGCGGCCGTGGCGCACCCAGAGGTCGCGGCGGCGCTGAGTTTGGTGCCCAGCCTGCCGCTTAGTGGGCGGGAGGACCTGCTAATCCAAACTCATACCTCAGCCTTGAAGGCGTCGCGCTTTACTAGCATTTCCTTTCCATCCATCTCTGCAGACTTGTGCATAGTTCTCAGCACGGCGAGCGTCTTTTGTGTCTTTTCATCCCCCAAAGCCCTATGGGCACGACTCTCTTGCGTTTTTCCGGGGCGGCATCTTATCTGATTTGCTCCGCTTTGTATTTGTAGATCTCCATCGTGGCGATGTGAAGCGGGAGTCAAAAGCTGGGAATACTTGGGGGTGTGGTATACAGGACAGGACCTGAAGGCATACGTGCTATGACATGCAATGAAGATTATGAAGACTCACATTTGGTGTTTCGGTGACGGTGCTTTTTGACTTTGAGGGGTTGCCTTGCTGCCCTGACCGGGTATAGTGTGAAAGGTACTACAATCGCTCAACATGTATGTCTCATTACTAATTCACTATACACAACAGTTCTGACAACCACCGGTATTCGCCCCGCCCATGAAACCGCTAAATGAATATATACCGTGAATAACAACCAATACCGACCGCTCCTTAGTTACATAACACCTGTCCCCTGCTAATCCCATACGCGCACGATGTCCAGATATCCGACTGTACACAGTCCTCACTGCTCAGCGCCTATCCAAGCCTCTTAATAGCATCATTCTCCGCCTTATTGCTCTTAGCCCAGGCCTTCATCCTCTTATCCTTGTCCACCTTATCTTGCGCCTTCTTATCCTTGTCCTTTTTCTTATCGTCATCTTTCTTCTTCTTGTCATCTTGCTTGTTCTTCTCCTTAGCCAGGTTGATGCAGCGTCGGCATACATTGTTACCCTGCCTGTTCACTTCGGGGGGGTTGCGACAAGGGCCCGCTGTTGCTGCGGCTGCACAGGGTTCGTGCCAGTGTCTTTCCTGCAGAGATAGAGGTACGAAGTCAGTATATGTCTCATATGCACTTCGTACGGTCAGAACTCACCTTCATGTAGGGCCTGTGCAATGGGCCGCTTAATTTGCAGAGGGGACAGATTTCTAGGACCATTTGGCACATGGTTGGGGGGTGGGGTGGGGGGCTGGTTGGGGATGTGGTTGTGGTTGTGGTTGTGGTTGTGGTTGTAGGGGGTTTCAGTCCTGCTGAGGTCTGGTATGAAGTATCAGAGAGGCTTGTTGGGTAATTGGATGGATGTGTTTGACTTGTATGTTGTAAATATAGTATAGATTTGTCTATTAAAGGCTCTCGTGATGTAGTGTTTATGCAGACAAACTCTGGGGACAAATATAGCAGATTTATATACACACGAGGACTCATATACACATGAGGACTCATATACACACGAGGACTCATAAACACACGAGGACTCATATACACACGAGGACTCATATACACACGAGGACTCATATACACACGAGGACTCCTTGACTATTCTTCATTGTGGACTGATTCGAGTCTCTAGTTGTTACAAGAAAGCGATCGAGAAAGGAACAGAGAATTGACAGATAATGGTGTGATTCTATACTCACTGTGAGGTGCTCGTATCACGAAGCGCGAGAGTGATAAGACCTTGTGCAGCATTGTGACGCAGGCTACTAAAAACTTCAAATGTGCATGCCAAAATGATGAATGTGGTGTACATGAATCTGTCCACGCTTCTATGTTCATTGAGAGTTCAAGTAGTTGTTAGCAGTAGCGATTGTGCAGTGTTGTCAAAGACTACCCGCATCTGCCGTGACCTCAAATCCCTTAGTTGAAGGCTATTGTATACCAAACGAGCTTAGCAATTGCATCGAATGCGCGCGAGGTAAACATCCGGCACACAATGTATACTATGCGGGCTCTTAGCCCATGTCTTTTCGGTTCACTAGAAGATATTACTCAGGTCCTCTGCTTCTCGTCCAGTGGTTCTGCGACGATCCACAAATAAATAGCTATCTAGCCACTCACAGCTCGCGTACATCAAATAGAAGTTGAATGCTCTAGTGTTGGCTGCTAGTGACGTAGGAGTTCTATCCAAAGTACCATAGGCCCACAGCAACTAAGATCGTACGACAGGGTCCAGCCATAACCTCGAGTGTGAGTGGCGCCTTCCGCTTCTATCACTAGCCTACTTGAGTAGTAACTGCCTTCCCAGAGCTTCCGACATACCATCTTCGCAATCTCCGCAAAGACTCTTTCGTCAGACACCGCCGCTGAAATCTCAGTAAAGCGACATATTGCAGCACTTCCGCGCCATGGACACTGAGATGACATCCCCAGCTCCTACAGCCGACTTCGAAACTAACCTCCTCGACCACTTCACCTCAAAGTCTCGACGCGATGACAATCACACTTACGCTACATCAATCCACATTAAGTCCAAAGCCCAAGCCACAGCCTTTGCGCGCACAACCTCCACCCAGCCTCCCGATCGCACCCTCGTCCTATGGATCAACAGCAGCGTCAGCGGCGACCTACGCAACGAACCCTGCGCTGTCGCAATCGGCTACAACTCACCTGTAACCTCCGCCTGGACCGCCCAAGTCACCATTGCACACTATACCAACGCAAACGAAGCCATCCTCTTATCTATCGGCGAAGCCCTCCGCATCGCAGCAACCCCATCAATAACCGAGCACATCGATCGCATACTGGTCTTCTCAGATGTGCAACGCGTTCTGAAGAGTATGAGGATGGGCCATCCGTTCGGGTTGGTGAGGGATAGATGGCTTGTAGACGATATACCCCATCTCACCAAACAACTAGCCGAGAAGAGCGTGGAAGTGGAGTTTCACTGGTTGCCTCCTCTCTCCAGGATAGAGCCTCACCAACGCATACGTCATACCTCGCAGCGGTTCAAGAAGCTTGCGCTGGCTGAATATCCGGCTGAGTTACTCGATCGGAGCGTTAGTTTCCCGCCGGTGAGACTGGACGCGGAACTTGTCACGGGAGGTGCGGGAGAAGACTTCGTGGGCGGATGGCTGTCTGCTGCGTTCAAGGATGTTAAGGTTTTGCCGCGAAGAGAGCTGAGTCGTGATCTGAGGGTTCAGGCCAGGCAGGCTATTAATCAGAGAAGGAAGGAGAGGAAGGAGAAGGCCAAGGCGAGGAGGATTAAGGATAAGGCAGAGAGGGAGATCAGGAAGATGGAGAAGGAGATGAAGAAGGAGATGAGGAAGTTGGTGCGTAAGAACGAAATGAAGGTGGAGGAGCAGGAAGTGCTGGGTTTGGAAGATGACAGTGAGATGGAGATTGAGGAGCAGGAAGTCCTGGGGTTGGCGTATGACAGTGAGATGAAAGTGGAGGAGCAGGAAGTTCTGAGTTTGGCAGATGACAGCGTGGCGACTACATACGAGCATTTGGACAACTTTGGGGAGCAGGAGAGGCCATGTATGCTCGTGGAGAAGTTTGAAAATATGGATTTGGTTTGATGGTACGGTGTCTTTTGTTATTAGCAAATCTACTCTACAAAGCCTTATAGAGTAGATTTCCTGACAACAAAAGATGCGAACGGAAGGGGTACAGAAGGAATGGTTATTGAGGGCGTGTCTATGCTGTAGCTATAGAAAATCAAGAGGACACACTTGCAGACATGACCTTAGGCGGGCTTCGGAGTGCATGTGATCAAGATACAACGATACTATGCATATAACCAAAGACGACCTACACGCTATGCTACCTACATCCAAGATTTTCCCCTTCCATATATCCATCCACACCCTTCCCCACTCTCACCCAAATCCCATCCCATCCCAATCCCATTTCCAATCCCAAGAGTAAGAATACCAAACAGCAAACTGGGGTATATAGCAGATCCAACCTCCCAACCTTACCCAACCTAACCTTTCCCATATACGCCCAATGTACACAAACATTAAATGAGAACATCAACATCAACCCACCCTATGATTTTACCCGCTTGAAAACGAAACGAAACTGTTCCTCCTCTTACAGCACAGCCTCAAGAATACGATCTTTGAGACTCTTGACCTCCTCTTCCCTCTCCCATAACCGTCGTTGCATGTCAAGGAACTTGGATTTCCAGGCCGCCGGCGTCATGTGCGCTCCACTGCCTCCCTCTCTATCTAGCCCCGCATCGCCATCTCCTCTTCGTTCTCCGGCTGCGTCTTCACTGTTCTCATTTCGTATTTCCAAACCCTTGGCAACCCACTCCCCGGTTAGTCCACCAAAGTTAACAGCGAAGAAGACATCAAAGGTTTCTTTGATACGACTACCAGAGTTACCAGGGTGAGACCGCATGTTATCTCCAGTGGCATCCCCATCGTCTTCGTCGTCGTCGATAGGACTTTCATAGCCATCACCTCCGATACGGAAGCGTATGCATTCGACGCGACGGACGCCGCCTGTGGGGCCGCCAATACCAATGCCGACTGCGCTTGTGAGACCCAGACAGCTGCTGATTGCTATGCCGAGGGCTTGGTCGGACATGACTTTAGCTGGGGAGGACGGTAATCCCGATGTTGGCTTTGAGTAGAGCGGTTGGAGGATAGCAGTAGCCAGGGTTTTCGCTTCGTTGCCTCTTAAGCGCTTCCGGCGGCCGGTTAGCGGGGCACGGATGAGCTCGGCGGCTAATGCGCGGTTGAGTGTTTCGAGAGGGATTGAAGGGAGAGACGGGGAGGTGGTGGAAAGGTCTGGCGAGGTTTGCGAGCGGATTGGGGGAGGTGGTCGATGCTGGGCGGGTGTTTCAGATGGCGTGAGCGCGCCGTGGTAGGTCTGATGTGTTGACCTGTTGTCTTGTTTTTGGTACATGCTTTGTTGCTCGTAGACATGTGCGGGCGACACCTGTGTTGAGGCGGCGCTTATTGGGGAAGGCCCTAGGCCCGTGCCTGGTGAGTCGTTCTGTTCTCCATTGACGAGTACTGTTGGTGTGACTAATCGCACTACCGGATTTCCGACGTTTGGAGGGACTTGGAGGCTCAGGCGCTGCTTCTGCGGCGCACCACCCATGAGCTGGCCTTCCATCTTGGAAGGCGATATGGCAGACGCTGGGGTTGGCGGAAAGCGGAAGGAGTTCTCGGGTGCTGGAGGGTCAGAGTGCGCCCGCTCAACTATCGGTGTCAGATTGCCTGGAGTGCGGTCGATTGGCGGGCCTTCTTTGGTCTTCGGGTTGGCCGGAAACGTGTTATACGGCCCATCTCGAAATGATCGGTTGCTCGGCGGCCGGCCACGAAGCTTGCCGGTAGACGAGGTGTTGTTGGTCGACCATGCCGACGATACAGCGGGGCCGTGACGCCGGCGAGAGCGTGATCTCGCACTGGAAGGCGTGACAGCAGACTGTGGCTCATCGAAGAAGGGGTATGCGGATTGTGGTGTTACCGCGGAAAGTGGATGAGGGGTTTGAGGCGTGTCGTGAGGGTTCAGTCGCCATCGTATGTGTTGTCCAGACATTGGCGAATCGGTATATGGTGTCAGGCTTTGGCCTAAACGACTTGGTGCTGAAGCTGCTGTTAAAGCCGACGAGGGTGTGACGGTTGAGACTGCAGTCCATGCTTCTTGAGGTGTGAGGAAGCCTCCGTGTATGTTGTGAGGATGGGCGCTAGTGGGGTACGCTGATTGGGGCTGCAGAACGTTGCCAAACGGTATTGACGTATCCAACTGCGGGCGCTTACGAGCCGGTGTGCCTTCGTCAAAGTCGATGTCGTCCTCTCCGTCATCAGCTTTCCGCCGTCCGCGCTTCGGTTTGAACTTGGGATCGAGAGCGCGGATAGCCAGATCTTCCTCCAAAGGTACGCCATCCCGCCCGTCAGCCGGAAAGGGGTTGTGAGGAGGAGGTATTTGCAGGAAGTAGGGGTGCTGCTTGCCCAGCAGATACTCGAAGAAGGCGTCGATGTGCATGGCGCGCATCCATCGCTGTGATGATTAGCAAAGTTCGGACTGATGTATGAAAAGGCAAGTGATTGGGGGCCAGGTCAGAATGCGCGGCCCCTCTGACCTGCAGAGGCCACATCTTTGACCAAGTCGTGATGAACAGTACATCTCAGATATCTCACATAGTGAGTGGCTCGGTTCGCACACTGCGCCGGATACCAAGTAGGTGGTTCGGATCACAACGAGGCGTTTGAGGCTGAAGTCGACTGCGCCGCACGACCCGGATGACATGCATAAGACGTTGTTGGAGCCCACTGGGCCAGAACTCGGAAAATGTGTAGAAAATAACTCGGCGATTGCCGGATATAAGAGTGCGAGTGAATTGAAGGGCTCTTACCTTTAGTCTGACTGAGTACTGCTGCACCTTCTGCGTGCTCTGTCCCTCGTCTGTGTTCGGCGGCTTGACGCCCAGATCCAGCGCCAGTTGTGTCCACGTCTTGATTTCTTTGGCGTCCAGCTTGCGTATCAGCTCGAAGAGGGTCCATGTGTTAAATGCGTTGCCGTCGCTCTTGGGCGGCGTCCGGAACAGCTTGACGAGTTCGCTGGTGTCGATGGTGGTGGGGAAGTTGGGGTTGCAGTAGAGGATAAAGGTCGCGTAGGCGTCGTCGATGGTGTCGTCGGCTACATTGCGCGATGGCGTGTCGCGGTCGGCGGGCTCGTAGTGGGCAGATGGCTGGCGCGGCTGGCTGGTGGGCGATATGGCAGCGAAGCGCGGCGAGGCATGCGCAGACGCCGGGGGAGTCTGCGAGCTGCGCATGTCGGCGTAGAAGCCGTGGGCGAGGTTATGGGCATTGTCTGGCTGAAGTAGGTGACTGGACTGGGGAATGGGCGTGTGCACATTGCGGCTGGCACCTGTGCTCTGCTCCAGTCCCGGATCAATTGCTGCTACACCACCGCCGCCTGGATGCCGGAAGGGCGAGTAGGCCGGCCCGCTGCCAGGCCCCGCGTGTTCGTAGTGCTGGTGGGCGTTGGCTGTCAGGTGCAGGCTGTGCTCCGTCTCTCCCTCGTCGCCAAAGTCGACCTGCATGGTTCTCCACAGTGTAACGCGCTCTGCTGCTTCCTCGGCCCGTCAGCATGCCATGAGGGCGTCGAGATGATTCGCGGCCGCGCTAATGCCAATAGCAGGCCATGGATATAGAGCTGCGTTCCGAGGTTTGCTTCTTCTGGCCCCAAGGGGAGTCCTCAGCAGCGCCTGCTGTCGCAGCGGAGGCGGCGAGTGCAGCGCGAAGAGGTCCAACGATAGGATGCGATGCGCCCAGCGCCGTCGCTCTGTCAGGGCAGTCGCGAGAGGGCGATTACGTCGTTTGCCGTGGCAGCGCGCTATGGAGTCGCGTCGTCGAGGGTCCAGCGGGTGGTAATTTGCGGTCGTTCAGGTGCTATGGCGGGTCGTGCCTGCCTGCTTCGGGGCATTTTGGTCAGTTATGCCAGCTGAGCGGTACCCCAGCATCGTCCGTCTATTTTTGGATCAGCCGACGCACCACTGCTCACCACACCCATGTCGCTGCACCATCCGAACCCCTACCACCGCTGCTCTGCACCCTGACTGGCTGCCTATTTACGCTCTACACTGAATATGCGACAATGCCTATCGAGTGGCAATCATCCCAAGCCCTTTTGGTCGTACCTGCCATTGTAACTGACGTACGCCGGCCGAACCTCGCTCTTGGAATATTGCCACTACACCGACTACGACCTTTCTGGGGCGAATACTCGTGTCGCGCCGCATGGAGTCCAAGACAGTATCATGGTGCGAACAAGAGCAAGGTAGGGCAGACACCCAGCAATGCGTCGTTAGCGCACTACAAGCTAGAAACCACCTCAGGGTAGCAAAGCCGTCCCCACCTGGGCAGTTTTTCGAATGTCTGTCCTCAGAAGCAGTTAGCTTCAACATAATCCTCAATGATCTCCATCAAGCCGAATCTTCCTATTGACTAAACACGGTTCTATGATGCTCGTCACCTCGTCAAGAAACCATGAGACGGTCAGAATCTCCTCTGGAGTTTCTACACCGGCCGAATTCTCCAAGCGTACTCCCGGACTCCGTCACCGTATTCAGCCACTCTGTATCGCTAACGATGTTCAGTACTCTGCATGCGTCGTCATCGAATGTGGCGCATACCTCTTGGGTCGAGTGATGCAGTCAAATATTCTTCGGTTCAGTGAATTGAAGGCAGCAAGCAGGTCTGTGAAACCACGACTATGACCGTTTTAGCAGTGACTCCTGCGCACTGCGCATCGACACCGCTGACCAGGCTTATGAGTGTTCTTCCAGTCCTACTATCAACTTCCACCCACACGAGATAGTCTCGACTCAACTCCACACAGCTTCCGCCAAGATGAGTGTCTCCGCCCTTCCAACAGAGCTGCTCAGCATGATCTTTGATGAGATCCGAAGAAAAGAGGATATGCAAGCCGTTTCTCTCGTTTGCCACAAATGGCGCGTTAATCTTGCGCCGCTGATGTGGTACACGTTGAACACCGATCTTCTGCTAAGCAAATCTCAGTCCATGAAAGCACTTGTCAATTCGCAGAGCTTGATACTCCCTCACATCCGACGGATTATCATAGCAACACCCCGACGAGTCGCGGGCGATTCGTTTGAAATGAACCAAGTCGAGCACAAATTACGTCTACTGTTAACGTCCCTACCTCACGATCGAATCACGCACTTCATGGCCGCTACGTTGAGACCGAGCCGTCATACTATCCATATGCTTCTTAAATCCCAGCGGAAGCTCAAAGAATTGAACTTCCGCATCAGGCCAGACGAGGCCTTCGCGGGCAAGGGGCCTCTTCCTATCCGCACAACTGGTCCTTTGATGGAACCTCCACTAAATGACCTCACTGGACTAGCTGTATATGTTCATTGCTATCCGAAACTAGCGAAAAGCTCTTTTGAGTACTACCGCAAACTTCTCACATACGTTCCCAAGCTGCAGACCTTGTCCATAGAGGGCACGCTCTTTGAGAATCATCCACTCGACCGCCTGGACATGCATCACATCCTACAGCATGACATAAAAGAGCCCATTCTAACAAGTCTCACTTCCCTCCGTCTGAAGCTTATTGACCTTGGAATGAGCCACAAGGCGATTTTCAGTAACATCAGCTTTGCGAACCTTCGCACGTTGTCACTAATTGGCTGCAATGACATGGCCCCATTCTTGGGTGGCCTCCTGTTACAACGCGCCAACAGTGACGGCAGCTATCTTTCCGATTTCTCTGAGTTGGAGATCTTCTTCCCTTCTAATTCACCCCATCCCGCCAACGACATCCAGGCTGTCCAACACTTCCTCGAGACTGGTCCGAAGCTTGAAAAGCTCATCGTGGACGTATCATGCCACGCCTTGATAAACAACAACGCTATCATTGCCCAGTCTAATAAGCTGACTTTACTGCAACTGGGTACGGATGAGGACAAGGCAGGGCGCTCATATGCAGTGGAAGACGTCAAAGCGATTCTAGACGCTTGCACAGAGCTCGCAGACGTCGCCATCAATCTCCCTGCTGTGAGCCTTGGATCCCTCATCGATCTAGCCCACGACTTCAAATTAGGAAGACCCCAAAACTGTCTCACACATGTAGAGACTGAGTTCGAAGCCATGCTTGTAAGTTCCAGAACCTACTTACTCCTCACCACTAGACCACCAGCTAACAACAACCCATCTAGACCGTTCTCGCCCAGCACACCTCACTGCACACCCTCCGCATATTGAACCTCCCAAACTTCGGAGAGATCGAAATAGCACACAGGACCGACTCGCTCAGCGCCTCAGAACACCGATTAGCCCGCGTTCTGTACCAGAACTTCGCAACGGAGATCATGCGCTTCATGGCGAAATGCGGTACCGCACCCATATTCTTCGACACCCGGCCGAGTATCACGTACCAGCTCTTCGATGAGTGTCAGTGGCCTGCGTATCTGTTCAGTAAAGGGTATGTTTGTGATGCGAGAGGGAAGAGGGAGGTGATGGCCGTGCATGTGGATAGATATCCGCAGGAGAGTAACGAGTCGCTTGTGATGCGTATGGCGGGATCGAGTATCTGATGGGTTAATATAGTGAGCGGTGGATACTGGGGATGTTGAAGACGTCTTTGGGGTGGTAGTTGGGCATATAGGCAGCTGAGGGTAGTTTGGGAACCTTGGAAGGCGCGACTGCGCGCGGGCAAGCAGGTTGCCGCGGCGTCACGTGATAGTATGGCACACCGTCCCCGGGGCCGGAGCGACAGCCTCGGAGCTGATTGGATGATGCTTCCAACTGTTGCCTTTATACTTGACTTGGATTTCTACAAGATGCGCGTCGTGCTTACTCGCTCTTGCCTCCCACTACGTTGCTTGAATCCTGAGGTTGGTGGGGCAACGCATTGACGCGTCGTCGCACGAGCCATGTTCATGCTGAGCCGTCCACCCGCGACGCGCACACTTCCCCCTTCCACTACCTACGATCGTAGCAATCCGCGCGCTCACGATTCCACACCAACATGGCGAGCGCGACGTTCTCCGATCTGCCAACTGAGCTGGTTGTCAATGTTTTCGCTTTCGTAAGTTCCGGGCATTGCCGCTCTGCAAGCCAGAAAGCGCTAACACATATGTTAGATCCGGCAAAAGAAAGATCAAGGCGTTGTATGTCTCGTCAGCCGCTCATGGCGGGAGCTGATGGCCCCCATCTTGTGGGAAAAGCTTGAATTCAGCTTGGGTGATCACCAAGGCTCTTCCCCTGGCCGCTCTTTGACGACGTTGTTAGATCCTAACTCTGGGATCCTCCCACATGTACGGAATCTATGCTTTGCGGACTTTACGGATGAGGATTCGGATAACCGTCTCGAGTCGTTGATCTTGGCACTTCCACGCGATAAACTCCGCATTTTCCAGGCCTATGGCGGCGACATGCAGCATGAGGTTTTCTTGCAATTGTTGCGATCGCAGACCAAGCTCGAGAAAATCTATGCAGTAACTCCATCTCTCTGCCTTGGCTCGACGCGTGCCACACATATTGTTTCCCAGGAATCCCGCGCGAGGGTTGCATCGCTGACGCCTGAACTGGAGGAGATTACTCTCATTCTAGAGTGCACGAGGGAAGACAAGGTCGACGATGTCTACCGGGATCTGCAGAGCTTTATCGACCTCTACCCGAGTCTCGAAAGGCTGGAATTGTCAGGCGAACATGAAGATCCGATCTCATTACAAGGACTGCTCTGGCTATCGCCGGAAAGTCGCCTATTCTCCAATCTAACGTCTATCAAAATGGAGGCAATGAGCTTGGTACCGGATGCTTCGTATCAGTTCTCCCACAACTTCGACGTTGCAAGGTTAGAGAAGTTGCATCTCAAGGACTGCAGCTCGATGTCGCTGTTCTTCGAGAGTCTCTCAGAATCGTACATTGAGACACCCGGTAAATTAAGGGAGTTGTGCATCGATCTACCTGGTCCTGATCCCTACCATGACGATGGTGAACACGATGTACAGGTCAAGACCACAGAATCCATTGAAAACTTTCTCAAAGTCTGCCCTAGACTTGAGAATCTCGACTTAAATCTTCGCAATGGCAAACTTGTCGACAAAAGTTGTCTTCTGCCTCACGCTGAAACGCTCCGTAACCTCGTCATCAAAAAATCCCGAAACGAAAGTACGGATTCTCAGTCGCACTACTACTCGGAAGACGAAGTAGGGGTAATTTTGAAGGCGTGCACAAAGCTCAGAGGACTGGCCATCAATCTGCCACCTAGCGATCGCGGATATATCACACAGGTCGGGGACGGATTTCAATTCAACGCAAATGAGTAGGATTGTGCCGCTTTCAAAGATGTACTAGTAAGTAATGTTCTTTTTGCATTGGTATCTTTATTGATTGGCATCGTAGGCACAATGTGCCGCACATCCCAGTCTTCATACCATGGAAATACTGAGCGAGCCTGATATCACATTTTCTTATGATTCGGAGACATTTGAAGAGACGCCTTTGATGGAGGAACGCAGCTTCCGTGCGTCGTGCGAGGCTGCCATGAAACACTTCGGCGATCAGATCTTCAGTCACATGTCGCAGTGTGGTACAGTCCCGAGACTCCTCCTAGTCCAATCCTTTGACACTAGTGATTTTGAAGAAGGTATGCCGATGGAAGATTGTTATTTCTGGCCTTGGTATATCCACACGCGCGGAAATGTTCGAGATAGTTCCGGCAGCAATCTAGTAGGTGCAGCGCGCGATGAGATGGAGAAGACATCGAGGAACTACCCCGGCGACTTCATCCTCAGGCGCTTCTCTAGCTAACGTCTATCATGAGCTTATAAGCTGTATTGTATCTCGTAGTATGCAAATGAAGAGGGTAACGTGTGCTTCAGCGTGTACCACATCGGAGTAAGACCTAGTATGCGCTCCATTGTAGGCCTAGTGAAGGACTTTGTTCACAACAACAAGTCTTGACAGCACGCGAACACTGCAAGAGCTGCGCGTTCTTCCTACCTTTCTCGCGACATGGCTTTCTCCCTTCTCATCGACGCTACTGCTACCTCAACTGCCTCTGCATCTGCTCCCGACGAATGTCACGTCCAGCCATGACGCATAGAAACCTTACTGATTTACAGCTCGAATTGGTCGGTAATGTTTTCGCCTTGGTACGTTGCATTTCGAAAAGGATTCTGGATATCAGGGATGTGCTGACAAGAACATGCATGTGCGACAGAAGACTGACCAAGGCGTCGTGAGCTTCGTCAACCGTGCATGTCGTACGGTAGGGTAGATCTCAGAACCACACAAACGCGTTCCAGTGAGCTACACCCTTTTTTCTGATAAGCGCCGTGTAGTGTTAAGAGCAGCTGGATCTCTGGACGAAGTGCCCAAGTATCTAGTGAACGTGAGTATCGTCTAGCGCTTCCGTCGCCGCCTGTACGGCATCTTCGTCCTCTTCATCGCTATACACCTCGAGCGCCGCTTGAAATGCCTCTCGGTCCCAGTCCCGTCCTTGCCCGTCTCCCGGCCACCCGGCTCTTTTCATTTTGCGCACAAGCGACTTGAACTCGTCGTCCGCGTCTTCAAGCTCCCAGTACATCGGTACCGCCTCGATGATATCCGTCTGGACACCGATCCACCGAAGTTCGCGAAATCGTTGCTTGCAGAGCGCAAAAAACTCGCGTGGGCGATATACGTTGAAGCCCTGCCGCCAACGCTCGTTCTCGTTGCCGGCGTAGCGCTCTTGCACCACGGCATTGAGCTCTGGCGCTGGCTCGTCGGGCAGGCCGCAAGGTTCCCCCCAGTAGACATAGCCATCAGCCGTGTTAATGACGAGATTGTAGCCATTACGCCCGTTGCTGTTACCGAAAGAGATACATGATGGCGGTAAGGGATCGCCTATTGGTTCAACGTAGTATTCGAGATCCCCGTCGCGGATCCGTTTCTGCATCGCATCGCTGCGATAGTCCTGGATCCGGGTATTCTTCATGATGACGTGCTTGCCGTAGGCTTTGTCTGGCTCAACAAAGTCTACATAAGGCATGTGGCGAAGCAAGTCGATGACTGCATCCGTTTTGTTCAGGTTGGCCATGGTGGATTGTGTGATTGATGGCCAGCCATTGTTGGGCGCTGGGGCGACGACGGAATTATCCCAGAAGACTCGATTGCAGAACTCGTAGTAGTCGGTCAAAAGTGTGATAAATTCGACTTGATCAAAGGGCATGGTAGCACGTCAGCCTTGGAACTTAAAAGAAAGCTAAACACCCTAAAGCCTACGTTAATGCTATTTTGCGAATCTTTAACTCAACGTAGTCTGCAAACTAATTTAGTTTTTCTTCAGTATGAGATGGTAGGAGGAAGTAGAAAAGAACACTATTCCAACATGGTGGGGCGTGGGCAGGGTGGATTACTTATGCTGGCGGTTAAATAGGGCCTTCAAACGTCATCACGCGCCGACGCCGACGCCGACGTACCCTGTTTCTGAGCAAGATTCCAGAAAACGATGCGCCCGACGAACCTCCATTCACCCAAAGCGCAATACATATGTACGCGTATTTCCTCTCAGCAGATGCGACGAAGACAGTGCAAGTGCACGTTCGGAACGGATACATCGGATACTTAGCGCTCTTGAACTTGATGCTCGCCACGGCGACACCACAATGCAACTCAGAGCGGAAGAAGCAACGACCTTCCATGGTCATGATGGTACCAGACCTTGCAATCGACGAGATGAACGCTGTGCGCTGATGTCCCCTGGAAGAGGCGAGCCCGCTACTACGAGAAATCGGGCTTGAAGATGAGATTGAAGCACCATTCGACTTATCCAGCCCATACCACGGATCACGCAGCCGAACATCCTGACACGGAAGGCGGTGTCAGTCCAATGACTGCACTCGTAGATGAGATTCATTCTCATGTCCACAAAGTCTTCGGGTTCTGAGCTGGACTGGAGACCTTCACTGTCATCTTCTTCGGCCTCGCTGTCTTCTGTGGGACATTCATCCTCTTCCGTTTTCTCGTTCTCGCCCTCTTTGCCCTCTTGGCTTTCGCCGGCCTCGATGTTCTTGACAGTCAAAACATCATCGCTTTGTCCGACTCCTGGCGTTTTCTTTTCGTAGAAGGTGAAGTTATCCCCTGGTGTAAAGCCGATCAGCAGAGTGTAGGCACTGCTGTCTTCGTCATCGCCGTCGTATGGTGGGATTCCAAATCGCATACGCTTGATGAACTCCGGGCAGATAGCCGCGTCGCCTGTTATCGTTCCAGCGCCATGCTACTGACGTGAGCAGAAGTGGATATGGTAAAGTAGAGAGTGAGGCTTGAGAGAATGTGAGGTGACAGCAAAGGCGAGGTATGCGGTTGGAAGGTGCGACGGGGCACTGCTCGCGAAGACTGTCATCACAACATGTTAGGGAAGGCACGATCAGGCATGAGAAGAACCGCTGTACAGATACTGAGTACAAACGTGAAGATTACTCACACTCGGTGCATGACGACTTTGCTTATCCGGTATCTGGCGCACAAAGGCACTGCGCCGACGGTACTGATGATGGATTCATAAGAGAGAGGGCGCAGGATATACCTCCAGACTGCCGCATACAATTGGACTAAGACATGGCTGAGTAACATTGCGATTCTTCTTGTGCTCACCTGCCGTAATGGACCCTTTTTGCGTCCACAAGTCTTGGCGGTGCAGGAGCACACACCGCACGAGCCACGCGCCTTTACCTCGATTTCTCTCACTTCACTTTCTAGTTACTTTGCTTCTCCTTTTATTTATAGTTGCCTAACCGCTCGACTGGCTCTCCTCTCTCTCTACACACAACATGGCGCATACTACCTTTGCCGACTTGCCGCCCGAAATGGTGGGAAATGTGTTCGCTTTCGTAAGTGGTAGCAATTTTCACATTCCAAAAGACTGTCTAACACTACCATAGGTCAGATCAAAGGCCCATCGAGGTGCGGTCTGCCTGGTTAGTCGTGCAATGCGAGACCACATGCGCCCCCTCCTGTGGGAAAAGCTTGAGATAATGTTGGGGACCGCTTCTCCCAGTTCTCTGGCAACATTAGTACATCCTCGTTCAGGAATTACAGGCCATATTCGAGAATTGGATGTTCTCGATACAGACAAGTCAGCTGAAATCGAAGACCGTTTGAGGTTGGTGATAGGAGCGATTCCACCGGACAGACTCCGGGATTTTGAGTGTTCTTTCGAAATCACCACACTTACGCTACAACTTCTCTTGCAGTCTCAACGAAAGATCGAAACGCTCGAGGTCTGCACTCCCTTCACCACCGCTGGACGACCAGACCCGTATGGCCTTGATTTCGATGAACACTACGCATGGATGACCTCGTCACTGTCCGATATAAAGTCCATGGCATTGTATATAACCCAACGCAGCGTATCGAACCGGCGAGCTTCCGAGAGCGTAAAGTCGGTCTACGAGAAGCATCCTCGGATGAAGGACTTGTTACTCCACTCACTATCACCTACTAAGAATAGGGTGATCTCCTTGCGTGGGATACTACGTCATGCAAAAGAGCTTCCACTCTTCTCGAATCTGACCAGACTACGACTTGTTAATTTAAGACTTGGGAAGGAAGGCCAACCGATCTTGAGGAGCCTCAACCTCGCCAAGTTAGAGGTTTTACAGCTGCAGAGGTGCCAATCTATCGTACCCTTCGTAGATGCAGTAACTTCATACTACACTTCCGGTGTCGGCGAACTAGGATCAATCTACATCGTTCTCCCAGCCCAACTCGGGGAGCCAGTAAAGTCAGTCAAGGCTATCGAGAATCTACTCAAAGTCTGCCCTAAGCTCGAAGCTCTTCAGCTGCAGCTCTCTGGACATGGATGTATTGCCAAGGAATGCGTTTTGTCACATTCCCAGAAGCTCAAGTGGCTTATGATGGGTACTGGAGAATCACAATCACGCACGTCTTTCTCTGCTACGGACATGACGATTATAATCCGCACTTGCATTCACCTGGAGTACTTGGCGGTCAACATGCCAGTAGTCAACCTAGGCTCTATCGCAAAGCTCGGAACTGCATTCCACCCAGAAGGAGAGTTTGCGGACACGCTGGTAAATATCTTCTCAAGTTGTTCAGATATCTCACACTAACAAAAGATCCAGGCTGTATTATCTACACATCCCAGACTGTGCGCCTTACGCATCTTCAACCTTCCAACCATCGAGTTCGATAACGTCAGCGCCGGTGAAACAGTACCCGCAAACCGCCATGTATACTTCTGCCAAACTCTCATGCAAAACTTCGCCAACAAGATCTTCCAATTCATGGCCGATCGAGTATCTAATCTAAGAGTTCTCAGCATCAAATCTAGCATCCCGGAAATTCGACCAAATGGGCAAGGACTTGATTTCGATGCTAATGGCCATATATGGCCTGGTTACTACTACGCTCGTCGTCGTTTTACGGATGTCACAGGCATGAAAGGCGTGGTTGCGCACCCCCTAAGCATGGAAAATGTTTCGCTGGATTTCCCTGAAGCGTCTTTCATACTGCCTTACAACAACTGAGACGATCGACACCAGCTTCGGACTTGAAGTGTGTGATAGTTGGTCAGGAAATCGAATAGAGAATCGGGTCAGGTTTGCGGACAGTCAGCGGACTAGCGATCGAACGTCTGTACATCTGCAATGCAATACAGCTCGACAGAATACAATGCGAAACTATGCCAAAACCGACCCAAAAGGATAATGAGGGCATTAGCACTCAAGGTTGCAAGCAGTGACTCGAGGTCTTCGCTAGTCAAA
The DNA here is from genome assembly GCA_023758005.1 of Alternaria sp. BMP 0032. Lineage (NCBI taxonomy): Eukaryota > Fungi > Ascomycota > Dothideomycetes > Pleosporales > Pleosporaceae > Alternaria > Alternaria sp. BMP 0032. The sequence continues at coordinate 96,555 of JAFVMD010000030.1, forward strand.
CTACTCACATATGCGCATAAAGTCTGAAAGTAGTACCTTAGCTACACACATCCTACGCCCCTCATACCCCAAAACCATCAAGCGGCGACTCCGTACTCTCAATCACAGCCGGATACACAACACCCCCCTGCCTCCTAACCTGATCCATAACCCGCATCACCACCTCCGTCTCCTCCAGCCCACAAATCTCGCTCTCCAGCTTCCCATCCCGGATACACCTCGCACACTCATCCGCCTCCCAGAACATACCATGCCCGCCCCCCGGTATCTCCTTGAACTTATCAACAACCTGATACTCAAAGTCCGCCAGCTTCCCACGTTTCTCATTAGCAGCGGGCGTTAACGTATACGTCCTTGGTCTCGGCGCATAATCCACCGTCAAATCACCCAGTGTACCTTGTATCCTCACCGCATCACCCCCAGGATTAGGATATCCCGCATTCGGCGTCGTAGCAACAACAATACTCGTACACGCCACGCCCTGCGCCCCCGACCCCGGAAAACACAACAGCACAGTCGTCGTCTCATCAACGCCCGTCTTACACTTACTAACCGCCGAACTCACAACCGGCTCTTCCCTCTCCCCCTCCGGTTGCACGTGATACAACGCCATGAACAACCACGTCAAACTATAAATCCCCAAATCCAACAACGCGCCACCAGCAAGATTCGGATTCACCATGCGGTGTTCGGTGCCAAACTCCTTTTGCACATCATTCCAGAAACTGAAGTCGGCGAAGACGCGCTTGATATCACCCAACTTGCCCTCTTTAACAATGGAGCAGACTTCCCGTGACAAGGGGAAGAAACGCGTCCACACGGCTTCCATCATGAACCTGCCCTTTTCCCTCGCCAGTTTCCTCAACTCCTGGCATTGCGCCGCGTTCACAGTAATCGGTTTCTCTACCAGTACATGTTTTCCTGCGTTGAGACAGAGACGGGCAAGTTGGTAGTGGTGGGAATGGGGGGTTGCGATGTAGATGATGTCGACATTGGGGTCTGAGACGAGGTCGGTGTAGGAGCCGTAGGCGCGTGCTGTGGGGGGTGCGCCGACGGAGGTGAGGAACGAGGTGGCGCGGGATAAGGATGTGGAGGAGGCGACTGCGGTGACGACGTGGCGGATATCGGAGGCATCGCGGGTTTGGGGATCGATGAGGAGGTCTTTTGTGAATGCTGGAGGAGTGGTGTTAGGATGGGTAGGTTAAGGAAGATGAGGGTGTTGTACTTGTGGCTATACCTCCCGTCGCTACGATCAATTAGCCTTCTCTCATCGTGTGTAATCAGGCTTGGTTGTGCGTACCCAAGATACCCCACCTTAGCGTGAACGGCTCCGAACTCATGTTTGCGAAGTTGTGTTATCCCGGTCTCGAGACAAAAGAGGGAGACAGAGATGAGATGGTGAATACTTCCTTTATACCTCCATCGCTACAAACACAGCCCGATGCTACATGTCTCATGCGCCCTAGGGCACAGCCATGCTGCAGGTACATATGTAACATGCCATAATAGGGCGTTGACAACCTCTCGATTAGAGTACCCCGCAGCAAGCGATTGCATGCCAGAGGGCCTGATGACGCGATAAGCGGAGAGACGGGATGCTATCCGCCTTGTCTTTCGATAGCATCGCTAAACCAGAAAATGGAAAAGATCGTTTTAGTCATGTTATGGCCCGTGAAAATTCCTATTCCTTCACATACGACCATAGGACAATGAGAATTAGGCTTCCCGTCCGCTCAGCCATATACAAGCATTGTACCGGCGGATTAGTAGTTAGGTAGGTGACCACTAGCGAATCCCCGCTGTTGTATGCTTTTGCTAAAAAGTCCGTCTTTTTTGCATCGACATGTTGTAGGCGCATCGAATTGCTGTACACTATGAGCATGACATTCCAATTCAATAATAGTGATGCGTTGAATTCCGGGTATATACATTTTGAAGCCTCGTGGTCCCTCCACGTACCGTGATAACAATGCTCCAGCAAGTGTTTATAGCTCCATGTAATCCTTCACCGTCCTCGGTAGTGTCGACTTCCTTTTACGGGTCGCGACTCGACCCGATATACAGCTGCGACTGCGACCGCAACCATTTCCGAGATGTGCCAGTTCGAGGTACGCCCTAGACCTTGCGCATGGCAAGCTTCTTGCGTGCCTGGATTGTGTAGGCGTAGAGAGCGTCCTTGAAAGCGAAGAGGAAGGCGGCGGTGATGACACTCTGGGTAACCTTGGGTCCGATACCTATGACCGGTTAGCACATGTTCTCTTTTCCTTGGAACGATATCCCCCATACCTCCATACAGGCCAGTGTATCCCTCCTCCCTGATGATGCGCCTGAAGGTGGTCAACATGTCTTCCCTCGGTCCATCCCTGCCGGCCACGTGCATCCTGCTCTTAACAGTAATGTACGGGTAGGTGATGCTGGTAGCCAACAGCTTGCCCAGCGCACCAAGGTAGAAGGCATCCTTGGGCGTAACCCTCCTCCGCTTCTCCAGCATCTGCTTCAGCTGCTCGAAGACGGTGTATTGCAGGATCGGGTTGATGACCAGGACCAACGCCGGCATGACACCAGCGAACAGGCGTGCGGGGCCCTCATCGCGGACAAGGGCGAAGAGCGTACCAAGGGTCGATGGCGCCTTTTGTGCGGTTGTAGGTGCGCCCGGGAGCGACTCGTCGGAGGCTTCGGATTTGCGCGTCGTCATGCGCGTGTTGACGACCCAGATGGGGTTGGTCATGAGGACGGTTGCGCTGCCGGCGAGGGCGCCTGCCATCATGGACTCGACCGTGGTGAGCTTGGAGGAGGCGCGACCGGCCTTCAGCGCAGCCTTCTCGAAGAAGGAGCGGGTCCATTCGTACCCTGATGCCGTCAGTACTTTGAAGTATCCTTTGGAAGTGTGTTGCCGTACAGTAATAGTAGACGAAGTTTGTGACGCTGATGCCAAAGAGGGCAGAGTCGAGACCGGCGTAGAGGCCGGCGACACCCTCGCGCTTGATGATGCGGCGCGCGGCATTGAGCGTCGACGACTGAGCGCGCTTGGACTCGACCTGGGCGCGGGTAGAGAGGGTGATGAGCGGGTAGCTGGGGGTTGTTAGCAGCCCGCATCGCATTGTCGCGATGGCGCATACGTCAGGGCCATGGACAGCAGTCCTCCGCCAGCGCCAGCCAGCGCATGCGCAACATTGTCGCTCTGCTGAGCCGCCGTGCTCTGGGGCACCGAGGAAGTCGACTCAATGAGCTTCTCCTGCGCCTTTTCCTGTGTTTGAGACATGGTCGGGTGTAAAGTTCAGTCGCGCGGGAGCTGAAGAGGGGAAGCGGGCGGTTGTCGCGACGGGAGGAAGGAGCAGCCGGTAAGCCGATGGGATTGGGAAGGTTAGGATAAACAGTGAAGGAAAGGGTATCAAAAGGGAAGCAGCGTCGAGTCTCGTCGGATGGTCTTCGTCTCCGCATTTGAGCTGCGGCTCCGGCTGGCTTGTGAACGTCACCAAGCATTTCCGGGGTAAGACGTACAACCGAGGCAACAACTTCCCCCGATCTAGTCGCATGCGGTAATCCTCTCCAAACTACCAACATGTGCAATCTCCAAGCCTCATGCGCTACACAACAAACATGTATTCATCACTCTTGATTGGTCCTTGGTACTGGATTATTCTGCAACTACCTCTCGTATATCCTCCTCTCTGCTACCCGAAACGGTACATAGAGCACCGCTGCCAGCACAACTGCTACCTCCAACCCGATGTCGCCCGTAGTCTCCGCGATGGGTCCTGTCCACCAGATCTGTCCCATACATGGGATGATGAGGCCAAAGGAGAGCAGGAACGCGCCAATTGCCGCGAAACCGGGTGGCAGCTTGCTCGGCTCGTCCCACGCCTCTTCATCCTCGGTATAAGCCATGAAGCTGCTGCGTCGGAACAGCACGTGTTCGGTGATAGCGATGCCAATGAAGGCCGCACTCCAGTACCCGATGACGCCGATGAAGTTCTCGAGGTTGAGGAAGAAGCTACTGGATGCCTCGACAGCAACGCCAATTACGATCCCAGTAATGACGACGCTGAAGAAGATGCGCGGGATGCGGAAGAGCCAGGGAAGGAGCATCTGCAGGTTTAGTGTTACGCTGTACATTGTTGCCGACAGGTTACCCAACATGCTAAAGGCAAGCACGACTGTGACGAAGCGACCAAACCCGCCAGCTGGCTGAAGCATGGCTGCAAGGACACCACTCGCTGCGTTGACGTCGTACCCAGCCTGCCATGAGGCAATGTTTGGCGTCGCACCTCCCATCGCTGCGCCGAGGGTCATGAGCAGGATCGTAGGGAGTGCAAGGCCGATGTAGGTATAGAGTGCGATCCGGAATGGAGGAGCCTTGGGATGCATGTACGTCGAGAAGTCGCTCGCAAGTGCAGCCCATGGAAGCATGAAGCTCGCCACGAGACCGCCAAACGAGAGGACCTGTGACGCTGTAGCAGCAGGTGCTGGAACTTGCTGGCTGAGACTGCTACCCCCGCATCCTGCTGCAATAATGAGTGCGGCCAATGCTGGAATCCATGCCCAGCGCTCATAGTGATGCAATACTCCAAAGCCGCAGAATGAGATGACCAGCGACAATATGGCGATGATGACGATGCCTACCGTGGCGTTGATGGACGCTCCGTGCTGCACCGCCGACAGTGCCATACCGCCAATGACACTATCGATAACGCAGAAGCCCGTCAGCGTTGCAAGGTTGAGCAATATCAACAGAGAAACAAAGTATTTCCCGAAGGAAAACCTCGCCTGGACCAGCTGTCGCATACCCGTCTTCGGCCCCCACGTACACATGTACGCCACCGGCACCGTCAACACGAGGGTAAAGAAAAGAATAACCAGCGCCGCGTCCCTCAGACTAAGAGCAAAAGACATTGTGCCCACCATGCCAAAAGTCACACTGCATACCCGTTAGCCATGATGCAAGGCCACCACTCCCTCATTGACCACTTACGGCAACGGATTACAACTCATGCAAAACCAAAGCGTGAAGATCTTTGAATACTGCGTCTCTGTCCTATCCTCATACGGCACAGGCGTACACCCTCTGAGCTCAACATCACCTTTCTTTTCCAGAAAACTCAGCACCCCTCTCCACCCTCCAACTCTTTCGTGCTTGCCCACCGTGACATCGCCATGTTGCTGCTCCACTCCCGCGACTTCCCCAACCGAGAGATTGGGCCGCTTGATGTCTTCCTGTTCCCGCGAAGGAGCACCACTCCCCACCCTGCTACTGCCTACACCTCCATTCGGGGCTTCTGCCATCTCTTTTCCCGGACCCGTTGGTCTCTTGGCTCGCAGCACCGTTTTCGCCGCTCCACCCCGAGATATTGCGCGTGTAAAGTTTGTCAGTCGTGCGTAAGGGACCCGAGATGATGGTACAGACGCCGTTGACGACCCACTCGCTATGTCCGTCTACGGCTTGCAATGCGAAGTAATAGTGTGAAACTGCTCAGTCGTGTGATGCGATAAGGCCCGGCGCGACTATATACCTGAATCATTTGCTCCACCCTGTACAACGTCGTTATGACTCTTTGCTTACCCCATAGTGGCGGGCTTGCGACTATCGCGAACAGAGATTTTTTGCAAACACGACATTTCTGGTTCGCGCATCCTGTGCCCGGCAAGGCTAGACGCGCACCCGTTCGGCACCGAGCGCTGCAAAATGCGTTTCAATGCACGAATGCACGCATCCCACAACAAAGGGTCCATGACGATCTGGCCCACCTCGCGCGCTGCTAAGCCGACAACCGCATGATAGCCGTATAACAACCGCGCCTTGACTGTGTGCAGCCGTAGCTTCAGGATGCTACTCCGACCATGACGGAGGTGGATGTGCGATGCGTATGCCGTGGTGTGCATGAGGTCTTGTCGGCTGCATGCTTGCTCGCTGCGCAATGGCCTGATTATAGACGCGCTTGCCGACTTCTCGCCGGTCTGCCGGACCTTCCCCACGGTCTTGACCGAGATGGGCGACACTCGTCCAACCACACTGCGTGCGGTGCTTGATACTCCGACGAGGGCGTGTAGCGTCCTCGGGGAGAGTGATGTTAGTTATCATGGGCGTTGAGACGCTGCGGCGTCGCCTTGCATGAGGCTGTCCCTCTTCGCTCATCTCCTTCTGCTGCGCTGATATTTGGAATCTGGTTATGGCTGCCGACGAAGAGAACAAGCGTGAACCTATACCTGTCGACGAGGCTGCTGTTGCGCCTGAGCTGCCGGTAGAAGGTGAAGTCGAAGTCCCATATAGCATATACACCAGCAAAGAGAAATGGCTCATCGTAGCCATGGTCGCGTTGGCGGGGTTCTATAGGTACATTTTCTTTCCTTTCATCTCATCTCAAGACATATACAACAACAGTAGCTGACATGCATCCAGCCCCCTCCCCGCAAACATCTACTTCCCAGCCATCCCAACCCTCGCCCGCGCCTTCAACCAAACCTCCGAAGCCATCAACCAAACCGTCACCGTGTACCTAGTCTTCCAAGGAATCAGCCCTATGCTATGGGGCCCCATCAGTGACCGCTACGGCCGCCGCCTCGTCTACCTGGTGTGTCTTAGCATCCTCGTCGCCTCGTCCATTGGCCTAGCCCTCTGTCCAACCAGCCACTTCTGGCTGCTCCTCTTCCTGCGCTGCTTCCAGTCCGGAGGTAGCGCCAGCACCATCGCCCTTGGCGCCGGCGTCATAGGCGATATATCCACGAGCCGCGAAAGAGGCGGCTACTTTGGCATGTTCAACCTCGGTCCTATGCTCGCTCCGTGTATCGCACCTGCGATTGGAGGTGCGCTCTCGCAGGGCTTGGGCTGGCGATCTATCTTTTGGTCCATCGTCATCATGGTAGCGGTTTGCCTGCTGTGCATTGCGCTTTTCCTCCCCGAGACCCTGAGGAGCATCGCCGGCAATGGCAGTATCCCTGTGCCCCGCCTTCAACGCGCTATCCTCCCTATCGTGGGCCAAAAAGCAACGAAAGAAGCCTTCGACCCGGATTCGCGCGCTAAGGCTAAACACTCTGTTAATCCGTTTGTTCTCTTCACGTACCCTGATGTCATTGTCCTCTTGACTTTTACCGGACTGGTCTACGCGGTCAATTACACAATCACCGCCACCATTTCTTCGGCTTTCGCAAAGATATACCCTGAGCTGTCAGAGACGGTGCTGGGGCTCTGCTATTTGCCTGTTGGCGCGGGTATGATTCTGGGTTCTACGATGACGGGCAAGATGCTGGATTGGGAGTACAGACGTATCAAAGAGCGGTGTGGTGATAACTTCACCATCGAGCACGCCCGACTACGCATAATGCCCTTCTACCTCTCCCTCTTCATCGTCTGCGTTATCGCTTGGGGTTGGACTATCCAGGCTAAAGCTCATATCGCCGTGCCCCTCATTCTGGGCGTTATGCTAGGCTGGACGTCCATCGGTATTCTCAACACTACCATGACACTGAACATCGATATCCTGCAATCGCGCAGCTCAGGCGCAACGGCGTGTACGAATTTGGTGCGCTGCTCGCTGGCTGCTATTCTGGTGTCTATCATCGATCGCATGGCGAGTGCGTGGGGCGATGGCTGGACGTATACTTTTTGGGGTGGCATATGTTGTTTGTTGATGCCGCTTATGTTGCTGGAGATCAAGATGGGGCCTGTGTGGCGGAGGAGGCGCGAAGCTAAGGAATTGGAGGATGAGAAGGCATGATCTGGTTGTTGGGGGAGGCATTGAAAGAGATCGAGCAGCGGATTTTGGTTGGAGAAAAGCATTATACCCTTTTGTTGAAAGTTAGCATAGCGTTGGATAGTATCGCTGAGAATTGCATTTCATTGCAGATTTATCACGTGTTTTCGTTGCCAGTGATCAGGGTGAGTCAAGTATCTTTTGGTCCTGTGCAAGAAGGGATTAGCTACACTAGCAAAGACCTCACTCCACCATTTTCAAGCTCTGTCCTCTTTCCTCATATCACCATACCACTCCTTTCGATCAAATCCACAAGATCCTCACACCTCTCATCTCCCCACCGTAACAATCCCACCACGCCATCTCTAACCCCCCCTTGTAGGCACAGGTTCCTCCGAAGCCGCCGGCTCCTTCGAAACACCACCCTCCACACCAGCCACACGACCAAACAGTTTGTTGCAGTAGTGACCGGAACGACAAGCAGGTCCGCAAGTACCCGGTGGGCATCCGTAATCTGCAGCCATCATCGTAGGCTCAATGGAAGCGGAAATCTCGTCAGGCACGCGACGTGCGTTGACAGCGTTGGTATCGGTGACTGTGACGACGTAGACCGGGTCTGTTGGGTCGGCTTCTTGATGGGCGGTGGTAGGGAGGGTGTCGGTGACGGTGACGACGTAGATTGGGTCTGTTGGCTCAGTTTCAGCCTCTTGACTTGGATTGACAGCTTCGGTGTTGGTGACCGTGACGACGTAGACTGGGTCAGTCGGTTCAGCGTCTTGATGAGCGGTAGTAGCGATAGTATCGGTGACCGTGACCACGTAGACGGGGTCAGCTGGCTCATCCTCTTGACGCCCGTTGATATCGTGGGTTTTGGTCACCGTGATGACTACAATCGGGTCAATGGGTCCAGCTTCTTTGGTGTTAGTGTTGGTAACCGTAACGACCTCGACTAGATCAGTCGGTTCAGCTTCTTGACGGGCGGTCACACGCTTGACATGAGTGACCGTGACAACGTAGACTGGGTTACCACCCACTTCAGCCTCTTGACGAGCGTAAATATCTCTGGTAGCCGTAGCCGTCGGGGTGCTGTGAACATGACTTGCGAAAGGGCAATCAGGCCCAACCCAACCCGGAGGACAAGACTTCGTTGGTTTAGGCGGTGAGACGACAATACTGCAGTCGCTTCCCACATGACCTGGAGAGCAAGTCGATGTCGGCACCGCTTGCCTGGCAACAAGACGCTGAGACCGTCCACCGAGATCTTCAGACGCAACCCTAGGCGCATGAGTAGCCTTCGCCTGCCTCGCGACCCACCGCTGGGACCGCCCACCGCCGTAGTCCGGGGGGAAGATCGTGCTAGTCGCCATGGGCCAGCAAAAGTGTATATCAGGATTATCGTCCCGCGTAAAGGCAGAGGAATGACAGCCACACTCATACGAGGTAGAGCAAGTAGGCTTAGACTTATCCGGTCCGCATTGAATATGCGTAGAGATAGCAGTCGCATAGGTCGTGGAGTCCCAAGAGGTGATCTCAGTGCACGTCGCAGTAGTTGGCAAGGCCTGGCGCCGCTGAGCGGTGACAGAGACGCGGGTGGGGCGAACGGAGTCCGAGAAACCTTCAGAGGGCTTAGGGATCTCGGAGTCCCCGGAGGTCTTGGTCTTGGAGGGCTTGGGCGGCTTGTGCGTCTTGATGGACTTGGAGGTGTGGACGCTGGCTCGGGTGTGGGATTCGACTACGGTGAGCTGGCGGCGGTGCGCGGTGATGGTGCGGGTGAGCTCGGTGGAGTCGGTGGTCTCCTTGGAAGTGTAGGCGTTGGAGCGGGCTGGTGGAGTGCGTACTGTGGTGCAGTACTTGGGGTTGTTGCATGGCCTTGTTGTTAGGGTTGTCTCGCTGCCTTGGCTCATGGCGAAGCCGATGAAGCCTAGGGCGGTGAGGCAGAGGGTGGTGAACCTCATCTTTGCTGTGATGGGGTTAGTGTCGAGGCAGTGAGGTAGGTAGGGACTTTGTGGGCTACCTGAAGTTGATGATGTTGGGGAAAGGGAGGAGAAGTGGGTAGAGAGTGGAGGGTAGAAGGAGAGGAGCAGTAAAAGAGGTTTATATACACCTCAATTGCAATACAGACACGATGGTCCAATGGAGACACTACCCGGTGGGTACTCACCGTTTGTGAGGATTGCGTTTGCGGTGATAGTGCGGTAAGAGACGCGATTGGTCCCCAAATGCGATGGGGCGGAGACGTCGGAGTTCGGGGTGAACCGTTTGCTGAGAGATTAGTGAGTAATCGAGCACGAAACACCTGAGACCTAATAATATGCCCAAGTTACCGTGAGTGCACTCATCTCACCGCGTACGATGACAAGACAATGAGTATTAAATAGATCAACAACAGGGTAACTCAATTGGAGGTTAGAAGAACGTCTGACCGTATTCGAGATAATAATAATGCAATACTACTCAGACTCCGAAGTGCGCAACTCTACCTGTATATCCGTGTAATAAACATGCTCCATCTATATCAAAAGACCCTGTGTAAAGTTCTCCAGTGCAGCTCGATACTGCTGACTATACTCTATGATGATCTGCTGCTGGTACCAGCTATGGCGCGCATTATGGTCGGCCACAAGATTATGCGCAAGCTCGTGACAGTACGTGCAGAACCAACTGTCCAGAGCCGTGAGCTTTCCTTCCTTAGTCTGGCATCCGTCGCTATGCAGGGCAATGAACCAAGCAAGGTTGAAGAACAAACTACCGTTCATGTTGAACGCCACCGTGTTAGACTTCTTGTCGAGGAAGATGTTTACCGCCGCAGGGTTGACGCTGAAGATTGATGTGAGGCCAAAGATGAGCGGTAGGAATTTTTGGAGGTGAGATTGCAGGTCGGTGAGCGGCGCAGTCTCGTCGCGGCCATAGTAGATGTCGACGTGACGGCCAGAGAAAGGCACCGAAAACGCTTTGTGCAGGTTCTCCCATTGTTCGCCGGTACAGTAACCTCCACGGTCGAGTTCTGTCGGGTCCTGGTGATGCTTGGTGTTGATGTTCTCCATACCGGTGGGCCGACATTCCTTGATAGCGTTCTGGATGTTCGATTTCGTGGCTTGGATGTCGCGACTGATCTGGGGGCCGTCTGTACCCTTGGAGGAAGGGGAAGGTGCGCTAGGCGCGTTCTTGAAACCGAGCTTCTTCGCCCAGTTGTTGATGAGACCCTGCTCCTCTGGTTGACGGCCGTGATTGGCGATCTCCATGCCACCCTCTGGACTACCAAATGCACCGGGCATATGCTTGCCTTTCTCGGGAGTCTCAGGTGGAATGTTCTCTCGGTCCTCTGGCTTCACATGACCAGACTTGGCTTGTTCGGCAACTCGCTGCTGTTCCTCTTCTTCGCGCTCTTGCTCGGCTTGCTTGGCGATACGCGCTTCATGCTCTTTCTTTCGCAAGATGCGCTCGACGTTGATACCCTTCTGCTGGAGTCGGCGTAGAGGCTCAGTCAAGATGCGCTCTAGCGCGATTGCGTCGTTGCGCTTCGGCCGCGATACAAGTAACCTTACCAGTTCGCTTGACACCTCGTAGAGATCGTATTTCGGTGTGATGCTAAGCACGTATCCCGTACCACGCACCTTGATGATGACAGCCGATTTACGTGAAGATGTTGCGACATTGCGCTCCGCCAGTGAGTAACGAATAGAGATATCTGACACACATTGCACCGTCAAATTAGAGCCTAGCCACTTGGCGTCATGTCTGATAGCCTTTGATGAAGCATCGCGTTCATACTCATGAAGGAAGAGACGTACACGCTCCAGGATGTCTCGTCGAAGATCTTGGGCAGGCGTCTGGTCGCGTGCTACTGTGCCGATGCGTTGGTCAGTCTTGACCAGCTCCGAGACTTTCTGGACACCGAATCGAGCGTAGAACTCCTCGAGAAGCTCTTCCTGTGGGGCTGCGATGATGAAGTCGCGGAACCGTGTCATATAGTTGACATTATCGATAATTACGATCTCGCCAGCTTTGTTTAGCGACCACTCGCGATGCACGTTGTCCTCATCAAGATCATCGATGTCGTCTTCGCCTGCATCGGCGACGTTCTTACTATCCTCTTTGATATCGCGGTAGCCAAGAAGCAACCTCGATGCTATAAGTGATTTGACCAAATCCTTATCCTTCCACAGATTCGGAGCATGTTCGGCCAGCTTTCTCAGCAAATCGAGGTATTTCTCTTGCCCAATGGTGTTAAGGAACCGAGCAGGATTCTTTGCGAGGAGGTACGCCAGATCATGAGTAGTCGGCTCATGCTTTGCGCCAACCTTGAGAAGGAAGACTGTAGCTTCCGCGCCATAGTGAACGTAATCGAGGATGCCACGGTACTCTTGATCACGACCCACGAAGACATGCTCGGGTGGATCGTAGTGATGGATGCGCATCTCGGTCTTGCCAGTTTGGTTCTTGGATCTATCCTCGAATCCGCTGCAAGTGGGGTCAAGGTAATACTTCCGAAAGATTGGTACGATGTTGGAAGTCGCGAGGTTCTGTATGAGCCCTTTGTATTGGTCCAACTCGGATCCGCGCGAAGCAAGATAGGCAAACTGCATTTCTGCATCAAGCTTAGTCTTGGGAGGTGTCTTCATGAGGTATTGAACACATGGGCCTATGCTTGGATCGCGCTGAACCCCTAGCTTCTCGGCATGACTCCGAAGATCGCTTCTTAAGATGGGAAATCCTAGGCATGCTGCGTGCTCATTGGTGTAGCACTGGAACGGACCAACCAACGCCGGGAAAGGAGCCTGTTCTGTCGGCAAAATCGGAAGGGTGAGGGCAGCGAACTTCTGATGCTCTACAGCGTAGTTATTCTTGTAGTAGTTCGTTAACAGGTAATCCATCGCACGCATGTACAGCTGGAGATCCTTGGCTTGACCGGCGCGATGGAGTATGTTTGCGACGGTGATGGAATCTGGGCACTGTCGTAGTCCAAGACGCAGCAGCAATACACCCTCACGTGTAGTGGGCTTGAATTCGAAAGGCAGCTTGATCTGAGTCAGGCCTAGAGCTACAATAGCCGGGTCGGGGGCATAAAGGTCTGATGCTTTGAACTGCTCGCCAGGTTTTACTAGAGTACCTTCTCCAGGCAAGAACGCTGTCTGCTGTAGACGACTAAGATCCTTCGCAGGTATTTCGTTTATGACCGACGCGAAGTAGCGGATAAGGTCAACGTGATTCCAAGTCGGCTTCTCGGATTTCTCGGACTGTTGCGCGTCGCGACTGCGCATTCGATCAAACACCATAGGAAGGTCAATGGTTTTCCGAACACCGAGCGCCAATAGGAACTTCTCCTTTGAGCCTGCAAACGGTGTCACAGTTGGTAGATCGTCAAATAGCTTGACAGTAGGAAAGTACGACTCCGCCGGTCGCCGCATGCCCATCTTCGTCGGCAAGATCGTGTGTGGAGTCAAGATCTTGACAACCGTCTCCTTGGAATTCCCGTCGAGTTGCTCCCAGCACTTAGATGTCAGTGTTAGCACAGAGAGAGCAAGATTCTCATCCTTGGTGAACTCGTCTAGCTGCGGACGTGTTGTCATGTGTCGAAGCCAGCGAACCATTGACAATTCCACCCAGCCGAAGAGTTGCAGTTGTTTGATCGACATGCCTCTGGTGAAGGTGAAAGGAATAGTGTCTGGCGGAAGAGGTAGATGTGCACCAATACGCGCTGGGTTAACGAACGTGCTGATATCGCCCAAAGCCAGTATCCTGCCAGAGTTCTTTTCTGGCTCAATGTCGATATTAGCGACTGTATTTTCAAACAAGCTACGAGAGCCGGGCACATCAATTTCGCCGCTTTCCAGTTTAGATCCACACCACTTTAGGAACTCGGAGAGTTCATCCTCGCTGAGTGCTCGTGATTCTAATCCTTGACGAATATCCTGCATTGTAAGCTCTGTGATGAAACCGCGATTGTGTAAATTGAGCATGAAGTCGACTGCTGCATTCGCGAGTTCTTGTGGGACCATGGGTACTTCTCCCAGGAAACTTAGAGTTTCTGCAGGCATACGCACACGCTTACTGGACATGACGCCCTTGGTGGAAAGGATGTCGATGGATCGTTCTTTCGAACAATTCCAGAACGCCTCGTCGATCTTATCTCCAAGGGATGTAGAAGGGTGCGATGATTTGGCCGTGTATTGTTTGAACACGTAAGCAGTCTTCGTGATCAAAGTCTCTATGGGTTCCTTGCCGAATTGGGTCTGCAAAGCTGCCAATTCTGCTGCGTAGGTGATGCGACAGGCCAACCCTGCAACGCGCAGAAGCTCAATATTCCAGGTAGAAATGTAGCGAGCGTTCATGTCGACATTCTCGCGCTCAACCGTCGGGATAAGAGATGGCGCAGAGATGTGCGCGAGGTAGCCAGTCGTCTGGGCAGTCGGAAATCCGATAAAGATCCGTCCAGATTTTGTGGGAAGAACTTCTGCAAAGATCTTGTCGGCAAGCGCAGCTGAACTGCCAGAGCCCGTGGCCAGCGTGGCTGACGGATCTTGGTATGGACAAGTCAAAAGAGCGATTTTGGTCGTCTTCGGAGGTGACTTCTTGGTTGCGCGCTCAATCTCCGCAGCGAAATTTCGTGAGACTTTAGTGGCCGCCACCACAGTGCATACTTGCAAGAAGATGGTGCCAGTCGAATCGCCTGCTATCTCTTCAATAGGATTGGTCTTCTCGGCCGCGGGTTTGACGTTCTTCGTGGGCGGCGGAGGAGGCGCCGATGCAAATTTCGAGAAGAAACTCCGTAATGAAGTACCTGCGTTGCGAACTTCTTGTTGTACGAGGTCGGCAGCTTTCTTTGGGGGTATCTGAGCAGTAGCAATGACGTTCATCCAGGCCGCATCAATTTGAGAGTGTTGTTGCGTGACATCAGTCACCCGCATCAAGCCGCCCTCGGTCTCAGTCTTCAGTCCGTTAGGCACACGGACCATTTCTGGAGGTGATATCTTCTTGGTGAACGACGCAACGACGTAGTCGTCCACGTGAAGCTCGATACTTTGCAGACCAACAAACGTGAGACTCGTGGCCAGAAACTGACACAACGTGGGCAGATTCGGAAGCTTTGACGGGTTGTAAGACGCAGATTCGACTTTTGCTTGCCGGTATTCCAGCATGAAAATGGTGTCTCTCGATTCATGTTCAGCCGGTACAGGGGCGGCTTTGGTTGAAAGCATGTTACCCTTCCAGTAGAACGCCATAGTCCGGTCTCCTGAAACGACGAAGGGCTCATCGCAGTCGGCGAACACGCTGTAGAATCCGACACCGAAAGCCCCAATCTTCGTTTCGTCCGGATTACCGTCCGCGATGCTTTTCAAACGACTCCAATCCGCGGGCGTGAAGGGCTGACCATTGTTGCTAACAACGAGTCGCTTGAGGGTGTGATGTTGAATGATGTGCTTCAGTAGAATGGGGTCATCGGCGCCTTGAGGTGTAGGAACAGTAAGAGATGGGTCGGTCTCGAATTTGATGATGACTTGATCTGCTTTCGCATCTGCAGCATTTTGTATCAATTCTCGTAAGGTTGTGTGCTCGCTGGAGTAACGCGCTAGAACTTTGTCTATCAAAGCCCGGGTGTTGACCGTGACCTCGCTGTCGAAGCCATCGGCCATTGTTTGGTTGCGCAGCCGCGCAAAATCTATCGCTGCCATTTTGAAGGTGCCTTCCGAAGGTGTGCAGCACGATGTTTTTGGAGATCTGAAGCTACAGTGGCGATTTGTTTGCTAGGACCTCGGAGTTGGGGGTATTGACAGCCCAGGATTGTATCAAATGGGATTATGAGTCTGCCAAACGTAAAGAGGTCTTCTCAATCTACCCCACTAACGGTGCTGAGTGAAATGTGTCCGGAATGCGGATGTGCTTGTAATGAGAATGTGCTCGTTGGACCAGGCGGCATGTAAGAACCGTAGGCGGCGGTGGCGAAGACAGGAGGACCAGCCAGATGCAGAATAACGTTACGCAACAAAAGACAAACTCCGGATATGCTCACGCTATGCAAGACGTAGGAAACATATCAAAGAGGACAGTGCAGCCTGGTGGGAGGCGAAGGGGTGTGGGTGAGATGTCGTGTTTCGTGTGGCACTTGTTGTTGCAGGCGCTGACGCAGGGGCCAACACCGAAAGCGGCTTAGTCTTCTTTGTTCGGGCCACCGCCACGAGGCCGAAGCTTTGAGGATCGCCAACCGTTTCACCGTCCGAATATTCGACGCATCATGCAAGCACCCGCCAGCACAGCGTCATCTTCTTGATCAAGCATATTGTTTTTGGCCACTAGGTCTTCAGCTTCCAGATGTTGCGATGGCAGTCGACCCTCTGTCCCCGATCGCGCCTGCGCGCATTAGGGCCTTGCTTCTCCCCGTGGGTCGCATCAAGCGTTCGCGCTTCATAGCCTTTGTCGACCTCTTGCAGCAAGAGTCGCTGGTTCGACTGGGCGACATCAGCCCTGATCCGAGACCTGACCGGAGTATGAGCCCTCATGTGCCAAATCAGCTCTGATGTTTGCTGATCTTGGCAACGATAGATATGTTCTCTCCATTAGCATGGCCTGACGGAACTTTACTTTATGACTTATCGACTTCTATGCCATCAGCATCTCATCTATCACTGTCACCTTTCGAACAGTTCAGAGAGCCTCTACTGGTCATCGGAATCGGAGACGCGTCCGAATATGCCTGGCTGCAGCCATCACGTGGGACTGACAGAACCCCAAGCACGACATTTGAAGAACCCCCAGCCGGCGACGATGAAGCAAATGCTATTCAATTCGGTATCGACGATCTCAGAGAACAATTTCCTCGGGCGTATCTCCACAGCATCATGCTGTTTGATTCAGCAACTCCATCACGACATCCGCGCCTACCACAAGAGACACTCTTGATCCCACCAAGATCACAGCTTAAGACCACGACGATGAAGACTTTCATGTGCGATCTGACTGCAACCTTGCTAGCGGAGATGACCACTCTGGCGAAGTCCATACAGGCACTTCCTACTTTAGTTTCGCCCGCTTCTCAAAATGGTACAGCGGAGCTCACGCCAAGCTGGGCCGCATCTGACTCTACTTCGCAATTCTCGCGTCGCAACTCGCAAACACCAAGTGGGAGTAGACCGGAGTCACCCGTAGGAAATGCGCTGAGGGACGGTCACCGCGCGTCAATGCCTGTCTTGCCATCGAGTTCCGGAGGACCCCTGTCTACCGAAGACCCTAGGACCGCTTCATTGAGCGCACAAGGTACACGCACACCCCCGACAACCTTCGACGAAATTTCTGGTATCAATGCTGCCAATACGCTTCACCAAACAAACAGCAATCCCGCCAGGCCTAGCTCCGCCACCAAGAACGCAGCGGACCGCGTGTCGATTACAGGTTTTGGTTCTGGCGGGGTAGGTGAAAGAGCTCGAAACAAGGGACGCGGTCGTATTGGGATCGTGATCGGTACCTTGTACATGTGCGCAGGCCAGTGGGTCGAGGCTGTACGAGAGCTCACAGAAGCCGCGACAAGAGCACGTGCTCTAAGTGACCATCTGTGGCATGCTAAAGCTCTCGAACACATTATGGTCTGTATGCTTCTCTTTGCATGGTCAGGCATGGACTTCCAGGTTAGTCCAACTCTTATATGATGTCAGTCTGATCATCTTACTGACCATCAAGATACCCCCAATCTGCTATCCGACATCCGATAAGTCTGGAGGCAACAAGTCACCCACTCATACACCGTCGAGTAGTGTCTCTGACGTTTCGACTCCCGCCAAACCTCACAAACATGATAACTCACTGGACGCTCTGAACTCCATGCTTCCAGACATGGTCAACATGATACTGAACCTATACACCCGTGCGGCCAATTTCGCTGGCGAATCTTTGCCGCCGCTCGCGTTTTCAGAATGTGTAATACGCTTCTCCAAGTTGCTGGCCGCCATCAACTTATCCGGAGGCTTTCTAGATGACGATGCATTGCGCCAGCTTGTGCAGAATACGCCATACAAGCAAAAGCCACGTCTTTCGGTTCCGAGGCTTAGTGTACACCCTACGCGTAATGATATAGCGTCTATGCTATTTCGTGCATTACCTGGACCAGCGGAGAGCTCTGGCATGAACCCCACAGATCGTGTTGTGGTGCTTGCTGGTGTTGCCTCAATCTTGTCATCATTAGGCCTACAACGCAAGAAAGCCATCGTCATGAAGGAGTTCATCACATCTTTGGTTCCTGGCTTGATCCAGGCCCGCAAGGTTGGTGCAGCAGAGATGGGAGTACATCCAGCTGCTGGTCTTGCGGCTCTCAACATCGCAAGCGGCGGTAGCTCCGGGAGTGGTGCTCTCAATCTAGGCGAAGGCGAAGTCGAGAACGGGATCGAGGAATTCCTAGGCTACGGGATCGAGGAATTCCTAGGCTTGCTAGGCCGGATATACGGGATACCGAATTCGAAAGGAAACATGCCCAATATTGGGATGCCCAGTCAGAGAGATGAGAACGCGGAAAGTGCATCGGACAGTATTGCTAGTCAACGCGTCGTTGACACCATACTGGCGATATCGTCATTGCGCTCTTTCGGAAGTTTGAGTCTCAAGCTAGAGATATTACGAACGTGCCTGAGTTTCTGCGAAGCATTACCAGACTTTAATGGCGTCCTCCATTTCACTGCTCTCTTGCTTCGGGTGGCGGGTCCCGGAACAGCACCGAGACCTAATAGCACCGACGTGTTCGTCTCACTTCCCCGAGATGAGCAGATCCGACTCTACTCCAACATTTCGAGAACCGTCACTGCCGCTAAGAAGCTTGGACTACAACATGTAGAAACAGAATACTGGGATGACTTCCTCGTGCGCGGGTTGTTCATTCTCGAGGAAATGGAACCTCTCCGCTTAACTCAAAGACAGGGGATCGAGTTGAAGTCGGACAGCCAAGAAAAAGACGGCCCTTTTCTTCACAATGCTTGGCTGAAGAAGCCGCAAACAAATGCTGCAAATACAGTCCTGGTTGCGAATGAGCACTATCGCTTCGTCATAGCCATGCAGAATCCATATGAGTTTGAGCTTGGCGTAGAGTCGTTGAAGATAGCTGCTGAAGGTGTTGAGTTTGTCGCGCTGGAGGAACACTTCCTACTGGGCCCTTACAGGACTCAGAAGTTCCAGATCACAGGGACTGCGCGGACATCAGGATCGTTGAAGATCATTGGATGCTACGTCAAGCTTATCGGCTGCAGAGAGCGGCTGTTCCCCATATTCCCAGAACCATGGAAGCCGAAGAGAGAAGCTAAAATGAAGCGCATGGGCCTCAAGGCATGTTTAGGGGCACCGACATCCCGGCCCTCCTCGGCAATCGCACCATCCATCGACAGTAGAGCAACGTCTCAGCCAAAGCCAGAGTCTTTGACGTTTTCGGTAATCCCAGACCAGCCCGTCATCATAATCACCAATGTTTCGTTACCGCAGTCAGCCGTCATGGTGCTTGAAGGCGAAAGGAAACGATTTACTGTTACAGTGAAGAATACTTCGACTGAAACAACTGTCGACTTCGTCCACATCTCCTTCCAGGATACGGCGACCACTGCGATACAAGCGGCGACTTCCAACAAAGACTTACCTGCAGCCGAATTGCATGAGTTGGAAGTCCAGCTCGCCCATCATCCGTCTTTGCGCTGGTGCAAGAATGAGGCCGAGGAATCACCGAGC
The DNA here is from genome assembly GCA_023758005.1 of Alternaria sp. BMP 0032. Taxonomy (NCBI): domain Eukaryota; kingdom Fungi; phylum Ascomycota; class Dothideomycetes; order Pleosporales; family Pleosporaceae; genus Alternaria; species Alternaria sp. BMP 0032. The sequence continues at coordinate 115,937 of JAFVMD010000030.1, forward strand.
ATCAAGCCTGGCGCTGAAGCGCAGTTCACCATCGAGGTTATCGGTCGCACAAGACTGACGGATGCGACTATACAAATCGACTATGCCAACCTTGGAAAGCGAAGATCGGAAGTAGAGGAGCACTTCTTCACCCGTCAGGTATCCGCACCTATCTCGATTACCGTGAACGCAAGTGTGCAGCTTCAGCGGCCGGACATAGTACCCTTATCCGGCGACATTGCCTGGTCTAGCGATGCATCGTCAGGCTCGCGCACTCAATTAGTTGACGAAGCCTCGCAGTCACGGTCATCTGGGAAAGCCGACAGTCATCTTCGGTCCTTCATCAGTCAGAAGCGAAGTGATGATAGCGATGAAGAGTACTGCATGCTCCTCTTAGATCTTAGGAACTCCTGGCCAAATCCGCTCTCGATATTACTTCAAGCCCGGAAGCCCATGGCTGATGGCAATTACACCAACGACTCCTGGAACGAAGCGCATAGTGTGAACGAAGTCATACAGCCAGGGCATGTTAGCAGAGTCGTCATGATCCTTCCAAAGGTCTACTCGAAAGCGCCACATGCCGCTGTACCATCGCTTAATCCCGCCAACCAACGCCAATTCGTCGTCAGCACGAGCAAAATCTCTCCCGAGACCGAGCGCGCGAGTCGAGAAGCTTTCTGGTACCGCGAAGAGCTACTCAAGATCGTGCGCGGAACGTGGACGGAAGACGGCAACGGACGTCACGGCGAGCTGGAACTGCGCAGCATCCGCTTCACGCCGCGCATGGTCGAGGCCATCAAGCTTGACGATCTTGCCATCAAAACGACCATCGCCTCCGACTACCCTGCACCGGGCGACGAAGAAATTGTGCGACAAGTCGGCCGCGCAAAGTTCGAGGTACCGATAGACGAATTCCTTACCATGAAGACGTTCGTCCGCAACCGAAGTCCACGTCCTATCTCCCCTATACTCAGACTACAGCCCCACGTCGCTGGTCTCCCTCATAATGTAGCCCTGGATCTGGATAAGCGCTTCTCGTGGACAGGTGTGCTGCAACGCAAGTTGCCAGTCATACAGCCTGGAGAGACGGCAGAGTCTGAGCTTGGTATTGTTGCACTATGTGGTGGTACATACGAGGTTGGTGCAACGGTCGATGAAGCGGAGTTCATCAAGATGAGTGGTGGAGACGAGGACGATAAGAAGAACGACGATCAAATGCTGCTTCAGGGTGGCAATGTCCTGGGCGAGCCGAAGCTGCGAACTTGGCACATGACGGAGCCGTGTACTATCGTTGCTAAGAGATGAGGTGGGGAGGAGGTTAGACTAGATGGATGAGATAGATCTTATGATGCTTGTCTCACGTATCATTCTCCAATCGACAACAGTTCTGTGATCAGGTGATGACGAGCAGCAAACTCTGAACAAAGTATATGGCGCCGAAAGGCATAGTCACGTCCAGGAAAAGCAGCGACAAGATGCCCAATCTAAACAGTCTACCTACCGAACTGGTCACGGCCATCGGCTCGTACCTCGGACCTAACGGCACATGCCTTCTTCGCCTCGTCAACAAAGAACTTCACGAAAGGACATCCCACGACTTTTCTCTGTTCTTCAAGACCGTCAGGGTATCTCTGATACGCATCAGCATACAACGACTGAGCGATGTCGCGTGGGGCCACCTTGGAGACGCAATCGAGCACTTGATCATCGGCTCTGAAACGCTCGATCAATATCCGCTGACATCGACACCGCGTCCCAATGACTTCCGTCAATTGTTAGCTAATGAGAATAAGACCAGCGACCTGCGCAGGTGGCTTCAAAACATCATCGTCAATATACTGAAAAAGCTGCATACGATTACCATAGAAGACCGTCCCGAGGATCCAGCCAGCGCTGTCTACCGTCGAAGCATGGGCCACGCCGAGATAACACGCAAGGCAGGTGTCGATTTGCGCTGGAACGGACCATATATCCGACATGTGCCTTATTATTCATACATTGAGGGTGTCTCGGATTATCCATACATCCGGCATGCTTCGGGCTATCAACCCGATCGAACCTTTCCTTTGGTATCGCGGTCCTTGGTTTATACGACGGTGTTCAACATGTTGCGTTATCTACACACACGCAATAGGATACTGAATCTCAAGATCATAATGAGAGGACACCGGGTGATCGAAAACCATCCAAGCAATAGGATACTAAATCTCCTCATCATGATGAGAGGTCACCGGGTGATCGAAAACCATCCAAGCGATATCGCGAAGGCTTTCGATATCACAGACGATGTTGTTCTGGAGGTAGTAAGGTCTCATCTTATACATATTGAGGTGGGTGAAGATGGAAGTACGTATCTTATCACGCCTCGAGTTGTAAAGTTTGTGCAGGAAATTCGCGATGTTGCGCTAAGTAGAGGTATTCCGTTGATTGTACGGTCGGCCGATGGGCGGTTGGCTGAGCTTGCGGGTGATTAAGGACGTAGCTGTCATGTTGCATGACGACCAGCGTTGTATGATTCTTTAGGAGAATGATATTGCGCGAGCTATCGCTATTCGCAATAATGCGTTGTCTCAAGTTCCACAGCCGTCGGCACCTACGTGCTGCTCGGCGTCTTCTTGTTGGCCAGGCGACACCGTTGCATGTGTCTCTGTTGGTTCACTACTGATGCCATCGCTCGCTGGTCGGACTGACGCTTGACTTACTGCGGTCACCAATCGAGTAAGCTCTTCCAACTTGGTTGTGACTTCTGCATTTTGTTTTATCAGTTGCTGCAGTCCAGTTTCGTTCCTCTTAGCTAGTCTATATACTGATTAGCCAGGTACTTCACAGAAACTGTTGGTAGGTGAACTTACGAACTCGCCAGTGATATCTGGAGAGACAATATACGTGAGCGCAATATACCTCGCTGACGCACCTTCTCGAGGACAATCTCTCTCATTCGGTACCAGCGTATCAATGTGGGAGATGATCCCGCTGTCAATATCATTCGCAAAGCATGGAGTACCGTTTTCCCTGCCAAGGAGACAACGACTTTTTCCATGAGACTCGGCCGGTTCCACTCCCCAATTAATTTGTCAACCTCTAATGCCATTGTTACAAATCGAATTGATTGGTCATAGTTATTTTGGGAATGGCGAAGGGTAGCTCTCATCATTGAGTGGACGCTGTCCACGAGGAAGGTTTCGTGATTGGTAGCCGAATCCACATGAATAGCGCGCATACAGTAAGTGTAGATGACCAGGTCCATGACAATTAAAGAGACACTCAAGTCTTTCCAACAAACCACATTAGGCTCGTCGCCTTCATGATATGCGAGATGTTGCAAGCTAGCTCGGAGGCTTTCGAATTGGGTTTCGGTACTCCGCAGCCCCAAGTCGACGACGTTTTCTTCAGAAGACTTCTGGATCCGCTCTATTTCAGTTCTTCCATTGCGTAAAGACACGATACGGACATAGATAGACGCCAAGATCGCCGCGACGAACGTGAGAATGCCGGCGATGTTGGCGGTGATGGAAAGTGGGCTATCCTCCATCAGGAATGGCGCGGGGACAAGCGTGCCGAATTAGGCGGTAGTTCGGGGAAGTACGGGTGGGGACCGCGGGCGGTGGCCGTGCTCGTCAGACTTTCGGCTTCGCTACCTAGGTACTTGAACTAGTAACGCGATGAAGAGAGTATACGGAGGGATACATGATGATCAAGTTTGGTGTTGCATAACGAAAACTTTTCAGCTGCCCCTCCGCTGAAGTAAGCGGCAGCTGCATCGTGGCGTCCAACGAAGCTACCTTCCAAGGTTATCTTGCATGCACGCTCCAGGTTGCAGCCTACGCCTGCCAACGAACGCATCGCAGTCTTGCTATCATCGATATCACCGAAGGTTTTGTAGTTCATTACACTGACTCCACGATTCTCAGTACATCAGCAGATTGCCAGCCACGCAATGCCCACAGCCCGTGTGCGGAAACATGTAATTCAAACATTTAGAGAAGCGCGAGCGGCAACAGCACATCAAAGTTTGCGCACTGAGTTTGGAAGAAACGACTCAATCGCCCAAGAGTGCACGTACCAGGCTTTTCGGTAAGCCTAATATGGTGGTGGGAGATGACAGGAAGGAGAGGACAGGCTAACGGGTCTTTCATATCTCCAGCAAGTGAACTATGCCACATCAGTAGAACGTAACTGCCTTTCGAAACGTCTGGCCGCAACATCAAAAGGCGTACATGTTGTTTTGGAGGCATATGGCGTCGCTACCACAGTTTTCGGCGCCCGAAGCTCATGGGACTTCCGTAACGAGATCTGAGGACGCAGCAGGAGCGCGCATAGCTTCTTTGTGTGGAATTTTGAGGTGATAGTGCTGCACCAGTCATGCGCGCTATCTCGTCTTGTTTGAGTAACCAGATTCTCAACAGTGAAGTGTGTGGAGGAAGCAGACAACCATGGCTCTCGGTCTCTACAGTTTCTCGTTGGCGCCAGCCGCAAGTCATGCCATCGTGAGTTTTTGTTTTTGGGTCTCCGTTCTTGATAGGTGTTTTGGAAAAGGACGACTTTTCTCGCTCATGGCATTGAATGCTGCTGTCTGGAAATCAGTTCTTGATACGTCTTTTGGTGAAGGAAGACTTTTCTGGCTCATGCCAGCGAACGTTGGTCTTTTTAGAAAAAGAGAGGACGAGCAGCCAAAGCACTCATTGCAATGAACCGATAAACTTTTGAGAAAGAGCCAGAGAGGTCATTTGTAGCTTGCGTGGCCATTTTGGAAAAGCCAACAAGAGCTTGGGATATAGAATGGAGAAATCTATCAGCGAGGGAGGAGCTTTTATACACACGGCGCTCGCGCTAGTTATAGAAATAGCCGCTGCACGATTCTAAAATCGCATCATGAGACTTTTGTGAGATCGCAACGCGTCGGCCACCTCTTGCATGCTGGCAGGTTCCGATGCACAAGACCAGAAGTCGACATGTCGTCGTCCTGAACTATTTTGAAACAGGGATAGAGTACGGATTTAGAGTTGAGAGCAGAACGTCAGGAGGATGTGTGGGAGTCTTCCACGGAAGAGCCGAGTCATCCTTAGCCGTGTGATAGCTTTTTGGAAAAATACAGGAAGTGTGTCAGTATAGAAGAGAAGAAGTCGAGAACAAGAAGAGTATCTTGTATGCGATCTACCGTATTGCGGAACTCATGTAGTGTTCTCAACGGAGTTTAGAAGCACAATGCTCATGAAGATTCCGTATCTGTCTTTCGGAACGGGACCTGGTTCTCCATCATCATCATGGCTACAATATATTTGGCGACAACGAAAGAAGACAGGACATGTATGGGGCGACGTGTAATTTGAGAAGCCGACAAACGCCCATGCGTGCCAATTCTCGTGGCTTTGGTAAAAAATGAAGGAATTGGTAGGTAAAGAAAGCCAGGAAGGCACAACAGCAGAATGTCTTTTATACAGAGCTCCAGGGGTATGAATGCGGAAGGTCTGGGCCCGCGAGATCATAGCCAATTTCTGAGATTGTTTCGAGAAGCAAACTCCGCATGACAGGTTCTTCCAGTATTTTGAGTATGATGAAGCTGGTCAGAGAGCAGATTTCGGTACGGTGGATCGAAAAGAAGGCCGAGAAGACATATCGCAAGTCTGGCACCTATTTGGAAAGAAGAGCGGACAGCACATGCATGGGAACGATTAACGTTTTGGAAAACCGCAGAGAGAGTGTGATATAGAAAGCCAGTCTCCAAGCTAACGAGAGAGGACTTTATACCACTCTCCCCAGTCCCGGGAACCGACATGGACTTGCGGCATTGGGATTTGTTGACAGGCGCTGCTCATGAGCCTGTTGAATGTTCTTTTTGGTTCCTCCCACGAACACTCCGACATGGATCCTCGAACAGTGTGTTTTGGAAAGGCGGAAAGGAAGGACAGCTCATCGTGCGGGCTATCGGCGTTTTCTGGACGGGAGAAGAGCCATGACAAATGGCATGTTATCTTTGAAGAAAGGTAGTGGAAGTGAGGTGGTAATGAAGAAGACCAGAATTGCAGAATCGAGGATATTTTATAGCTGGGATGGCGTGTTCCCGGACTCTCTACTCTCGATCATAGGATTTTGGCCTTGGAGATTTTGATAGAAACGGCATTTTAAGGAGAATCCATGGATCAGCGCCAGATCTGATCTCCGGAGCATGTACCGTACGTAGGGGCTTTTTGAACGTCGGAGTGACAGCGACAGCCCGAGAGCCGCAGACATTCCATCGGGCAAGCTGATTTTAGAGAAAGAAGCTCAGAACAGCCATGGATTCGAAACAATACATTTTTGATAAATCTCCGGAAGGAGTGGTGTATAGGAAGTAAGAAGAAGAGAGGAAGAAGAGGAGCTTTTATGTCTCATCCTCATCTCGTCTTCTCCCAGCCATATAGCCTATGTCATGTCCTTTTCAGCATTCTCAGCACTCAGAACAGCTCAGGCCATGATCAAAACTCTTCCCATTTTCGAGTCGCACAACACTCCTCCATTTAGGCGGCATTGCTTTGTTTTGTTGTAGGGAAAAGGTGGAAGTAGGACGAAAACAGCAGACTCAGTCATCGCAACCGGATACTTGGTTTTTGAGTGTAAGAGGAAGAAGAGCGTGAACGAACATCCCAACGGTCAAGGTCTTCTTTTGGTAAAATGCAAAGAGCTGGTGGAGACAACGACATAAGATGGGAATCGAGGGATGTGTTTTTGAATGCGAAGCTTCCTATCTCCACTTCTCATGAGCGTGTAGCCACAGTATTTTCGTAAAATAACACAGAAAGTGTGGTGATAAAGAAGTGGAAGGAAGACGCAGAGAGCAACTTTATACGCCACCGCCAGCATCTCCACTCTCCATGAGATTTGTTTTGTGAATATTTTGTATGCGCAGCGCAAAAAGCAGTGCTCTCCATGGCACCTTTTCCAGAGCATTTAGATAAGACTTACAGGCCCCATGAAAGACCTCCCTACTGTTTTTTGATAGCCGGTAATAAAGAAGACAGCAGCACAAGCGCACATGTTCATTGTTGAATTGTCTTTTTGGAAAGGAGGAGCAGGAGCCAACATGAACTCTTCAGGTTCATTTTTTTGGTATAAGAAGGAGGAAGATGGTAGTTATAGAAGACAAGAAGCCAGGAGAGCGAGAGGAAGTATTTATACATTTCTCATGTCCGGTCCCGGGCATAAGGTCTCGCTTTAGAACGTTGAGTATCCAGCCAACGGCACAAGTCTCTCGTCCATGACATGGACGCTGCGGTATTCCATTTTCCAAAACACTCGACTTCCACATAGCAGTGTGTTAACCTTATTTTTGGAGAAAGCCGAGGCGGAGAGTGCACATACATTGATTGTGACGTGCATTTCGTGGAAAGAAGAAGCCTGGACCGCACATGTTGATGGTAACAGCCATGTTTTGAAAGAAGAAGGCCGGCGCACACATGCCTTTGATGGCACCTTGTTTTTGAAAAACATTCAAATTGAATGTGCGCAATTTTGGAGAAAGCAGCGGGACCAGGAGGAGTGTTTTATACAGCTGCGATAGCTAGACCAGAGGAACCATAGTCGGATTTAAGAATGGTTTTGGAACAGCACAGTCGCTGGCGCCATGGTAACGGGTGTTCGGCTTTTGTATAGTTCCCAGCGGAGGATCTTCTCATGGGACTTGTAGGTTGGATTTTGGAAAATGGGTTTGGAAAAACAGGCGGACGGCGCACACATGGCTACTTTTTGTCTGTCTTTTGGAAAAGGTCGGCAGAGCAGACATTGGGAGATTCAACTCCTCTTTTGGAGAAGGCCTCGGAAAGATGTGGTATAGAAGAGAGGAGGGTGCCCCCAAGAGAGGCTTTATACATCACCTAGCGCGATCTCCAAACATCACATGCAACACCGAGCTCCAAAATTTGAGTGAAGTAAAGACGAAAAGGTCTGATCATCATTGCATAATCCATCCTCTCATCAATCTATCATATACCCATACCCCCATCTACGCAAAGAATGATGTAAAGGAAAAGAAAGAGACTCCTGTAAATGCCCATAACCATCATGTATACTTCATGAAAGCATCTTAACCAAGCGTCAAAAGAGGCCGTTACCATAGGGCAAGCATTAGGGAGAGAAGAACACAAACCCCCGAAAAGTAATGGGCAACCCCACCATCGCACTCATCTCTAAAACCTTGTTGCAGGGAGAACCAACCATCCATAGTAATATACACATATCGCAAAAACCTTCTTCTAATCAATCCCAATCAAACGACAATCGCTCCTAGTTGTTTGCCAGCGTAGGCGCGCGTCTGAGCTTGTAATCCGGCAGATGGTCAAAGTCATCCGTTTCGGAGTTGTATCGCCAGGCCTTGAACTCGACGCCGTAGGGCTTAGGTTCGAGCTGGTACAGCATACCCAGGGGGCAGTCCAGATCGGCCACGTCCTCGCGCTTGAGGCCCTGGAAGTATGCCAGTAGCACGCGGGCTACGCTGCGGTGTGTGATGAGCAGACAGTGGTCTGTCATGCGCTCGAGCTCTACGATAACAGGGCGGATGCGGTTGATGACGTCGAGGTAGCCTTCGCCGCCGGGGCCGGGGTATCGGTATGCGAGCTTGTCGCGTCGCCGTTGGAGGTACTCGTCTGCGTACTTTGTACGGATCTCTTCGTATGTGAGGCCCTCCATCAGGCCTGCGTTCAGCTCGTCCAACATACGCATCTGCTTGACCTCAAAGTCTTCGTCGCAAAAGTATTGCCCTGTTTGGATGCCGCGCTTGAGCATGGAAGTCCAGACACAGAAGTTGCGTTGCTCGAGCTCGTGGCTGTAGTACGGGTTCGGAGGAGTGTGGTCGCCTGCTACTGGTGGGAAGTGAGTATTGGCCATCTTGTCTGCCTGTCGGACTGCCCAGTCCTTGCGCTGGGCCGCAATAAAGCGTGTCATCGCCTTTGCGTACTTTTGTCCGTTCTCGCTAAGGTCGGAGTCGCCGCCAATTTTTCCAGCCACGTTATCCGCTGACTCGCCGTGTCGTGTTATCCAGATCATGCGCGGTGCGAGGTTGAAGTTGAGGAGGTAGTAGACGGCTTGGCCAGCGAGGAAGCCCTTGATCTGATGCGAGATCATCTTCCGACCAACATCCACCATCTTGACGTACGGCATGTTGTTGTCTTCCTCGTAGTCGCCGATCGGAACGTAGTTCTTCTCGTAAATGGCCACGCGTTTCTTGAAGTCGGCCAGTGCCGCGACCTTGTCCTTGTCCTTGTAATCTGGACCCGACAGCTTGAGGCGCATGTTGGATTCGAGCAGATTCTGGTCTCGACATACGCTCTCGACGAACAGAACGTTGAGTTCTGGCCCGGCACGATTCCGTATCCGCTCCATGATCTGCTGGCGCCGCGCGAGTGTGCTGTTGGTTGCATCGAAAATGCCGACAGAGCCACTGCCTTTCAGAATGTAGTCGAGCAGGTCGTCCAGAGTCTCCATGGCGCATTGCTCGCGCAGTGCCGCTGCCCGTTGGTTTTGTGGGTCGAAAAAGTCCGCCGACTGGTCCATGGACTCGTTCTCCTCCTCCACCGCCTCATTGTTCGGTGACGGCGCCTTTGGGCCTGGCGATGTGACTTCGACGTGTGGTGGTGGTAGTGACGGACCCTCTTCGTCATCCTCCGCAATGGCCGTGCTCCCCCGGCGTGGGTCCGGCAGGTTCTGTGGGTCTACGGGCCCATCGTGCGCGGGGTCGCCATTGATAAGAATTTTCGCAGCGATTTGCGGCAGTGTGTCCTGATGCTCCTCAATGGCCTGCTTGACAGACGAAGAGACCCGCTCGAGGTTCGCTTGCGACAGCCGAAACCCACTGTGGCTCGCAGCTACTCTCCGCTTCTCTCCCACATTGAAAATCTTGGTGTCGTGCTGCAGCCAGTTCAAGTAGCGTGCCATTTTCTTTGTGATGTATGACTTGCCGCGCGCGGGCAGTCCGACCATGACGATGACGAGCTTGGAGCCGACATCCCGCTGTGCGATCTTGCCGTCGGGGGAGACCTTGGACTTGGTCAGGCCGGGGATATCGAGCGTAGTAGGCCGTAATCGCGGGGTTGACACGGCGGAGCTGTTGCGGGTTATGGCGCTGTTACGGTCAGTGAAGTAGGATGAGCTCTGCGGCGGCGCGTCTCCATACTCCCGCGGGCTTCCCGGAACGGATGGCAGTGGGGTGTCACTCAAGGCAGCGCCCACGCCATCCTTTGTGACCAGAGTGCCATTGTGGTGTTGTTGGTTGACTGGGTTCGGTACAGCCTTTAGTTCGCCATTCTGAAGTGCGCGCTCCTTGAGAGCTTGCACGTTCTTTGCAGGCGCAACCGCAGGGAATCTGGGCTCAGCGGATGAGGCGCGCGGAGTGAGGTCGTTGTCGGTGTTTGCGTTGGGCTGCTTTGCGTTGTCGAGAGGGATGGTGAGTTTGCTCATTACAGATCGGGCGTAGATGGAGTGGGAGCTGAGGCGGCGGTTGGTAGTCGAGGTGTTTGAGGAAGCTGAGGATCGACGGCGATCAGGATGCTTGCGATGTACAAGCTCGGTCACCATCGGCGTCGGGACTGCTTCCATGTTCGGCGTCATGCCAAGATGTCGAAATACTTATGTCAAGCTAGCCTGGCCGCTGCGCTAAGATAGCACCCAGGGCGCTGGAGGCGAGTCGCGGCTGCCGGTGCAAGACTGAGTTGCGTTGAGGAGATGTTTCAAAAAAAGTTGTGTGGAAGAAGGGTCTCTGTTGAAATGTCGGGTGGATTTGCAGAGGCAGGCTGATCGGGCCGTTGACCTTATCAAGGGCTGGCTCGATATGACTGTTCGGAGTCGGCCTTTGGTTGAGAGAACCACGGGTACGCCGCTGAAACTAGACCGTTGGCGGAGGACGAGTTTTCAGGAACGCGCGCAAACGCGTTGAGAAATGCATCATCGGCAGTTTATATCTCGCAGCCTGGTCGGTGAAACTGCGATGCAATAAGGCGCGACTTGTCTGCATTGCTCGCCATGTTACAGGCCGCTTGGCAGGTGCAGGTGTTCATTGCTCGAAGCGGACAAACCCCACAGTCCGACTCCGATAACCAATCAATCCACCACGCCTCCCACTGCGCCTCGCGACGATGAAGAGAGCACACCTTTACTGTGATCTGTACCCAGGTACAGGCCGAGTTAAGAACCAAAGTAGCCCTGAATCAAGCCATGGTTCCATTGTCGTGTGATGCTCCATTACTTTCAAGGTGTCTCGCACTCGTCCGATGTCGACCAGTTCGTGGGTGGACCCAACAACGTCAGCGTGCAGCCACCAACTCCACTGTTGTACTGTATAGGCCAAAGTCCTTGGCACACATATACAGTGCGCACGCGACATGTATTTCCCCAGATTCCGAGAGGTCTTCCAGACGCGCCTTCCGTATCGTGGGGATCCTGAACCACCTGCAACATGCTTGGAGCGATACCACGCTAGCCTTGTCACCCATGGTGAAATTGTTTGTCGAAAAGCAAAAGGTGACTGTCACGTCCGAGGAGCAGAGTCTGAAAGTGACTATGTCGTAAGCTTCAGCGTCAGGACCAGCAGGCAGATGTACGCTGAGACGCTCAAGGCTGTCAACACAGACACCACATTGCCGGATGTTCGGAACTTCTTCCTGTGCAGGCCATCCTCACCGACTTCTGAGAAGAACTGTTTGTTTCCTATTCGCTGTCAGCACCCGCATTCTCGTCGTCATACATCCGCATGATCGTTCCCAACTGACCTTGTTGTCGCCGGAACAAACTGATGAACAAGATGCCAGCACCGTAGACAGCGAACAGCGCACCGATCGAGTAGAACTCGGCGGTGAAGATCTTTAGCACGACAAGCGCAAAAGAAAACTGGCCGATTGCTGTACGGACGTAGGCGCCTTCGAATGTTCGCTGTGCTGCGCGGATTTCAACCAGCTCTGGACCAGTCAAGATGACTGAGCGTGCGCGATGTAGATGGAGACGATATCTGTCTGCTGCGTGACGGCCCTGGACGTTGTGAGCGGTGGACACTTCTGGGCGAAACATGCAAAGGTCCTACCTCGAACATGGTGGCTGTTGCAGGTTCACCAAGATGCAGAAGGATGGCAGTAAGTGGTGATGTTGTTATCCCGGTATCACCTCGGGACACAACTGGGTACGCGATGGATAGCTAGAGGAGACGGGTGACGTAGTGGGGTAGGGAGTATCCCGAGGTTCAAACGACAACGCGTCGAACAACCCCCCAGTACGTGTTTTCACTTCCACGACGTGTATATCCAAGTCGTACGATAATGAAAAGTCAGACTTCGTGAAGATGTTCCGTTCTCGCGAAATGTCAAACGCGGTTAGCTCTACACAAAGGCGTTAGCGCGCCTTCCCAAGATGAAGCTCGACTGACGTTGCTGCAGGGTCCAAGCACCTCCGAAGTTGCTCCTCCGTAGCCGTCCCCGCAACCACAAACGATGTTGCGAAAAGTCCAATTCGATATATAATCTAGCGAAGACACCGAATCCAGGTAGAATCGCCATCCCCTCCCAACGAGTAAGCGCTGCATGCGACTTTGTGCCTGGCAAACCTTCACCCAGCGCGTCATATTTCCTTCTTCTAGGACCAGCGCACGGTATGTTCTTACTACGAGTGCCCGACAACGCGACTTGTCATCACTTTCTAACTTTGGTCTCTAATTGACGCAAATAGGCACTTGAACAACCGCCCAACCCGCTTTACAAGCCCATTGTCTCGATCGCACGTAACGTTTGTACGCCCGTTTCCGCCCTGGGACGACTACCCCGACACCCGTGTCAACGAAGAGGGAAGAATGGGAAAGTGGAACTACTACGGAGTAAAGGTTGGACGCAAGCCTGGCATCTATACGGATTGGCCGAACACGGAGGCGCAAGTCAAGGGCTACAGTGGTGGACTACAACAGGGCTTCAAGACCCGAACGGAGGCTGAGGAATACGTCTACGGCCCCAATGGACGTTCTAGTGCACCCATAAGCCTACGAGGAGATCTTTCTGCATCTGGTTCCCCGTCAGCGACCGGCAATCTGGACAGGAGTAGAGAGATATCAGAGAGTGCGCCAAAGCGACAAAAGAAGGAGAACGCACCACCGGCATTGATTCCAGATCACCAAGAAGCTAAAATCGAGCCCGGGTACGGTCCCCTCCCGCCAGACGCAGTAGACGGTTTCGACCCGAATATCAAGCTCGACGAGCTAACAGGCAGGATCAGAGAGAAGACGCAGGAGGAACTTGGCAAAAGGAAGAGACAGCCGACCGGAGACTCCAAAAGCCCCGTTGTGGTATACACGGACGGCGGTTCGCGGGGCAATGGCAATGCTGGCGCCAAAGCCGGTTGTGGTGTCTACTTCGGCCCACAAGATCCCAGGTTCGTGTGGTGCCCAGCATGTTCTGTACGAGAGACAGCCCACCAACATCAATGCAGGAACGTTAAGGAACCTCTAAGGGGTGATCTCCAGACCAACAACCGAGCCGAATTAGTCGCAATATCTCGCGCGATCGACCACGTTCCCATCGACCGCGACATGGAGATCATCAGCGACTCCAGATATTCTCGCGACTGCCTCACACAATGGGTCCCAGGTTGGGAGAAAAAGGGCTGGAAGAATTCTCATGGCAAAGATGTCATGAACAAGGAGATCATACAACCCATCCTGGCGAGGATACGAGAACGAGAAAAGGCTGGCGCCAAGACCAAGATCACCTGGGTCAAGGCCCACGACGTCAATCCGGGCAACATCGCGGCCGACAATTTTGCGAATCAAGCCATGGACAATTGGACTGTCGATCTTGCGTCGGGGAACACATTCGACATGTCAGAAACCTTGCGGACGAAGTACAGGAATCCCAACGATCCACCATCGCCGAAGCAAGAGTATGATGTGGAGGAAATGGAGGGATATTTACGCCAGCTTGCAGATGAGGACCTTAATGGACTCAATGACTATCCTTCCGCTGAAGACGTTAATCAGTCTTCGATTGACGTCGAACAAGCTGCTGCTGCTTCGGCACAGGACGTCGACGACGTGTTCGCTGACCACCCAGCATTCGCATCGAAGACGAATGGAGACGGGAAGGAGACGGAACGGGAAGTGGCATACTAGATACCCGCCAGCTGCCGAATAGACGGTATGCGGTTGGACTGGAACCCAATCGGCTAACCATGGTACGTGTACGAGAAATGAATCTAACAACAATACTCCTACAACACCTTTCAAATCTCTGCCACTTTCAACCACTTCCACACATACAATCTTGATATGGCCTTACCTCACACCATCTACCAACTCCCCACCACCACCAACACACCAGACCACAACGCAATGTCCCACGAACCCAAACCCATCATCCCAACACCTCCCTCACGCCTTTCCACACTGACATCACATCTCTCCACGTTCCTCTCCGAAGCAGCATACTACTTCTCCTGGTACATCGTCATCGCCATCGTACTGAAAATGCTCCTCGTTGGCATTGCTGAGGTTATCTACCGCCTTCGCTATTGCGCACCACAAGGCTTCCTCTGGAGAGCATGCGGGGTGCCTCTTCTAGGTTTGTTTCTCGAATGGGTCTTGAAATATGTTGCTGCCACGGTATTCTGGTGGATGCTGGAGATTGCTTGGGAGGAATGGTAATGAGTGGTGGTAGGTATGAGGTGCTGGACTTTGAAGGTTCGAGTTTGCGTGTTAATGCGGTATGCTATCATTTTGGGTCTTTTGGAGGAAATCTCGATCTGGGTAGTTTGAGTGGGTCGGTGTACGCGGGTCCGGAGGAAGGTAAGAGGACACTTCCCACGTCTAAGCATCCGTACACTGCAGCGATGGCACGATTGCGGATGTACGGGCTAAGCACGACAAGCTTCGCACGCCAAGTTCGGAAGACGGCACTGGCGTGCAAATAGGAACAGATGTACACACCGGATCCCATTCCGATTCCTTCGCCACAGGCTAGTCATGTGTGCCTGCACTCGGAAGAAACGGCTACTAACACTAATTAGGCCACCCACCATCATCATCATTGTCTATAATAATGACCTGTCTTCGCCCCGCTCTATCCACCTCTCAACTCGAAACCCATGTCTTGGGACACCATCCACGCCGCCCGCAACTGGATGCTCAACATCATCCCTATCCTCACCAGTTGCCTCGAAGGCGTAAATCAAGGCCTTGTAACATACATCCTCTTCACTGCGACCGCGAACCGCATCGAGCTCCGACGCTTCAACATGATCGACAGTCTCTTCCAAGAACTGCCTGATCTAGCAACCATCGACCCTCACGCCGCCTCCATCTCCACCTCCAACAACACCAACAACACCACCACACCCACCACCGCCGCCATCAACAAATGGCTGCGCTACTCCCGTATCATGCGCTATTGCTGCGTTGCGCAAATCGTGTTACAAACATTCATCTTCGTCTCGAGCTACATGAGTAAGGGTCTGACGTGGCTCAATGTGTCGCAGGCTGCGTGCTTCAGTGCGAGCTGTGGATGTTTGTGGTATAGCTCGGTGAAGGACGCGAAGAAGATGCTGGGTTTGTTGGAGAATGGGGGGAGGGGGGATGTGAAGGATGTGGAGAAGGGGGTATTGGCTTGGGAGGAGGAAGGGAGGGATGGGGAGATGGGGAAGGGGGATGAGAAGGCGGGGTTGTTGGATGAGAAGAAAGAGGTGGAGGGACATGAGGGATGGGTTGATAAGAAGGAGAAGCAGAACATGGAAGTCGAGGTACAGGAGGTCAGGGAGAGATCTGAGAAGTAAGCTGCGACTATGTCTCTCCTCCATCACGGGATACTAGGCGCCTTCCGTTCCACAGCCTAACAAAGTCACAGCTTGGAGTATCTCTTCCTCCTCATTAGCGTACATCTGGTCCTTTCCGGCAATTACATCGCCTTGAAGCTAGTGGCACTTTGTTTATGACCAGTATCAATTGTTTGTGTATCAAAGCGTCTTACACTATAGGGACAAGGCGCGCAGGAGCACGCTAATTGCGCAATTTGCTTAAAGTTTAGCAAACATGTATTTTCAAATAATAAAGAGGGCTTACAAGCTCAGCGCTATGGTATTTCTCTACACGAGCGGCATATTACTTAACCTCGTCCCAAAACCTTCAGACTCTCAACCTTTATACACACCTCGCAACGTCATACCTCAACACCCGCCACCACAAGTCCGCGATGTGCCATGCATTCAAAGATCTCCTCTCGACAATCTTCTGGTATACCATCCTCGCAAACGCAGTCATAGCCTCAATTCACACGCTTGTGGCCGTCCTTGCTCTTTGCGC
The DNA here is from genome assembly GCA_023758005.1 of Alternaria sp. BMP 0032. Taxonomy (NCBI): domain Eukaryota; kingdom Fungi; phylum Ascomycota; class Dothideomycetes; order Pleosporales; family Pleosporaceae; genus Alternaria; species Alternaria sp. BMP 0032. The sequence goes on from JAFVMD010000030.1 coordinate 132,207, forward strand.
ATATGCATGCACAGTCAAAGGCGGCGTGTGTATCATTCTTTTCCTTGTCTTTATGGTTGCTTGCACGATCTTTGGCGTAGCATTCTTCTTATTTCTGTGTGGTATAGATGTTTTTGGGATTGATGAGGCTATGCCGTGGGTGGACTGAGTTGGTTCCCAAGGTTGGCAGAGGTTCTTGGAGATGCGATAATTCTCTCTTTCGTATAGTATCTCCTCACGTATGAGTCGTATGAAATGCGGGAGGTGTGGTTGGCTCGTCGTCTCTGGGGCGCCTCTGAGTCATCGCAGCCCCAAGGTTGGCAGGAGGTAGTCTTTTGGTAGCGAAACCACGTGGAAGTCAACTGCGCCCTGCGCGAAAATGAGAAAGATTTCTTGCCCATGGTTAGGATTACGAGAAACTTTGGTTACACACTGCGGTTTCTAGGCTTCTCCCTGAGTAAGATCTTTATAGCTTGCTTCATCTGCTAAAGAAGCATCTTTTCATCCTATCATACATCCGCACCCTCCGCACCACCTTTGCAGACAAAACGAATTTCAAGATGATGTCCCCAGTAGCAAAGTTCGTGCTCCTTTCCACGCTGGCAGGTGGCATCGTCGCGACTTCCTCTCCAACGGCGACTGCTCTCGGCACTCGTGGACTTGCGTCCGACTCAACATCCATCCCAACAATTTCCACATCTTCTTCCACCTACAAGATACCTTTCAAAACTGGTCACGGCCCGGTCGTAATCTCAACTTCAGTCCCTGCATTAACACTGCATGACCCCAAGCTCAGCACACCAACGGTTATATCTTCACCAACAAATGAACCAGTGTCATAGTGCGTGAACCCCCTATTATGCCAAAACCTCCCCTAAAGTCATCGCTAACAGTCACAGTCACAACATCTGGTCCGACAACGAGCACCAGCCCGAACGCGCATTCTCCCGTCACATCCCCGGCGAAATCAGATCAAAGGAAAGTGACATCGAAGGCATCACCATCGACACCACGTACGGCACCGACTGTCATGGAGACGATTTCGATGCCCACATCTACTTCACCATCGCATACGCCAACGGCACACTCGCCTACGACCCGCGCGGCAGACCCGGTCTCTTCGCCTTTACAACCCCCTGGTATCTTACATACCTAAAAACGCTGCGAAAAGCCATCTTCAACGACCCAACCTCGTATCGCTCCAAACAAAAGTCCGAGGACTGCAAGCACGGCCATTGCTTCAGTGAGGTCCTGCCGGGGTTACTGTATAACGACGAGCCCGTCAGATTGAAGCGCGTCAAGAATCCCAAGACGCTGAGAATGTCATCAAAGACGTTTGATATCGATCGGGACTACTTTGCGCTTGGCGAGTGTCACTATGACGACAGCCTACTCGATATATGGAGGATGTGGGTGTATCTTGGTAGGGTTGGATACTATATTCACGGCGCCAACATCCCGCCTGCGGTCATTGACTATGTGGAAGAGAGAGTGCGAACGACGTATCCGACGTTGGAAATCTGCCTGATACTTTGGGGAACACTGGGTGCTATTCCGACTCTCATATTGGTCTTGGTTCTCCTAGTCTATATAGTGATTGTGGCATCTGCGCTGCACGATAATGTGCCACAGATGTGGGCTTCTGCTCAACGTAGCCGTGAGGCTATGTGGAAAGCGATTATATTGGCGCCGGGTAAGGCATGGGATGCGGTGAAGGGACGATGGAAGAGAGGATTCAGACGCCAGAGGAGTGTAGTCGCGCCACCAAATACGGTGCAGTCGACGGCGGATGAGCAGCTGCCGACTTACGAACTTCCCGAGTGGACACCTTCGGAACTTGCAAGGCCGCCGAGTTATCGTACGTATGATGGTGGTTGCGAGGGGTTTCAAGATGTCTGAGCGGGTTGAAGGATGTAGAACAGGCTAGAAATACAATCGACAGGCTGGGAATAGATATACCGAACAGCATAATGCCATATACGAATGAGATCTCCTGTCTTCTTTAGTCGTGCCGCACAAACTTCACCACACCTCCATACACGCCCATCACCCCTCCACCACCCCAACAACCCTAACCTTAATCCCCTCACTCCCCAAATCCGGCATCCCCAAAAAACAATCATTACTCGTCAGCACATCCCTACTCTCAACCGTATCAAACACCTCCATCCTGAACCTCCGCCAAATCATCGCAAGCCCCGTATACAATTCCGACGTAGCAAGATTCATACCCAGACAATTGCGACTGCCGCGCCCGAAAGCAAAGAGGTAGCGGGTGAGTTTGGGGTTCTCGAGCCACCGCTCTGGACGGAAGGCGAAGGGGTCGGGGTAGATGGCTGGGTCGGTATGGAGAAGGTAGGAGGATTGCATGATGGGGGTGCCGCGGGGGAGGGTGTAGGGGCCGTATTGGAGGAATTCGCCGGTGGGGATGCGGGGTTGGCGGGAGGAGACGCCGTGAGCGGTGCGGAGGCCTTCGTTTATTACTGCGGTCTATGATATTGATCAGAATCGTTTGGTTTCTAGCATGGAGTGTACGACTTACCAGGTATGGCAGAGCTTCTAGTTGGGGTAGCGAGACTTCGTGATCCACCGTTGGCATCACGGTCTTTAGTTCCTGTCTCAGTTTCTCACCCAACTCTGCGTTCTTGATCAAGTAGTAAGTAGTAACCGCCAGAGTCCTTGCCGTCGTCTCCGTCCCCGCACCAAGAATGACACTAGCATCTGCCGTCAACCGCTTAGGATGTTTTTCTTTCTCCGGAAGTTTACAACCAACATCATCTCTAATGTCATGAAATATCGTGCGCCTCAAGTTCTTCGTGTCGCCATCGCCGTCCTCAAAGTTCATAATGCGTTCGATTCTGCCTAGCGTCCTGAGACTGAAGGTGTTCACTGTGGCTACCCCGGGGCTGAGCTTTTCGACAATGTTTGGCGGAAGATCGAGCATGAAGTTCATAATAGTAGGGAATTGGCGCGCAAATGGCTCGATCTGTATCCCGTCGTGCATAACCTTGAGCCAGATTTTAGCGTAATCGTCGTGGTCTAGGGTTTTGATCGATTCGCCGAAACAGTACTCGGAGATGGTGTCCATGGTGAAAGCGGCGTATGCGTCGTTGAGATTCACGACACCAGCTTTGGGGCCTTTCTTTTCGAGTTCGCCTGCGAAGCGATCCATAAGCTTTTTGGTGTTATTTACGACGAGCTCTTCGAGAGCTTGGACCGAGCGCTTGCTGAAGAAAGGCGCTAGAGCAGTTCGTCTCAACTTGTGCAAGTCATGGTCTATGGTGTCTAATATTGCGCCTTCCCAAGACTTTGCACCGGTGTGAAACGACCAACTACAACGATCGCGCTTGTGATTCACGCCGGATGCGTAGATCGTGTCGAAGTAGTCTGCATCGTGGATATGGACTTGAAGAGGATTGATCCGTATGATGGGCCCTGTTGCTGCGATCAGAGCCGTAAGGCAGACAATAGTGTTCAAGGCTCACCGTATTCTTCATGTAGCTGCTTAATCTTCCACAAGTACTGGAATTTGTGCGGATAGATCTCATAGTAGAACTCGTACCAAAACGTGAATGCTGCCAACTACACAGCGTTAGCCGTCAACTGGAGTCCTTTATAGCACACGTTGTCTTCCAGGTCGTACCTTTGGCCCAGGGATGTTTGCCAAAGGATGGAAATACACCCTGTACACGCCCACGGCGAGCCGGTACAGAATCCATATTCCGAACAGAGACGCAGCGAATTCTTTCGATGCGCTACTACGTATGAGATCCCAGAGGCGATCCATGGTAAGTGCGGTGGATGATGGCGGGGATCGCATCTTCTACGCGAGGGGGCCTCGGCAAGCCATATGTACACACGCTAGACTTCGCGCAGGTAACGTGAGACAACAACATAGTTTATTGGAACGCCCACCAATAACAATGTCAGCATATTCAGCAGGGCGGGATATGCAAGGGCGCCAAGATCATGCACACCGCTAGCGCTTACCACAACGCTGATACGTCATGCAGGCTACACAAGCCCGTTGCATGTATGATTGCAATTAGGATGATTGATTGGTGTTCGGAGAAACATATCAGACTGGCCAATAGCAAACGTCCTTGTTGCTGGGTAATCAGATAGCAGTTGGTGTTAGGGTTGCACGAGATGCAAGTAGCGGGAAGCCTGGTGTTGCCCTCATATGCTATAGACTCCCAAGCACAGCAAACCACGCGTAGCGCTCCTGAGATGAGATTTGACATCCTCTGTAGTGCTGAAATATCTGGGCAACTCGATTTCAGCAAGTTCGCATCTCTTCATGCCCTTTGTACACCGAGAGTCTCTATACATCGCATGTCTTCAAATTTCGCTAACCAGAATATAGGCATCATTCTCTTCTCTTTGATCTTTGGCATAGACTGTGCCATTGAACTCGTCCACTCGTAGCCTGGCCGAAGGACGACATACGCACCGATGTCGTGCCCATATATACTGCGTATTTGGTAAGGCGGCGAGTCGAAGATTATGTGGGATTTTTGATTGGTCCTGTTCTGTGGGCCTAAGTCTCAGCGAACTCCCCGCCTGAAGCCGTCGCTAGGTACACTTACAGTAAATATGTGAACGCTTTCAACAAGACCACCGCCAGAGTGTTCGAGATAGACAGTACATTCAGGTACGTAAATTGACATGCCAAAGCTTGGTCCATTTGTGAAGCTTGTCCCATATGTGACCTTGATAGTGATCACAGGGTTTGGATTTGTTGGCAGGCCCATTCTTCGATCAGCATGTTTTGCCGGATAGCAACACGGCCGATAGAAACTACAATCCTCTTGTCCACCGCGTTTTGCACAAAGCGCTAGGCTCAAGCCGTTAATCAGGAAGACTTCCTCTTCGACTACATCTGCAGTTGGACGCATAGCTGCGTTCTCTTCCATCATCCATCGCACGAGGCCGGGTAGATAATCATCGGCAGCTCTTGATCCTGTAAAGATGATCTGCTCAAACCACCCAACGATTTGGTCAAGATTTGATTGGAAAGATTTGTCGTGCGATCGTCGAAGCCGCTGGCTGAGGTCTAAGGTGTATTCATTGTACAGAGTCATGACTTCGAACAAGATACAACCCAAGGAGAAGATATCTGCTGAGCGCCCGCTAGGGGCAAAATTCGCGACTTCTGGGGCAAAATACTTCGGTGTACCCCGTTCCCCTTCATCGGTGACACTAGAAGTCAACACGGAGAAGTCAGTCGCTGTACCAAAATCTGCCAGCCATAGCCCGTCCCTGGAAAGCAAGATATTGGATGGCTTCAAATCTTTGTGCTTGACGTTAGACGCATGTAGGTAGGCTACTGCGCTTGCTATGCAGCCAATTGTCTGTTTGAGGAAATGTCTGGCTGAATGGCTGTCAATCTCCGGGTCTCCGGTTGCAATTCCAAGCGCGCGAAGTCTTGCTTCGCGATCGGCATCGTGTTCGGCTTGCCTTTCTGATAGCTTGGGTGAATCCACATTCTTGATCAAGACCATTTTGTGTAGCCAGTCCACATCGTCAAGAAGAGTCGCAAGATCGCAGGTCGCGATAGGCCACAATAGCAGCCCGAGGAATGGGCCTTGGGTGTAAGTCCCTACTAGCCGGATTATATGACGATGTGAAAGTTTCTTGATGATCTCGATTTCGCGCATCTCTCTTTCGCCTATCTTGCGACGACTATATGTGCGTTTCCAGGCGAGTCTGATGCCATTGCATGTGGTCTCGTACACTCCGCCGTTCATGCCATGACCGAGAAACTCGCCTTCGGTCAGAGGAAGCACCTCAGACTTGTGGTAATCAACGTGTGATGTGCCACGGCCTGACCAGTCCAACGGTACACCATCGATGTATTCGCAGGTTGACTGTTGAGGGGCGTTTGACGTATCGGACGAAGAAGAGAGACGACGGCTACTTTCCTGCAAAGTTGTCATGCGTGGAGCCATCGGGACTGTATGAGACCGGTGCGTTCGCAGAAAGTGATGTCGTTGTAAAGGTATAGTAGGCTGTAGGTATCTCTTCTTGGCTTCGCGACGTGTGTTGGCTCGCGACTGCGGGGTTTTCTCAGCCACAATATGCAGGCCGGGGTCAGCGAGGTTCGACCAACCATCTGCCTCAGCTGCTTTAGCTAGATGCACAGTTGGGGAAAACACAAAAGAGGCTCCTGCTGCGCATGTGTTGGCCATGTTGACTCGTCTGAATAGTGAATCTCGCGGCAAAAAGGTGAGACAAAAAGGATTCAAGAGCTGAAACTAAGGATTGAACTCAGGATCTTCGCATATCGTACGACATACGAGTGCGACGCCTTACCACTTGGCCATTCCAGCCGAGTTATTACCGAGAGTAAATTAATAGACCATATGAAGTCTCGTTGAGGGCGAGGAGAAGGATTCAGCGCCAGTGTGGCCGATGTTTGCGGCGAGTGAAGGTACAAACGCTACAGGGACAGCGAGTGAGGTCGCTCCTTTCGGTGGAATTCACCTACTTGCGGATACTCGCCTTGTCCACATTACTGATCAATGCGTCCCTCCACTCTTGATCCTTCAGTATACTTCGCACCCTAGCCTCCAACCATTCGGTATTCCCCCAGAAGCCCCAGCTGGCCTGAAAGCGGAGCCAGTCTACGAGGGCCGTCTCCCAATGTCGCACGAAGATCGACCAGTTGTACTGTTGTTTGCCAGTCTCTCTCAGCCGCTCCCAATATCGTTGCAACAGCTGCTTTTCGCCTTCTTGCATGGGTAGCTCCCGCGGGATATGCGAGTCGGCAACGAGCATGCTTAGCGGAACGGAGCATGTGAAGAACTTGGCGAGATCGCAGACTCCGAGGCCAAGACCAGTGTATTGAAAGTCGTAGAACGCGACCTCCTCACCCGACTTGCTGGTGAACATATTTTCAGACTTGACATCACCATGGATCAGAGTTTGGTATGCTTCGATTGGTGACCGGCCGGCAGCCTTCGGTGAGAGGAACGCTGCCGCTATCTCGGAGATGGATAGGTCTTCGCCATCGACCCAGTCAGTGAGCGGCTCATTCCACTCGGCGTCGTAATCCTTCGCCAGAGTATTGTACTCCTTGCGACGCGTCGCAAGATAGGTATAACCGCCATTGAGCCACACCGATTTGTTCGACGAGGCCTGTCCATAACGTTGTACTTCCTCGAGCGGTGGTAGGACCAGAGACGCAGAGTCTAGAGACTTGACGCGGGTCCACCAGAAGCCATGGAAGCCAGAAAGCCAGTCCAGCGCGGCATAAGCCTGGGTCGCTGTCAACACGTCGCGTTTCTCTCCAGCCACAGGATATTGTTGCTTCAGATCGCTCAATAACATCGCAGTCATCGAGGTGCCATCCGTGATGTGCTTGTTGATGCTAGCGACGCATTCGGCGACCGGCAAAGATGCTGGCATTTGAGGAGCGAGGTGGCTATAGAAGTATTGCTCAATCTGATAGCTCAGGATCTTTCTGGTATGCCCTTCGTCGCTGGCTTTCGTCGGTGGGGGGTTTACCAGCTTGAGTACGTAGGATTTCGTCGAATCTGGCGAGCCTATCGGATTAGCGAACACGCGACATATCTCGCCGTAGCCTGCCCATAACGACTGGATGGTTTGCAGAGATTGGAGTTCTAGTCCCTTCTCAGAAAGAAGGGCAGACGCTACTTCGTCTGGTGATACTCGTGCAGGCATCGTATCTGCTGGTTGCCGTAGACGGGCGTATAGAAGCGGCAGTAGGAGGATTGAGATACAAGGGACGACGAAGCAGGCGGATATCAGCTGCGACCGTGTGATCATCCGTACAGCGAAGAGATGAAGGTGGGCAGTGTGTAGTATAGGTGCATAGTCAAGGGGTTGGCGTTGGTGACCACCTAGGCATGCTGCTGTTGCAAAAGTACGCCGAGGGGTTGGATGACGCGACGCGTCAAGCTAGTCATGGGTGGCTGACATAAGCGAGTGTCCTGAATCGAGTTCTCTGCCAATGTACCTGGGCATGCTCCACGCCTTATCAAAGTCGATACTGCCCTTCGCACTTCCGGTCGTCGCAAACTCGAGAGCCTCCACGCCACTGCAATCATGCTTACGGGAGCCTGGCACGACATCGCTGGACATGAACGACGAAAATTACCTAGAGTTGACGGGACCTCGGGACGCCAGATACCTAGATACACTCAAAATGGGCCGTTCTGATTGACCAAACTCATGCATTGGTATCTACTATGAATAAGCGACGAGAGCACGACGAAGCTCCACCAGAGATTACAACAAGTACTGGAAGTAGATGTTCTCCTTGTCTGTCATATCTTGCAGACCGTTCTCTCCGTGGACCTCAGCACCAGCCTCATGGAAATGGCCGCTCATCGAGTAATCAATGGGGTTCCTAGGAAGACCGGCCGCCTCACGCTGATCGCACTTCTTCTTCTGCATCCAGGTGATGAGAACGACTTGAGCGACAACAACACCCCAGAGGATGCACCAGATGATCAAGATACCCTTGAGAGCGTTGACCTAGAAACAAATTATTAGCGATGGACTCTTGGCTGAGCATACGACAGACATAAGATACTTACGTATTGCGGTTGGAACTTCGCGTCGAAGATGTAAGGCGTGATGATGTTGCCTACAGCGTTGCCGGCGTTGAAAGAAGTGTAATAGACGGCCTTCTTGGTTTGTCCGGCGCAGTTGGAGCCCATCCAAGAGATGAGCAAAGGGTTGATCGCGTATACGAAGGCGATCAAGTAGTATCCTGCGAGAAGACCACCCTTGTTCTCCTTGGTCTTTGGAAGCGCAACCAAAAGAGCAACACCCACAATGACGATGGTAACGAGGCCGAGGAAGAAGGGCGACTTGCGCTTGAAACGGTATGCGAGCCACGACGCACCAAGAATGGAAACGACCTGAAGCGCTCCGAAAGGCATGTTCAGCAAGACAGCTTCGTCTGAGCTAAATCCAGCCAGGTTCTTCAGGATGATGGAGCCGAAGACCGAAGAGACCGACGCACCAGCATTGACAGCGATGACCATGATCATGTACAGCCAGTATTTGGGTTCACTCAAGGCCTCGGCGACATGCGACCAGTTGAACTTGTGCGAGACGATACCCTGTTGATTCGCCTTCACTCGGTCAACAGCCTTCAAGCGATCCTCCGGTGTCAGGAATCGAGCCTCGCCAGGGCTATCGTGGGCCCACCAGTAGGTGATAAGACCAATTACGATAGTCAAGAGCCCGAAGAAGAGATACACCATCTGGTAGCGGTACAGCGAGGACGAGTTTATCTGCGCGAAACCGTAAACGATGGGTGAACTGAGAACGGTGCTAAGACCATAGCAGCTGTACCAGCAAGCCACGCGGAATGGCTGCTCGGAACGCCTGTAGAAGGCAATGGTGATCATCGAGAACAGGGGAACGACCATAGCCTCAAAGGCACCGAGGAAGAATCGCGATGCCAGCAACCCGGCGTAATTCCTAGAACCACCGAGGCCACCGGCAACTGAAATACCCCAGCATGTGATGATGACGGGAAGAACGTGGCGGTATCGCAGCTTGACGAGGATCCAGGCGGCTAAAGGCTGCACACCGAGTTGCGCATAGTATCCGATGTTGCCGATGTTTGAGTAGTCGTTGCCCTTGAGATGGGCGTCCTCCTTCAGACCATAGACGGCCGTCAATCCGATGATTCCCTTGTCGGCGGACTGTAGGAAATACACCATGCAAAGGAGCGACAGCATCCAGATGTCCGTCTTGCGCAGGATACGTTTGCTGTCTGCCTCGGTGCAGATGTGAGCCTCGCTTAGGCCAGCCTCCTTGCCCTCCTCATACGCCACGGCGTGGTCAATTGAAGTATCGGACACATGCTCCATGCCGATAGCGGTCGGCTTCTCGTCCGTGGAAGCCATGTCGCAAGGTCAATGGGTGAAAAGATGGAGAAAAGAAGAGATCTGGGGATGAGCTACAGTCTGGGGTACAAGTCTGGGGTAGACGTTTATATGCCTTCGTTAACGCGACGCGAACGACACCAGCGGGACCCGGCCCAACGGCGCAACGGACTAGAATTATCCCTCCAACAGCTTTGCGCGCACTAGAAGGATGCACCGATGCATCCGTGCCTCTGTGAGCTGTGCTGATGCGAGCTTGGTGTAGCCAATAGCCCTGGCAGGAGGTCCTGATAGCAACCGGCTAAATCGATGGGAGGGAAGTGCTCGTGATGCGCCCATCGACCGCGGGAAGTACGAGCTTATGTCTGGATCAACGGCTCGGACTCTAACAGACCGAGAAGGTTATGAGCGTGTCTGACGAAGTGAGTAAGGCTCACGGTGCTTCGATGGTTGACAGGTTTACCCGAGTGGTGTTGGGTTGATAGTCGAAGTCTATGGGTATAGTACGCACCGCTCGATCGTACAAGAACGAGACCGACCGCCTGCCGACCTAGCCATGAACCCGGAAGCGTGGTAGGCGATGAGACGGTCAGAGCTTAGTGCGTGCCCTGATGCTGTTGACACTACAACTTTATCTAGGGAATACCCAATAGACACCGCGCCTTTTCTCTGGCAACATCGCCTGCATCTACGCTCAACGACATTTGATGTTCGAGACAAGACTCTATGCAGTGAACAAGACTTTCTTGACCAGACGACAAGCTTTTGGCCAAGAATGACCCAGGTGGCAATCTTGGGATTCTGGAAACGCTACGGCTAGAGTGGTGATTAGCCGCCTTACGTCATCCACTTCAATAATTCCACCAACAATCAACCTATGCTAGCGCCACATGGCTGTCTCAACTTTACGCATACAAACATCTTCAAGAGCAATGAGATCGTGGAGCACGCTATACCAGCACAAAATCGATGGAATGTCGTGATGTTGGACGATCGAGTCGGTTGCCGGTAGTCAGGGCGGAGGAGCCACGACCCCACAAGATGCCTCGGTGCCCGAGCGGCTCCACCAGCATCCCAAGAAATGCGGGGTAAACGTCATAACAGCTCGAGACATCGTTGATATTCTGGGGAAACCTTGAACGAAGAACGGTTCACACGTTGCAAAACCCGCAACCAGCACATCAAACACCGACAAAGCCCGATCGCCGCTGCCTCACGAACATGGCCGACCCGAAAACCTCGACTGCGAGTCAGCGCTTGACGCAGATCAAAGATTTTCTTACCATGAATAAGACGGCAACAACCATACCATGGGATCCAGATAGCACTAAATTTCCGACAAGGAAGGAATTACTTCAGATTCCCGGGGCGCCTCCGGAGGCTGCTTGGGTTTGGGGTGACGGCGACTATGTATGTTCGACCGAAGTCTAATCTAGTTGCGGGCCGAACTGATCAGATGTAGATCGGCCGTCTCAATCTCCTAACGCCCACACGCGTCGCAGCGGCTGCGAGGGAGATACGAACGGGTGAAATCGTACCTGTTAAGTCCGTGTTTTCATGATCCTTCTAAAATGTTATTGCTGACCACGAGGTAGCCTGCCTCTCAATGTGCCGAATGTTCCCGCGTTTGGTCGTGAGGTGTTTCAGCATGAGATTAAGACGCTGGCTGAAGGCATTGCCTACGATGATGTGTATCATATGAACACCCAGTCTGGCACGCAATGGGACGGCTTCCGACATTTCGCTCACATTCCCAGTGGTTCGTTCTACAATGGCGTATGTATCAAAGCTCAATACAGCGAGCGCTAGCTTACACTCGTCACAGACGAAAGGAAGCGATGTCACAGGCCCAAACGCAAACCACAAGTGTTCCATCCACCACTGGGCCGAGCACGGCATCGCAGGTCGCGGTATCCTTCTAGACTACCGGGGCTACGCACACAAGAAGGGTATTAACTACGACCCCTACGACTACTACCCCATCTCGTGGCAGGACCTGTATCAATGCGGCCAAGACCAGGGCATCGATATTCGTCCTGCGGCCCAAGGCGGTGACATCAAGCCTGGAGATATGCTGTTCATTCGCAGCGGATGGAAGGAGGCGTACGACAGCAAGAGCGATGAAGATCGAAGCAAGGCTGCTCTTCGACATGGTAGTGGTAAGGATGGTGAGGATGGTCAGCGGTATGCGGGTGTGAGCCAGGAAGAGAAGATTCTGGATTGGCTGCATGATAGCTACTTCGCGTCTGTCGCCGGTGATGCACCGGCATTTGAGGCGTGGCCTACACATGAGAGTACGTTTTCTCAAATTTACGTGCAACATCGGACTGACGTTGCTAGACTACCACCTTCACGAGTACATCCTCGCCCTTTGGGGTATGCCGCTGGGCGAAATGCTAGATCTCGAGAAGCTTGCGCAAACGTGCCGCGAGAAGAATAGATGGTTCTTCTTCTTCACCTCTGCGCCTGCTAACTGCCCAGGTACGTTGATTATCCCTAGTAATAAGCTCTTGCAATCGCTAACAGCATCATAGGCGGAGTAAGCTCACACGTCAACGGCACTGCCATCTTCTGAGCAATTCGAAAACGTGCAAAGACCGCGTTGAAACTACATACATTATTATAAACACCTAGCAATCGAACGAAGCAAATTTCACACATTCTGTCTTGTGTGACCAACACGCGCGCTCTAACCAAGCCTAGATCAGGCTCGCAAAATCCAAACATGCCAGCTACGCGGCATCAGCCTTATCCAAAATACCAGATCTCGACTCCGGAAATGATCCGGGACATGTTCTGCGCTCTCTTCGGCGTGGACTCTCCCCTGAGACGGTCCGTGCGTTCGCGTCTGAGTCCCGCGGCATGGCAGGTGCGCCCAACGCGATTGACTCACTGTCCTCTTCGATTTTCACAGCCTGCATCGCGCCGTCAAACAATGAGAACTGGGTTTTCTGATCCATCAAAAGTCGTTCATAGGTCTGGTCGCCTTCAATAGCGCTGTCATCGCGGCCGACGCGTGCGTTTGGCGATGGCGGCTGAGGCGGTGGCTCGTGTGTTGGTGGCGCAAACTTCACCTCGTCGACGGGGCCGTCAGCTTGTGATGTGCCGAACATGGACGACAACGAGGATTTCGCGGCGAGGTCGTCAATCGCGTCTGTGTCATCTAGTACAACAAGTCCGTCGGAAGGATCTGCCGTGTACATTTGGTCTGCAGTTCCGACTCGGTCATCGAAAGCAGGAAGAGAAGCATCACTTTCGTCGCGCAGCCTCCTGTGTTGCTCGAGTCTTCGCCCCTCCCAGTCAACCACCACAACGCCACATTCGATAGAATCTGCAGCGACTTGCTCAGCTTCGCGACTCGCTTTCTCGCGACGGTACTTGTAGCGTTGTTGTCTTTTTGCTTCCTCGGGTGCAATTCTCTGCTTGTAGCACTGCTCGGGCGTCGCATGCGTATGATACTGACAGTTCAGCAGCGGTGGCGACCTTTTGTCGCTTGAGAGGCGTCGCATAGCTATCTCAAGTGCGGAACAGACGAAGGGCTGCGGCAAGTCTGACGGGTCGACGTTGTCGAACCCTTGCGCTGCGGAGTCGAGCCATCGATCGACTAGAAAGCGGCCTAGAGCCTTTGGCATGTTGTGTCTTTTCACGCCAAATATGTGCGAGATGGTATCGATATCTGGTCGTACGCCCTTCACTATTTTCTCTTCGAGCAGGTCCATGACGCGGTCAACGAATTCGACGTCGTCTATCACGTAGCCGTGTATCGCTGCGTTGATCAATGGCCAGCATGCCATCCACGTGTGCTGCGGATCAACGCCGTCGGGGTCAAGGTTAACATCGCGATAACGGGTTGGAATAACACCAGTGCGTCGCCATATCTGATGCAGTTCCGCCGCGTCAGCGTCGATGTTGCGGCGTCTGAGGAGGGTAGGTGAATCGATGTTGTCAGGAACATTCACGGCAGGCAATCTAGCCAAGCGCCGTGTCAAGTACCAGGAATCCGGGTTCTGACGGCCATATAGTACGCTGATCATTGACTGTCTCGGTGCATCCACAGCCGCATGTGGTATAGGCGGTGCCAAGTGTACCTGCACTCTGTTGGATGACTCTTCCTTCAAAGGTTCTGACTGTACAGATTCTTGAAGGCCCGTGTCAAAATCATCGATGACTTCATCGTCACTCCACAGGCTCCCGCCTTCAAGCAGCGTATGATAATCGCTCTTGTGCGCGTCTCGATGCTTGGTCGACGGCGAAATTTGCGACCGCTATCGCTGATATGGTCACTTCCATCGAAGATGCGGTCGACGCTCCTGGGTTTGTGGCTTCTTGGACTAAGTGCGGTACTGTTGGAAGAACGCGATACTCTCGACGTTGCGGGATTCGAGTATTCTTCAGCATAGAATTCTGGAAAGTCAGCTGGTATGTGCGGAGGCATGCTGCCCCGCTCGAGCCTCCTTTGGATATCGCGCTTTTCTGAAGAGGACATCTTGTCGGTAAAGAGGTTTCCCATGTCGAACAGTGGAGGATGTCGAGATCTTACAAGGGTGCGCGGAATTACTGTGGTCAGGATCCAATCAGATTGAAGACTTTATGGGTCGTCGGTGTCGAGGGCAAGGTCTAGTAATATCGAGCAGCATTGGTGTGAAGCGCGCGATTGTTTGTCATCGGAAGTTTCGTCACGTTACTACCAGCAAACGAACGCTCACGTTGACCGCTGATGTCACCGCTCGCTGGCCATGACTGAATGCAATTCTGAGTCGAGTCATAGAGACGATCTACACATCACTATTCCCATAACAATTCATCGAAAGATTACAATGAAGACGCTAGGCACGGAGCTCGACAAACATGTCTCCATTGTCTTCGCGACATCATATCGCTCGGCATGTATACGACGCCCTCGCAGCGCGAGGCCACTATATCCTCGGCTAGATCAGCTTTGAAGTCGATAACTTTTGTTCTTGCAGGTCGAACAACCCTCTCGGAGCACTGCCCCACAGAACACGTCGAAGTTGACTACGCTATCGCCGAACGCTCACCGTACCTTCGCATCTACCTTCCACAGCACGTGCGCGATGACCGACCTCTGCTGCCGATCCAACTTGGAGATATAGATCCGGCAGGCTTTAGGCTTTACATCGAATGGCTCACTACTGGCGTTGTCAAGTTCTACGATCAACGATCACTTCAACTCCGCTCATGCATCGACCTCATATATGCGCACATCGTCGGCTCCACGTTCTCGCAACCGAACTTCCAAGACTACATCATCGACAAGCTAGCTTCTATTCTTGACCCCGCGCAAACGTTCGATCAAAAGATTCTCGAGATGCTATACCTAGAAAAGCACGCTAATACTGTGTTGAGACATTTCGTTACTGATAGGATGTTTGCGCATGACAGGCGAATGCTGGGTATGCTACGAAACTCCGTGCAAGATACTGTGACGGGGAGTAGTGATGTGAAGGGATGCGAGTATCATACACACGAAGATGGAGTGTGTTACAAGCATGGAAGGGCAAGTGAGTTTGAAATGATGGAGAGAGGTAACGACCTAGGAGGGAAGAAGTGGAGTATTGACGACGATCCGGAACTGAATGCCATGGCAGCGCAATATCTAGGCAAAACACTGATACCTTCGATGATAGACAAGTCACCAAAGATTCCCGCCACTAAGCACCGTTCATCTACGGAAAAGCGTCAACCTCAGGCAAACAAGCTCGCATCGCAACTCAAAATTCCCTCCTTACATACCATGACCGAACAAAATCTAAATAACGAAGAATTCACCATACGATCTCGAAGCCTGCGGAGTCCCCGGCCCTCAACGAGATCGTCAACTCCCGATATAGACGTTGACAAGCCCCTACCGCCTACACCAGAAGCACCGCAAGCGCCCAGCACCAAACATCTCGTTCTCGAATGTCTCGGGCGTCTCCCGCCAGCACCAGAGCAAATCTCAACACATGAACTGATTGACGAGTGTCTCGCGCGCACACCTTCTACAATTGCGTCTCCGCCGACATCGTCGAAATACACATCTACTTCCCGGCCCTCATCACCATTAGACTTGATACCGCCCTCCCTCCGCCCCGGCACACCCCTGGCATCTACGCACCCAACCCGCAACCTAACCTTCGCACCTCTACCGAAGTCACACCTCTCAAAAAAGAAGCCCTTTCTTCTAGACAACACACTACGCGCATCATCTCCATCGCCATACCCTTACAGGTCGACCACTCCAGCACCTAGGCCTTCACCTTCACCGTCACCATCACCATCCCCATCACCCTCACCCTCGCCACCACCGCTTATCCAGCGCCCCTACCACATATCACCCTCGTCACCCTCTCTCCCGCACTTCGCTCCGTTGATAAAACGCAAACCCGCGCCACCACGAGGCGTAGATTGGCTGGAGCAGTGGGACAGGTTATTTGAGTTGCAAGGTACACAAGGCTTTGGATTAAGGCGGGCAGAGAAGAAAGAAAGGAGGAGTCTTTTTATGGAGATCTTGGGCAGCGTCATTGTCGACGGGGAGGGATCTGGGAGAGGACGCGGTTGAGGTTAATGGTATGAGGTGTCGGAAGGAGGGGCTGGGAATCCGTATGGGGTTGTCAAGTCAAAATGAAGAATGCCAACCATATCGCATGCGAACGTTCCATTTCATTCACTATCGTACAGCTACTTCCTTCCTTCCTAACCCCGTATTCACGTAACTCATGTTGGTATAATCATCCCCTATAATCCCATCCCCATCGACAGTGTTAATCCAATACGCCGTGTCTATGCTTTGTATCCAATGCAGGTCAAGCGTGATGCATGCGTTTATGCATGCAAGGTCTCCTTGAAGCCACTGTCGGCATCCGCAGTCTTGCCCTCCTCGTTGAACTCCCAGGCCAGGAACTTCCAGTTGAGTTCGCTCGGTCGCCAGAAGAGGCCTTTCTTCAATCCGCTGCCCGCTGAGGAAGAGTCGCCCGGTCCGTCTGCTGTTATGCCGCCGGTGTGAGGCATGCGCTTGCCGAAGATGCAGCGCCGGAAGCGCGAGTGGAGGATGGCCATGGAGCACATGACGCAGGGCTCGTTGGTGAGGTAGATGTCGAGATCTACGCACAGGTAGCCGCTGGATGAGAGGTTGTCCTTTTCGTAGTATAGCTTCTCGAGACCGGTGAGGGGGTTGTCGCAGAAGAGGGAGCGGTCGAGGAGTGCAGGGTCGGTGCCGGCAGCACGCAGCCGCTTCTTTGCAACCATGGCAATGGCGCGGTGAACAGCGTGAGCCATGACATTGCCAGTGCCGGTGGGCGGTTCGGCGGTGCCGGTGAAAGACCTCCAGCGGCAGTCGCCTGCAACCGCGACGATCTCTGGCTGGTTCCTGGTGCGGTCAACCACGACGACGCCGATCTTCTCACCCAAGCACTGATCCGATATCTGCTGGCCGGCCGCTCGGGCGAGAGCCAGCCAGTTTCCTGCCTCAGGTTGTAGTTCCTCCTGGTTGCGTTGTACGAGGCTCGGATGGGGGCCGTAGGGGTTGGTGTTCTTGTACGAGATGGGCCAATACTTGTCGCTCCACTCATCTGCCTGTCCTTGAGATATGGGCGCCAGGGCCGGCACGGTTACGTAGAGGATCCGAGGGAGCGCAGTCTTGGGGCCGTCGAAAGGCGGGCAGGTCCGTATCAGAGCCGTGAGATTGGCGTGGGGCATATGGCGCGTGGGACACAGCAGGAAGTAGCGGACTAAATCAAAATCTTTAGCATCAGCCTCTCCATGAGCAGCCTCACTGCCAGCATCGACTGAGGACGGGGACGCGGAAGGGAAAGCGGGGGTCGCCGGTGTTAGTGGGGAAGATGGTAGTTCTGAGGCAGGAGCATCTTCGTTACCCCTGGGGAGCCTTGCAGGCGGATAGAACTGTTTCTGCAGGTGCGGCGGCAGGTACTTGAACTGCACCACGCGGCGCAGGTGAGAGATCTCCGACGTCTTGAAGTCGGGCAACGCTGCTTGCACGGCACTGGGAGCGGGCGAGGTTAGCAGAGATCAAGCGGGTGCCCCAGGAGTGAAGGCCTCACTCCTTGATGACGTTGGCAAACTTGGCCGGCACCTCGACGACATAGACGGTGTGCGTCTCCAGGCTGGCGCGCACCTCGTCCTTGGTGCGGAGGGGGACCAGATGGCCTGCGAGAGGCGGTGGGCTGCTCATAGCATCGCCTGGCGGGGGGAGTCAGTGTAAGGGCAGCTAAAAGGCTACTATGCGTCGTATAGGCGTCGGCTAAGAGGTTGGCGGTGGGATGTTGGTCGGTGGGAGCGTGAAGCCTGCGCAAAGACAACAAAAGTCTCAGGGTCCAGCGGGGCGAGCCTGCTTAACTCCGGTTGACCCTTCCTCTTTCATCACCATCACCTCCTCGCTCCTCACCAGCCCTCATCATACAGCAGCAACATGTCGCGATAAATCCTCGCCCATGGAGTGAGAAGGAAAGAGTACGAGGCGTCTCGGGGTAAGGCGCGCAGCTCCCGACTCGTGGGCGCGCCTCCCCGCATCACGTTGCAGCGAAGGAGCGCCAATCTTCACCCAATATGGGGCCCCGCATCATCTCCTCCCGATGATTCGGTAAACATCATCCAAACGCGTCTTGAGAGGACCTCAACCCCAGCATCCAAATCTGCCGGTATGCATGGCGTTGTAGCTCAAGCCCGCTACTGCTCATCTGGATGTCAGAATGCCCCGGCCAAGCGCCCACGGCATGGTGCCCCACTGCAGTATATGTGCAGTGATATCGAATGCAGACCTCGCCCATCTCGTCTTCTTTCCCTATCCAACTTGGTATCTGGTTTAGACAGCCATGCAGAGTAAGACGGGAGCTACCCACATCGAAACCGCCCACGGTCGCGACGCCCACATCGTGCCCATCGACCAGGAAGCCAGTGAGGACGTCCATCATGTCAAGCTATCGTGGAGGTCTTGGATGGTCGTCTTCTGCTGTTGCTTCGCGTGAGTTGCGCGCAACCATTTTCATGACCTTGCTAACTTACAATGTAGCGTTATGTCTCAAGTCTTCGTTGTAGTGGCTGCGGGATCAGTATTGTCGTTCATCATCCGCGAGCTTGGAGAACCTGCAATTGCAAGCTGGATCATTCAAGTACAGTACCCCAGGCATGAAGTTTCGACATCGACTTTTGACACTCTATAGGGCCCGCTCCTCATGCAATCAGTCCTTTCTCCTCCCGTCGGTCGCCTGTCTGATGTCTTGGACCGCAAGTTGTTCGCCATCATACCTCCGCTGATCGCATGCATTGGTTCCATCATCTGCGCCAAAGCTACGAGCATGTCCATGTTGATTGGAGGTGGTATCCTCATTGGCACGACGCTTGCGACCATCTCCATTGTTCAGTCTATCCCATCCGAGATTCTGCCTTTGAAGTACCGACCCTTGGCGAACGGACTTGCGGGCGTTGCCGGTGTGATGGGCGGAACGTAAGTAGAGATCTTGCGTAAGTAGACGCATTTGACAGATACTAACTCTGCATAGTGTCGGTAGTCTAGCAGCTGGTGCGGTCACCAACCTGAGCGCTTCCGGCTGGCGCTACATCTTTTGGATCCAAGTCGGCCTACACGGCATCACATCGCTTGGTCTATTCGCATTCTACTGGCCAAAGAAACGCACCGAATATCCACGGATGGGTTTCAAGGAGTGGATGTGGGCTTGCGACCCTATCGGCTCCCTCCTACTTGTTGCTGCTGCCACTTTGATGCTTTTGGCGCTCAACTGGGCAGGTGGCGCGTACCCGTGGAGCAATCCGCACGTATGCGCTAATCTTGTTGTCGGCATTGTCCTCTTCATCGCCTTCTGCCTCTACGGTAACGATTATCCCCTCAAAAATTCCGACTCAGAAGCTGACGTGGTACAGAGTGGAAGGGCCGATCTGATGGCATCGTTGCCCACGTCTTCTTCTCCACAGGACCGAACTTCTGGCTGTCGACTTTCGCCTTTGCTATCGAGGGATGGATCTACTACTCCGCCATCAACGCCGTTACGCCACAGCTTATTCTCAATGTCGGTTTCGAGGACAATGCATGGGATATCGCTATTCGACAGCTGTCTTACAAGATCGCGTCAATCTTTACATCTCTAGCTGTGACGTGGTATGCGACAAAGTTCAAAGACATGAGTGAGCAACACTGCATCTTTCTTCAGACCTTATACTAACACTATCTCCAGAAACCCCTCTAGCAGCCACCTTCGCCATTATGTTCATCGCCTCAATCTGCTTCGCCTTCATCCGCCCCGGCTGGGCAACCGAACAAATCATCTTCACCGCCCTGACAGGTATCGGCTGCGCCGGGCCCCTCACACTCCTAGTCGCATGCATCCAATTTACCGCCCCCCACGCCTTCCTCTCCACAGCCACCGGCCTCGCCTTCTCCGCGCGTGCCATCGGCGGCGCATTCGGTACCGCAGTCATCTACGCAATCGTAAACTCGCGCATCGCGTCCCACCTCGCCGGCGACGTCAGTTCCGCTGCCATCGCCGCCGGGCTCCCTGCGTCCTCCGTTCCAGCGCTCCTGGCGGGTATGAAAGGTAGTTCTGCGCCTAAATACCGGGGCGCGGGTGTACCGGGTATGAACGAGACTATTATCACGGCTGCGTGGGATGCGAGCCATTGGTCGTATGCGCGTGCGTATAGGCTGGGGTATTGGAGCGTGGTGCCGTTTGTTGCGCTGGCTACGATTGCGGTGCTTTCGATGAAGGGGATTAAGCATTTGATGACGGAGCATGTGGAGGCGACTGTGGAGAGGGAGAGTGATGAGGAGGGGAAGGGGTTGGGGAAGGCGGGGCTGTGAGGGAGGGAGATTTGGGAGGGTGGATGAATAGTCGTATCATATTCATGGATGTGCTGTGGTACTTGATGCTATTTCTTGGTATACACTGCGTCCAAACGGGCTATCAACAGACCTTTGCAATACGCGATTATCCTATGCGCAGAGGTAGTCTCGGATAAGGTATGTCGTAATGACGCGAGACTTGCCGTAGCATCTTCAAGTTCATGCTTAGTGCTAGTCGGTCGCGTTCAGTCACGACATGTTCAATCCCAGATCTTGTTCTGTCAGATTCTTTCCATTGAACGGTAGGCTGCTGTTGTGTCTATTCATCCGAGTGGTTTGCGATGTTTCTTGTTGGTGGCGCCATGGCAGTATATTGATCTTCTGGGCTTTGTGGAGGCGTGGCTTGATACTGCTGTGCTTTCTCGCTTTGCTTTGTGGATCGATGCCTTCTTGTCTACGTTCACGTTGCGACGGCCGTGTATCTGGATGAAATCTTGAAGTTAAAGCAGACTGCCTGTTGTGCTATTTGACATGTGACATCGTTGTATGAGAATCGCTTATACGGTAACAACCGTGTGTGGAAAATGTCTTACAGGCCCACACATTCCGTCTCTTTGTCATTTTTCCGCGCATCGCCGGTATCTTTTTGATTGCAAGGCCTTTTTCTGTATAGTTCTAGTCGCCTGAAGCAACTGCAGAATCAGGGCGGCGTTGAGAGCCCAGCTCTGGATCGGCCCCGCGCTCGAGCAGATATTTCCCCGTTCTGCCTTTCTCATACGCCCTAGTCCATTGGTACGTGGTACGTCCGTATACATCCTGGGAATCAATGTGTGCCCCAGCATCGAGCAGTATTTTGGCCAGAGCGATGATTTTGTCTTCATCACGACGCATGCACGCGATCATGAGTGGAAATGTTCCGAAATAGGTGTTGGTATTGGGATCAGCGCCAGCTCCGAGCAAGATCCGAGCCTCTTCCGTCTTTCCATGCGATATAGCATAGTACAAAGCTGTCTCGTGTGTGCGATCTTGGCGCTCGTTGACGTCAACGCCAGCAGCAAGGAGAAGTTGGATTAGGTTGACGCTGGAGTAATCCTGTAAAGCCGCTAAACTTAATAGCGTCCTCATGTTTTCTGATCTGTATGTATTATCCGTGGATGACCCCGGCCAGATTGGTGACATCAGATCAGCCTTGGCGTCGATCAGCTGTTTCACCACCTCAGGGTTGTTACGTGTGACGGCCAAACGTAAGGCAGTCCGGTCGGTATTATCTTTCGCGTCGATAGCTGCTCCCCCGTCGATGAGGAGTTTAACGATACCGACATGGTCATGCACCGCGGCAAGATGTAGCGCTGTACACCCCGACCATCGCCCACGCCATTCAACGCGCGCATTTACTGGAGAATGATGTTCCACCAACATCTCAGCAATAGTCCTGTACCCCATTTGTGCAGCAACAATAAGTGGAGTCCGGCCATGTCTATCTCTCGATTTCAAGTCGAATCCTTGAACAATCAGGGCCATAGTTGCATCTACCAGATCAAACTTGACTGCCACGTGAAGCCCAGTAGTGAAGGGATTATCAATCTCGTCGAGGAACCGATAGCCTTCAATGGGTAAATCGATGTCTTCAAGGTCATAAAAGGTACACCTTATGACATTGGTTTGTCGGTTGAGAAAGCCGATCACTTGCGTGAGACTTGACGGCGCTAGGCGAGCGTGGTCGACCCAATGACGTGCCGAGTATGTGTACCATTTACAGTCTCCTGAGGGGTCCAAGCTGTCGGGGTCGGCGTATCGATCTAAGGATAGGTAGGAGATACAGGTGCTTGCTATCATGGCATGCGCATCCGGAAACCATCGATCCAAGGTGCGCTGAAGGTACTCTTGTGTCGTGTAGTGGACGAGTCGGATGATTTCACTTTCATCATCTACGGTTACTAAACCTAGACATGAAGCTAAGACATCTTCGATGTCTGGGTAGTTCTCTTGATCCATATCCGGTTCACCAATCTCCACGGCCAGGGCTTCTCTTAGCTCTTCTGTAGAGAGTGGTCTTCGGGCGCAGGTAAGAAACGCCAATGCTTGCTTGGCGAGCTCCGCCTGGTCAGAGACTTGGCCATTGATTCTCTTCATGGCAGAATCATACGCAGAGTCGTAAGCGTCGGATCCGGTAGCAAGTTCGTTCAAGGCGAGTTTCACCTTTTTCGCGGATCTTTTCCCGATCAGAGAATCAAGGTGCAGCTTGGCTAAGAGAAACCTGACGTCTCATCAGTGGATTTACACCCCTAGGAGGAAGTGACATACATTCCGCGCACTGCCTCAACGATCTTGGACACAATTTCTTCGCGCAAGCCGATGTTATCTTGCACGAAACCTGGTAGCCGAGATATATTATCAGACAGGTATCTTCGCACGTCGTTGCTGTCTGCTTGAATCTCCAGCTGACAGGCTGTTCTGAACTTCTCAGTAATCTCTGGGATGAATCGCGACGTGGCAAGTATGTTGATGTGACCATGCCTTTGCAAGTTCTGTATACTTGACAGCAGCCTTGTGCGGCAGCCTTGAGATGTAGAGCATTCGTCGAGAGCATCTAGTACGATGAATACTCTTGAGTATGTTGCCATCACTGACCTGAGAGCCTCCGTAGTAGCTTCGATCCGATCCGAAGCTCCTCTTTGTTGTGTGTCGTAAAGACTGGTGACGCACTCTGGCAACGGAACTTGGTGTTGGACAAGCTGTTTGAGTAGACCGGAGAGTAGGGCTTCTAGTGTCTGCTCGTTATGACGCCGGTAGTTGCAGAAAAGATGTGCCAAGCCAATTGTAGGGTCATGATGATAACGCTCCCATAGATCAGCATTGATGATTGAGGCGAAGACCGTCTTGCCAGCACCTGGTATACCAGGGCAGAACAAGGTGCGGCTGTCGGTACTGATCCAGTCTTGATAATCCTGTGAGCGTAGCAGCCATTCCCCGGTACCTTTTTGCCGCCGACTGATGGCGTCCCGCTGCTCTGAAGCGTGGTCTATTGGTGTGAGCCAGTCAAGAATGCGCTGGCGTTTTCTCATAGCCCCCTCCGCAGCCTGACGCCCGTGCAGCTCTTCGACTGTGTGTCGAACCTCAATCTGGGTCGTTTGAATTGATTCCAGCTCGCCATTGATGTTTCGCAGTGTGAGATTTGTATTCTCGTTACGTATTTCCAAAGCGGCTTTCACTTCGATGAGATGCTGTTCATTGCGCTTGGAGCCAGCGTTGATTGCGATGAGTAGTGATGTCGCATTATTATGGAGAGCGAAAGTCACCATATCCATCTCACACTTAATCGCCTCAATCAGCTTCTCCACGTCCTTCTCTTTGAAAGGCCATCCCAACTTCTCGGCGATGCTGTCTCGGGCAGACAACGCAGCGGCCGCCAGGCTGAGCGCTTCGTGAAGGCGCGCAAGCGGAGTAGAGAGCAGCTTCAAGGTTTTGGACCATTCTTCGGCCTCTTCAGAATCCTCTGCTTCGTCTTGCAATTGCAGGAGCAGATGATGGCAGCTTCGAACCTGGGAGCGAAGGCGGTACTTCTCATGCTTGGCTCCAGATACTGCGACGATGTATTTAACGACCTTTTCGCATAGCTGGGCGACTGCTATGATGCTTGCGGTCGTCTCCATGTGTGCCTTGGTGATGGTGTCATGTTATGGTGAGATGGCACGAGACGCGGGGTTGGTGAGAGCCCCAATCAAGCTCATGCATGATGGGAGGCTGTGCCACATTGCTGCAGCAGGCAACGAATGCGCGATCATCAATGAGTGACGACATGCAGTTAATATGTGGCATCAGTGGTGCTGTCACCAGGACTGCGCAGCGGCATGGTGGGGGCTGGAGATTGAGCTCGCGCAGTCGCGCGAGGCTGCCCAGGCGCCCAGATGGGCAGCCCTGGAGGTACCCGACCATTTATGATCACGTGATGTATGGTAACTGTCTCGCCTGGCCGCCCCGACTTGTCGATTCTCACAGCTTTGATTGCTGAGGAATTGCGTACATTGTGCTGATACCGTCGGGAATCAATTGAAATAATTACTTAGATTATTCGACTTAAACTCCTCCCAGGTACGATTAAGACTGCTAGGGAAAGTACGTAAATCCTTTTCTCGTTGGCGATGTGCGATCCACTTTTCCCTATCTTCTTTAAGATGACCTGGAGACCTAAGATACCGACGTAGCTTTTCAATACAGCGGACTCGTACTTTGTGGTTTGAGATAAGGCTCACTTTCGCACCAAAGTCGATGAGTATGGGTATCAGGTAGCTTCTTCCGTCAGAGGTTGCCCAGTGAAGTATCGACCGGCCTCGTTCGTCGCATACGTTGGTATCGGCCCCTGCGTAGAGCAAGGGGTGGAAATATGTGCCGTCGTTGAAATCGGAATGATAGAGACGAAGTAGCGGGGTTTCGCCTCTCTGATTTTGTTGGTCGATATTGGCGCCTTTACTGAGAAGGTAATGGACCAGAGAGGTTTCGTGATCACATGCAGCGTCGTGCAAAGCAGTCTGACCCTGCTGGTTCAAACCATGGATGTCGGCTCCAGCTTCCAGCAACATGTCGAGAATCTGTCGATTGTCCTTACATGCAGCTGAACCGAACGGGCTCATGTCGAGTTCTGCCCAACATTTTGGGTTTACCCGCAGGTTTACGTCTTCACGGCGATTGATCAAAAGTCGGACAATGTCCACATACTCATAATCCACCGCTATCTCTAACGGCGAGAAAAGATTCAGTAGCGCGCCTTTTCCACTATCTGGGACCGCATTCATCGTGTTCTGAACAGCTTTGTCCGCAATGACAAGTTGAACAATGTCGATATGTCCACTGTGGACTGCGCAGTGGAGCAATGAGTAGCCGCATTTGTTTCTCGAGTCTGTTTTTGCGCCGTGATGGAGAAGTAGTCTGACTGTATCAAGATGGCCACTTTGTGCAGCTAGCATAAGTGCGGTATGTCCTAGTCGATCTCGTTCGTTTACATCGTATCCTTGCTGCAGTAATGCGACAAGTATGTCGTGAAGTCCGAAGTGAGCGGATAAATGGATGCCTGAAGTCGAATCCTCGTCTGGCCGCCACCAATCGACACCAGGACGATGCCGGTCCCACTCCTTGGTGATCAATGGAACCATTGACGTCAATGCAGCGCATCTCAAATTCCAGAGAAGTCCAAAGAAACCGATCACCGCATGATGCACTCCAGACGCCTTACGAGCATGATGTCCCCAATTGCATGCAGCATAACCATAAAGTGGGTCCATGTTTTCTGCGTGACTTTTCTCCCGGTAACGCCTGGGATTCGCCGGAGCCAAGCCCGAATATCGGCTCTCACTTCCATATTCCTCCATAGAGAGGTATGTAATGCAAGCTTCTGTGATCATTCTCTCTGCTTCCGGGAACCAGTGACGTTGTGTCCGATCAAGATATTCCAGGGTGGTATAATGTACCAAACGGATAATGTCGCTCTCTTCATCGATGGTCACCAGACCTGCACAAGCGGAAACCATGTCAATAATGTCAGGACAGTCATCTTCATCGAATGCAGACTGCCCCACTCGTATACCAAGCGCTTTGCGAAGCTCGGAAGCTTTGAAGGGTTGCCTCAAGCACGTAATCCAAGCCAACACCTCTTTACTAAGCTCTGCTCGGTCGGGAGATTGCTCCTCGATACGCTGCATTGTAAGTCGATACGCATAGTCATATGCTTCGGTCTCGGTCGTGGCCTTTTGACCCCTTGTTTCCGTGGTTATCTCTTTCAATGCATTGCGTACCGCGTTTGCGGATCGCTTGTCGAATAGGCTTTGTAGGTAGAGCTTCGCTAGAAGAAACCTAGCTTGTGTCAGTGCCTGGCATCTCCATTGCGCAGTTCGAGTTTGGTGATGCTCTGAACCTTGCTTTGTACTACTTACATGCCATCCACTGATTCGACGATCTTCAGCTTGATTAGTTCCTGGAGTTCGACATTGCGCTGAACAAACTGTGGCATGTTGTTGAGATTGCCGACCACATATTTGCGAACATCATCGCTACTAGCACGTACTTCGAGAGGCTTCTCTGCGCCGAATTCTGCAAGCACTTCTGGGACGGTCCTTGATGTCGCTAGCAGACTTGTTCTGGAGTTTGCTTGTAGATTCAACAATTCGGATAAGAATATCCTCCTGCAGCCATCAGATACTTGACATTCGTCTAGTGCATCGATCACAACGTAGAGTCTCTGGAAAAGTGCAGCCACGCCCTTGAGGCATTGAGCGAGGGTTCTCCACGAAGGACGTCTGACGCCCTTCCCATGGTCGGAATAGAGCTGTTCGATGGGTATCGGCAAAGTTTCCTGGCTTTCTGCCAGTACCTTCAACAGACTGCAAAGCATAAACTCCAGGGTTTGCTCATCGCGAGTCCTGTAATCGCAATAGAAGTAGGCGACTGATACGCCGGCGTTGGTCTGGTATCGGGTTTGTAGATCGTCGATAATGATGGAGGCGAGCATCGTCTTGCCAGCCCCAGGCAGGCCAGTACAGAGGAGCTTGCTCGCACTGGAATCGTCAAGCCAAGTGTCGTAGGCTTTCGACTCTAGCAACCAGTTGCCGGTACCCTCTTGTCGCTTGCTCAATATGTCATGATGCTTGGATGCATGATCGAAAGTAGATAGCCATTGGAGCACCGCGTCGCGTTTCTTGGAAGATTCCCGGTGGTGGTCGGTACTTTGGAGACGTTCGACGTTGTGGTGGAGACCGACCTGGAGCGTTTGAATTTGCGACATATGATCATTAAGCTTACAGAACTCTTCCCCGATCTTGCTCGCATTCATGTCCATCGATTGCAGTAGAAGCGCAAGGTCTCGATTGTTTTGCTCCGCGCATCCCTTGATCTCCCGAAGCAGCTTTCGAGAATCTCGCGATAGGGCTAAGTTTATCAGGATTTTCTCGCGTTCAATCGATTGGATGAGCTTCTGTACATCCTTCTCTTGGAATGGCCACTTCAATGAGCCCCTTAGAGTATTGTCGTGTCTCAGTCGGTTCTCCACTTGCAGTAGGATACTCTGAAGTCGAGGTAGTGGTCCATCAGGTCGTTCGAGCACATTGATCGTGTCGACCAAGCTTTCACCCTCCTCGACATCTTCGGCATCATCCTTCAATTCTTGCAGTATACGTTTGCAGGCGCGAACTTCTCCGCGCAGTCTCTTGCGGTCTTCCGAGGCGTCTTTTACTTTACCGACGTAGTCGACAATCTTGCCCGATAGTTGAAGTACGGCGATGACACTTGCCAATTCGCCCAGACCTGACATGACGAGTGAAGCATGCGGGCTCCGAAAAGCCTTTCTCGGGGGTTATGTAGCTTTTGGGGCAAGTTGAGGAGTCGAGCTGCACAAAAGCAGGCCTCTTGAGAGTGGGCACGTCATGGCTCACATCATCTAGTGCGGGGCGAAGCTGCTGTCCTGCGTCCATCCCATGTACGATCATCATGCAGTCCGACGGCACAGTTCGCGTGTGCAACCACCAGAACGAACCTGATAGGCTGAAAGCAGGGCGCAGTCGGCGAGACTTCGACATGGCGGCTGCTGCCCTGTATAGTGCGATAAACGGGGTGACTGTCCATTTGGATATAGGATCTTCGTTGCTATGAGAGGTGGATTGATAGTGGCTGTGACATGTAAGAGTGAGTGGAAGCATGGAGTTGAGAGTCGCGGACGATGCACGTGCACTCGCGTTCGGCGCCAAGCTAGCGCGACTTCCTCAACCCTCAATTCGCCAGCGGTTACAAACATCTCAAACAACACCACCACGATGTTACCGGACGAGATCATCGCGCAGCTCACCGCGGAGTTCCAATGCCGTGATCAGCAGATATACCACCTGGCAGCCCTCTACAGCGTCCGTATACATGCCAGACTTCAGCGTCATTGGACTAACAACTACCCAGGCGCACCTCCCATCTCCACCCTTTCTGAACATCCATGGCCTTACCGCGACGGGCAAATCCTCGATATTGCGATCCTTCTTCCATCTCTCTCGTATACAACACACGATCATCAACATTCGGGAATGCATAACCGCGCGGCATCTCCTTGAGCGCATCGTCGCGGCTAGTCTAGATGCGCTAGATGAGTTCAATGACGAGAAGATTGATAGGAGACCGTACGCGCGTACGGAGAATCTAAGCGCGCTATGTGTCAACATGGAAAAGCTGTTGGCAGGCAGGAGAAAGTTTGTGCTAGTACTCGATGCGGTGGATAAGCTGAGGGAAGGGGGTGGAACGTTGATTGCGGCGCTGGGAAGACTAGGAGAGATGGTATGTTATTCATTATACGGATCGCGGGCAAGGCATACTAACAGTATGAACAGATACCAAACCTCTCCCTCATTCTCACAACGACCCTCCCACTCACGCCCTCCGTCCTCCACTCGTCATCAGCCTCTTTTCTCCACTTCCCATCCTACGCCCGCAGCGAGCTCCTCACAATCCTCGGCGCCAACTCACCAAAGATCTTCCTCGAACCGCCCTCCCTAGAACAATTCCCAGACTACACGCCCGATCTCGCAGCTGAAGACGACCAGTGGCTCTGGGGCCGCTTCATCCAAGCCGTCTACGATTCCCTCGCGAAACACACCGGACGAGATTTGATAAGCTTCAAGAGCTGCGCAATGCGCCTCTGGCGTCCGTTCGTGGAGCCAGTGGTATCAGGACAATTCGGCACAAGAGACTTCTCGCGCTTGATGGTGAATAGGCGGCATTTGTTCCAGCTTGAAGACTCAGTTTTGGATCGAATCATCTCCGAGACCGCTGAACCGGTCAAAGAAGCAGCACCAGCAGGCGCTACACCAGCAACGCCAAGCAAGAAGAAGCCCGCGAACATAACTGCACACACCCTTCCATACTTCACGACCCACATCCTCCTCGCCGCGTACCTAGCGTCCTACAACCCCTCACGAACCGACGTCACATACTTCATGAAGCACACCGACAAGCGGAAGAACAAGCGACGCGCACCCAGCGCTGCATCTTTCAGCGTCACGGGCAAGCGCACAGGAGCTAAGCATCGGAAGATCAGTCGGCATCTGTTGACACCCAGCCCGTTCACTCTGGACAGGTTGTTGGCGATATTCAGAGCGCTGCTTGAAGGAACGGTACCACAGGTGGCCGATCTATATACACAAATAGCTACACTGACGAGCATGCGATTACTCGTAAGAGCTGGGGGAGCAGGCAGCAACGACGCATTAGAAGGCGGAGGACGATGGCGCGTAAACTTTGGTTGGGAATATGCACGCGCGCTGGGCAGAAGCGTAAATCTGGAAGTAGGCGAATATCTTGTTGGTGGTGTAGACTAGGCTTTCAATTCATTTTGTACACTCCACCCCCTAGCCAAGTGTATGTAGGAGCATCATCTAAGAACTACAGCTACACTGCAACATACCCTTATACTTCGGTACATCACCACAGAACCTCTCTTCCTCCTCTGCGTTCCACTCCCAGCTTTCTTGAAAGGGGTTAAGCGCGAGTTTCATGATCTGAGGCAGGATCTCGCGCTCGTTCTTCTTTTCCACGCGCTCGATGAGTTCGTCTAGGATCCAGGAGCGGGGGATGAACTGTCGTATCGTTAGCACCTCATCTCTCATAGACCTAAAAAAAAAGCCGATAAAGGGAAAGCTTACGTTAGGATTAACCTTATCCATAGCAACCTTCCTCTCCTCATCCATGCCCTCCCCCCAATCCTCCCTCACCCTCTGCGACCATTTCTCCAACCACTTCCCAATCCGCTCCCGCCCATCGCTCTCCTGCCTCGGCGCGTCGTTCCTACGGAAGAACCTGCCCGCAACATCTTTCCTCTGATCCTCCGTCTCCACTTCCTCCAATTTCACATTCCCCAACCGCCTAAACGCATGATGGAAATCCAACTCATACATCTGCAGCGTATCCAACAACTCCGACATCAGATCCTCAAAATCACTCTCCTTCTGCGTCTTGAGTCCGAGACGAAGCGTCATGAGACGCCGGTACTCAGCGAGGAAAACGGCTTTGTACTCTTCGCCTGCGCGGTCGATGGCTGATTCGCCGCATTTGACTATGCCGTCTGCTTCTTCTTCTGTTACGCCTTTTTCGACAAATTGGGCTTCGTCGACTTTGCTGCCGGCGCCCATGAGTTCGCCGAGGGCTTCGCCGAGGCGCACGAGGTTCCACCAGATTATTGTGGGTTGGTTGCGGTAGCTGTAGCGCAGCATGTGGTCGTCGTGGTTGGGGGTGTACGTCGGATCGAAGGTATCGAGGAAGGCGAAGGGACCAAAGTCGATGGATAGACCGAGGATGGAGGTGTTGTCTGTGTTTAGCACGCCGTTCATGAAGCCGTAGGCTTGCCATTTTGCGACGGTTTCGGCGTTGCGCCGGAGGATGGCGCGGTAGAGGCGGACGTAGCGGTTTTCTTCGCCTGCGTTCTCGCCTTCGATGGTTTCTTTGGGGGTGCCGGTGGAGGTCTGGTTGTGGACTTCTTTGGCTTCGCCGGCGGGGAGCTTCGAGGGGAGCTTGTCCCAGCCGCCGTAGACGTGCTCGGCTGTGTAGTCTGCGATTGTGCGGAGGGTCTTGCGGTCTCCGCGGATGCGTTGCAGGTCGAAGGTTCCGAAGCGGATCCAACTTTGAGCAAATCGTGTGACGATGGCTCCAGGCTCTGTCCGTTCGCGCATGACCTTGCTTCCGTTGTTCAGGGTGAGCGCCAGCGCTCTTGTACTGGGGATGCCAATAGCATTGAGATATTCCGAGACGACGAACTCTCGAATAGAAGATCGCAGTACTGCGCGGCCATCAGCGAAGCGGGAGTAGGGTGTCCGTCCAGCGCCCTTCAACTGGATCTCGTATCGTGTTCCGGTCGCTGGGTTGGTAGACTCAAACAGTGAGATGGCGCGTCCATCACCAAGTTGGCCTGCCCATTGTCCAAACTGGTAGCCTCCATAGCATTGTGCCCAAGGGTAAATTCCAGCCTCTGGGTTCGACTCGTCCCATGTCAAGATCTTCTTTCCAGCGACGACTTCCTTGAATTCATCCGTCTTGGCCTCCTCTTCCTTCAAGCCAATATCCTGCATTGCTCGCTGACTGACTGCTAACAGCTCTGGCTCGCCCTGTGAGTCGGGTCGGACATATGTGTAAAGTGCTCCCTTGACCATGCGCGGTCCGAGCATCTGCCGTGGCGCATCGTGCGAGTCTTTCGGTCTGGGGAAGGCGTCATCGGCGGGAAGGTTGGATGTGAAGACATTCGATTTGGGAAGCGACTGCAGCGTGTGAAGTTCATTGGTCGAGTTGCTCGCCGTCTGTGGGATATCGAGGTGCGCCATGACTTGATTGAGGCGCATAAAAGTGTGGAAGGGGTTCTTGCAGATGTATTTCGTCGACGATATCGCTTTCCGTGTAGGCTGCAGCGCAGTGGAGATTCGAAGCATGAGCTGCTAAGGGTAGCAAGTGGTGTAGGAAGGAGGGGCAATGAGGGGAAGATGGCGGCACATATGGGCGCATTCGATGCTGATCGGAGTGATGTGAACGTTATGGGGCGGTGGCGTCATGCCTCGGACGAGCGGGCTTATCGATAAGGGAGTCGTGAAAACATCAGAACGTCGCGGTGCCTGACTCGCGCGTTTCTCTTTGAACTAAATCGCGTACGCGTCGACAACTCCGCCAATCAGCACATCCTTCCTCAAGCAACGCATACCTTCACTCCTTAATATTTGAGACCAACGCTGGCCTCCACACTGTCACGGTCGTAGGATGAACGGCCAGCCAATACCCGGCTACTTCTGGGACGCAGAGAAGAAGAAATACTTCAGGATCCAAAACCAAACCGCAGCTCAGGGATCAAATTTTAAATACTCTTCAGCAAACATCAAGAAGACAGAAAGAAAAGAGCGCATCCAGAATGTCGCACTCGCGCGTTCAAATAAGCTTAAGAAGGAGCGAGTCATCAGGCGCAACCCAAACAGCTTTGCTCAGACAAACATCGATAGAGAAATAGGTCTCAAAAGACGGTCACGCTATGTCCACGGTCTTTGGCCTGACGCATGCGCAGCCGGCATCGAAAAGCGTCCCGAAAAGATACTACCTCCATGTGGACTCCGACTCTTTTCCAAAGACCCAGTACATCACACGATATACACAGTCCAAGGTGAGAACAGTGTGCACAGGCAGACTGCAGATCGCGGGAGTCCCAGCGTCCCATCAGAGGATTACTATTCCATACCCAAGTCGTCTTCACTAAAGAGTATCTATTCGTGGTATCCACGAGAAGAGGTAACGCGAACGACATCTACAGTCTCCTCGTTGTCCTTTCTACCGGCGACCGGCGCGCTTGCGGTGACGACATATGGCTCTGATCGACCGCCAGAAGTATGGCTCAGCGACCCGGGACGCGATGATCCTGTAAGTCTTCCACAAATCCACGACCCTCACATACATATTCTACCCAGAGATGAACGGCTATGTTTTATTTCACGTTCAATCGACCGGATGTTTTGAGCTACCTGGCGGTCATAAGGTATGACCAGAAACAAATGAACTTTCTTGCCCACTCTCATAATGCTTCAACCACATCATACAAGACTCGCGAATATTTGAAGGCTTTTAGGCTGACTCATAATGACACAGTATGTAGGGCAGAAGTTTACACCAAAAGACTGTTCAGCCATTTGGGGTGCTGCCGCCAGACCAACTACGTTCACGGCATCACCGGGTCTCGCAAATAGCGTTGCATCCACATGGACCGAGCACCTCGCAGTTGCGGCCTCGAGTTCGATGCTACTGTTCACTCGCTCACAAGGAGGTGCCTGGGACTCTCAAGCTGTGGTAAAGTCACTTGAATCAGATCTTCTGGCCTTGGAGTGGATATCGTATACTACTGTCGCGCTCGGCTGTCGAGACGGAACCATCCGACTATACGACACAAGATCAGGAGGCTCAAGTCACGTCTTGACACATCCCGCGCCCATCTCAAAGCTCAAGCGTGCCGACGACGAGACTAGATTGATATGCTCTGGGCTCAACGACACGCTTTTCCTATACGACATTCGCGCACCCCGCTTATCTCGAAACTCGTCGCGAAAGACGTTCAATTACGACAACCATCACTACAACGAAGAATACTTCAAAAACCTGTATCCCACTCATCGCGATAGTCACAAACGCCGCAAGCTCAACCACAAAGCTTTTAAGAACTGGTCGCAGCCAGTCATGACTTTCGCACACCTGAACAGAGACGAGCTGGAACTAGACATCGATGTATACCCAAGACTCGGACTTCTAGCAGCAGCTCAAGACACAACGGAAGGTACAGTGATCCGGATTAGCAACATCTGGACGGGTAAGTCTGTCAAGGAGATTGATCCAGGCAGCACGCACCAGGCCAAAATCCGCTCACTCAAATTCATTGAGAGCGGTTTTGACGGCAATGTTGACCTTTGGTCGTGTTGGGGTGGTGGGATCGCGAAATTTGGGTGGTCACACAATAGGGGCCTTTAGATTTCGAGGCTCACCACGGAGATATCAGACATGCTGGCCTATGAAGACTTCGAATTGGTGTCGATGGATACATTGACGGGTCTGCCATTGGTGCGAGCGACCACTAAACTCACGAGACTGAAGCATGTCCATAGGGCCGCGCCGCTACAACGCAATCACACTTGCACCGGCATGTGACAGTGCAACATTGAAATCGTTCAGAAACATCTGCTGCAATTATCCGCTGCGTCACAGTGAGCCTCGTCCAATCGCGCCCGGCAGTCACCAACGCATGTGCGTTCTCTGTCGTTTGCTCCTGCCTCGCACCTGCCCCGATTGGATCGCGCGATTCCCTGGTCATCATGTTGACCTCACAACAAGACGCGAGAGCTCTTCTCACTCAATGACCCCCAGCGACAGATTGGATAGTTCTGGAGAGATATTCACAGCGTCGCGGGTGACACTGGGTGAACGCCTTCACTCTCACCAATTCACCGTCGCTCTCCGAATTACAGATAATCCCCGAGCGAGCGCACAACCCAGCTTTCCGCACCAACCATCGGTCATTCCTCACCTAACGTTCTAGGATTACACTTGGCAGAAAACCATTCGCAGAGTTCGAAAACCGCGAAGAAAATCATGTCGAATATCGATCTCGAAAAGTGCACCGCCACTTACTCATCCACCAGAGCTCTCCCCAGTACCAACCCCCGCACCTCCAGCATCAAGATGTTGTTCCCAATTCTCATCGCTTATATCGGTCTCTACGTCGGAACCTACTACCTCAGTCCCACTGGCCCCGGGTCCGAGCACCGCGACGGCGACTCCGGACGTATACCACCTCTGGCGATCGTGCTCACGCTTCTCGGTCCTGAACTCATTCAAAAAGCGTTTGCTGTCACGACTACGATTTCGAAGACAGAGTCTCCATGTTTCGGTTTCGGGTGGCTGGCTTATAGCTTGTCACTCTTGTCGTCAGTCACGTCTGGCAGTGGTGATTTGCTGCGGGAACCGGAGTGCGATGTGAAGGTCTTGGATATAAAGACGGGGAAGAGACGGTTGAATAAGGAGTTTGCTGTTGCGAGGCTACTACGCGATTTGGAAACCCGCTCTGTTCCGCCCAGCATCGATGACAAGTTTGACCAGGATAGCGATGTCGTTGTCGAGGTCTTCCAACCCACTGGCATATCCTCCTCCTGCACTTCTTTCAAAAGCCTACTCCGGAGCGGCAGCTTAATCACCGCAATCCTCCAATTCTGTCTTGCCGGCGCATTCTGGTTGTACTACGGCGATCTCTCACCACTCCTGCTACTCAGCATATCGATCTTGCTTATCGAAGCTACAGCCGGCCTACCCGTCTGGACTGCTCAGAAAAACGCTTCCTCTACCCGAAATAGTCAGAACGGCGCATACGCACTCATGCGCGACACCGCCTCCCCACCCACCCACATCTACATCATCCAGCCCTCGCCAACGGCTTCCACCAAGGCCGGAAGCATGACCACACAGCATGACACATCCACCAACGCCTCAAATCCTTGTATCTCACCCATCATCCTCATCGCCGGTGCTTTCCTGAGCCAAGCACTCCTCTACACCCAGCTTTCAGATAATGCAGCGATTGCTATGTTGGTTATCATGTTCGTTGGTACGATTAGTAATCTTGCTATCGTTGCTGTGCCGCGCGTGCCACAGGTCGCTGGTGTAAAATTAGGGTCTGTTGGTGTGATGAAGGGGGAGGGGAGTGTCTTGGAGGTTTTGAAGGAGGTCGAGGCGGCGTTTGAGGGGTATGGAGATGTGCTACTGAAGCAGTGTTTCCCCGAGATGATCGGGAAATGGGAGGGTGGAATCGAGAAGGACAGGATGGGGGAGATGGACTGAAGACGGTAGAGCGAGTCTCGGTTCGCAAGGCCGCAAAGTGCATATCCGGTTCTGAGCCGTCAGCAATAGATTCCATCGACCACACGCAACAAATCCACAGTCAGCACAACACCTTCAATCATAACATCTTTAATTCACGTCCCCGTCCCCGTCCCCCCTTTCCTCCCACCCCCTAAGAGCGGTATCCTAACCCTTCCAAATACCATCCCCCCACCCCTCTGCATCTGCGCCACCGCATCCCCGAGCAACACGCGTATCGCCCCTTCCAGCCTCTTATCCTTCTTCCGCCGCATCCACAACAGCACTATCCCCAATATAAACACATCAACAGCAACATGCTTGAAGCACGCCCACACCCATCTCCACACGCCTCTAAAAAGCTGATAGTGCACTGAATGCGCAAACAGCCTTCTCGCTTCTAATTGTTCGCGTAGTGCCGCGACTTCAGCCGTCATCTTCATGAGCGATTGCTCAACGCGTTTCCGCCATTTCTGGTCTGCGACTGATTCTTTCGGGGAGCTGTCTTTCGCTGCTGCTGCGGCATCGTTTCCAGCTGCGGGGGCGGGTGTACTGCTGAAACCGGGTATGGGCATTTGAATCGGTTTGCCCAGGACGCCCATACCTCTATTCCGTGGCGCGGGCGTGGGCGTCTGTATAGGTATAGGTTCTGCGCGGATCAACTGCTGTAGATCGGTTTGAACGCCCGCGTCTTCGAGGTCGGGGGCGTCGTTGTCGTCGTCGTCGGGGTAGGACGTGGGATTGTATTGGCTATCTGGGGCGTCGACGAAGACCTCGCCTTCACGCTCGATTTCCGCTTCTTCTTCCTCGAGGTCTTCTTCGGATTGCGACATTGGTGATTTTACGCGGAGGGGCACGGCGCGGTGGTCGGGTTCGTCTCGAGGGCGGTCCTCCATGTCGTTGCTGCTGTTCATGGCTGCGCGGCCGCTTTGGCCGAGTTCGTGCTGGGAGTAGCCGGGGGTTATGTGGTCGGAGGTACGTAGCGGCGAGGAGGAGGACGAGGAGGGCACGTTGGATTTGACTTGGTCCCAGACGAATTCTAGCTCCGCGACTAGTTCTCGGGAGTCGGGCGAGGGCGAGGCGTACTTGTGCATGGTGTCGATGAGGGTGGTGATGTAGCGCCGTTTGGCTTCGGTGCGGGAGAGGCCGTTCTGCTGTTTCCAAGCGTCCCTGGGGATGTTAGGTTCTGTCGTGCATGTATTCCATGGTAGGGTATGAATAGTGCTATGCGCCAAGTGACATACCATTTCTCCCGTGCTCGTTGCGACTGGTCGTCATTTCCTCTTGGACATTCCATTATACCGTCGACATCGCCCTCTGTTTTGGTCAGCTCTGGTCGTAGCACAGTCCCCCTCCGCATCATTTCCCTCGAGGCAACGTACCCATGGCCTGCTTATACAGCCCATACAAGCGTAACCTGGTCGCAGACGGCGGTTTCTGCGACCCCGTCCGTATCTTATTGACGGTGTTGAGCGCATGGCTAAAGACTCGATCTATGTTCCCTATCATTAGCAAAATATATCTTCCATCCCATCTCACCCCAGACAAACCTACCAACCGAGTCTGACATTACGAGCGTGGATATCGCGCCCCCATAAACGGGGAGCGGCGCATTGATTGGTGTGGCGGTGCGTGAGAGTGCCTCAAGAGCAGGCACAAGGTATTCAGCCAGGCAGGAGCAAAAGACAAGGTAAAGTATAACGGCGCAATGGATGGCGGACGGCGTGCATGATGCGATGACAATGCGGAGCCGTGTGGAGATGGCATTCGTTGTCGCGCGACCCTGGCGCTTTGGCCTCGGCTCTTCCGGAGCGGGCGCGCTTGCCATGTGGCAGTGCCGTCGGCCGCCGTTTCACGTGTCAACACACTTTGATTGGATTCACCGCACTTTGTTGTCGTGCTGATATACTGTAACGTTCTATCGTCTTTGTTTTCACGAATCATATCAATCGCGATAACAGCTTTGTAACTGTTCGTGGCTGAAGCAGGGATCCGGTCGACAGATCGGGCAATGTTTTCCGCACGCGATTCCTGGACGAGACGAGATACATTTGCGACGCAAGACTCGCTGACTCCCTGTGGCTGCTATTCACATCTGTCTGACGCTTGACATTACATCTCACAACAGCGTCGACCAGTTTGCTACCACTGGCTGCGCATCGCTCGTGAACGACCACACGCCCTGGGAGTTGACAGCATGAACAATTGCCTTCCTCGCTACGTCCTGTCTACGGGTGGTAGTCGCAATCTGAGTCGAGGTTCCCTGGCATGACTATTAGTATCGCCCTTCGAAGACGATTGACGGACTCACCTGTACGCGTGCACCCCTCACGTTCGTGTAGGGATTGCCAACTTCATCCGTACCAGTCGGATACTCCACAATGACGGAATACGCAGTCGCGCTGGACACCGGCGACCAGCTGGCCTGGAAGTCTCCGGCATCATTGCTCCTTCGCAGAGATACGCCTGCAACCTTGGCCGGACGCGAAACACCACCGACAGCGCGTATCTGCCCCGTTGTGTAGCATCCATTCGACGTGCCAGAGGTGGTGTAAAACCGCCATGAGACAGGCGCCTGTCCGTTCTTGCAAACACTGCTGAACTCGTGCACAGCAGTGAACGCCGAGTTTCCAGGGTACTTAGTGAGGAAGTTGTTGCCAAGGTAGGGGTAGAAGGTATCGCTGACACCGAAGCTGTCGAAGTCGCGGAAGGGCTTGAGTTCAGTGCGGCTGCCATCCGCGTATGTGGCTTCGAATGCCCACTGCACTCCTACGTATCGGTCTTTGTTGAAGGTGAGTTGCGCAGTGCAGCTACCGAGGTTAAAGGCCTTGTAGTTACTGGGAGCCACTCTGCCGGTATACGGGTAGCTCCAGGATGTACTGCATTGTTGACGCGGTTCGAGAGCAAGAGGCGATGCCGTCGTAGCGGTCGCCAGGAGCGTGGAGAGAGTTGCGAGACTGAGCTTCATGATAATTCTAACCGAACAAAGTGAGCAACTATGAACACGTCAACCCGGGAAACAACCCCCCTAAATACCACCGTACCTCCACCCTCCCAATTGACATCACCAGCGGGTCCAATGCACCAAGAACTCTACTTATACAACTAGACAAGTCTTGGACACTACATCACCCGCCCACGAGGAGCGCAACCCGCCAATTCATATTAGCGGCCAAGACGGGCGTGTACAACTTTCAAGAAAATCCAAGGCGGACGGAGACAACACCCATGGGGGGATGCGGTTTAGTTGGTGATCATCTGCGGGCCGCGAGAAGCCTAGCTTTCTTGGCGCTGCAGGTCAATCTTCGTATTCGGTCTTGAGGCTTGGGCTTGGCTGGGGTGATCTGCGTTGGGTACATGCGACGACTAAGACCGTTTTTTGCTTCGACGATTCCTGGGTTCGAGTTCGATATTCGAGAGTGGTTCTGCGGATACGTTTGACTTTGGGCAGTGCGACAGGTATAAGCCGGGTGGTGTACATGGTAGGATTTCGTTAATCGGATTTGTCACGGACTATCACTCGATGGTTAATTCCACTGACAAGACTTGGTTTTATTCCTCGATACAGATCTACCAGCTGTAGCGGCTATCGATTTATCGAAGACCAAGATATGAACGATACCCATATCACAAAGGTCACTCCATCGCCATACATCGCCCATCACGGACGATCATCTCAGACTAAACCTTTGCCTCACAACCGCGGTCCCAATTCCACCTCTAAGGACAACCTCTTCCCAGCGGCCTCGCATACCCAAAACCCAGCCAGCCTACGGACACTTCCACCCACACTTATCCCGGCAGAAGTAGAAGCTCGCCTTGCAAGTCTCAGCACGGCAAGTAGTATCGCAGGTAGCTGGGTTGAACCAGCAGGGCCAAGACTATTATCATTGTCTCTCGTATTAGTTCTCAACAACTTCCCACGGGATTTGGCGTAAAGGGAATCGAACTTACACGAAGACAGTGCTCGAAGTTGTCCTTGCACTGGTCGCAAGTGGGGACTTGGACGGGCGGGAGGGTCTCTTGGGGGGAGGCGATGGGGGCGGCGACGGGGCTGGCGTCGGGGTTGGTGATGGGGGTGGCTGTGGTGAGGGCCGCGAGGGCGAGGATGAGGGGGGTGAAGGACTTCATTGTTGGTAAGGTGGGTGGGGGGTGGTGTGGGGTTGAGGGGATTGAGTTGAGGGTGGATGAGGAGAGGGACTTTCTTGGAGCAGCGGATTGGGGGGCTATATATATCCAGGGCTGAAGGAGTTGGGTTAGGCAGCCGGAGGGATTGAATTGCCTCCGCGGATCACCTGGGTACTGATCTGCGTGGCGATGTACGAATGGTGGTAGTGAAAGAATGAGAGGCTTGATACGAGCAGTGGGGTGAGGGTGTGAGATTGGTGCACGGGTGGTGAGTCCTTCCACGCGATTTTATGTCAGGGGCGTTGATAACTGTAGTAAAGATGAGCACGTACTCTGCATTCATCTAGTTGGTGTTGCAAGCAACGGTATATATGTAAGGATGAACACATATCCCAACAACACCACAACCCGCTACCTCAGACTTCCATTCCATCCTTGCCAGCCTTAGTCTCATTCCTCCCTCAATCCCACCCTCTCTCCAATCTCCAATACCCTCTCACACTCCCAAACCCAAGCCTAAGGGCACTTCCACCCACAGTGCTCCCTGCACGCAGCGTCGTTACGACAAACGTCGTTGTGGCAAGTGATGATACACATCCTCGGATTGATCCAGCAGACCCAAGTCTATTTCCACACAAACGATTAGCTCAAATCACACTGGAAGAGATAGAAAAGGGGGCTGTACCTTCTGGCAGTCCTCGAACTCCTTGTTGCACTTGTCGCAGATGGGGTCGCGGGCGACAAGCGGGTTTGCAGAGGTGATGGCGTTGGCGGAGGGGGTGGTGACGGGGTTGGCGGTGGTGAGGGCCGCGATGAAGAGGAGGAGGGGGGTGGTGTACTTCATTGTTGGTGGGGTGGGTGTGGTTTGATTTGGTGTGTGATGTTGTGTGTGGTTGAGGAGATTGTGTCGATGGTTGATGGAGAGAGGGATGTTCTTGGGGCAGCGCATCGTGGGTTTATATGCACCTTGGGTGGTGTTAGTCAAAGGCGCACTCTCTTCATTCTGTGTTCTAGGTAGCGATATACCAACATAGTAATGAAAAAATGTAAGTGTTGATACAGACTAGTGGGTGGAAAGGTGTTGTGGAATTTGCGCATGGGCGAGCCAATTCACGCGGTCGAACCACGTTTATGTCAGGGGCGTTAATGGTTGTATTAAGCAACAGCGCATATCCCAACAGCCGACCTCGGGAATGTAAGGATGTCCTCAAGAATGCATAACTACATGTAAGGATTACTACATGTAAGGAAAAAGCACGTAAGGACGACTACATGCAAGGATGACGTAACATATAGATGAACACAACAACACAGAAGCTCGCTGTGCAGATTCCTACGAAACGGCTAAAGATATCACTAAGAGCAACACGAGAATCGGTGGCAATCTTGCTACGGCAACAGAAGATATTCTAACACTGGCGAGTCTGTTTGCACCTTCAGTCATTCACTCGGGTCATTGGAACCCACCCGAGCTAGTGGGTACTCTGTAACTCGAAGTCAGCTGTTCTTCATTTCCTCAATCTCGACGCGTTCTATTAGCATCGGGTCTGGACTTCGAGCTGCATGTGGGTCACGTCAGCTGACCACGACAGCAATGAATGCCTTTCCTTTCGACTATCGGCGACGTAGCTTTGAGTGTATCGGAAGGCATGACCAGCGGCGTCGAACGCAGACAGGCGGGAGATTGAGAAAAGGTGAAGGGAGCTAGGGACTAATTGCCCTTATTTGAACGCTGCTAAGGCCCTCATAGTAGACAGACGTCAGAAAGGTAGTGTCAGGCGAGGAGAGGATGTTCTAGACGCGTCACTCTTGTCCAGGTACATTCACAGTCACATTCAGGATTTCAGTATGCATAGTGTGTAGTTGACATTCATCTCTAGGTAAAGTTACCAAGGATGTATCATGCCACCAAGTCCCGTCCATGTTCAGTTTCCCATATTCGCAATGATGACAGGCATTCAGCCAAGACAATTTCTCATCCCAGCCTCCATGCTACCCGTTGCCTTGCATGCCTCACTGATGTTCATCCACTACCGTGTTGCCCGAGGTGTGTACCTAAGAGGAACCAGCATGTGGAATAACACAGGGAACAGACTCGACGCATAGCTCATGGCCGCAAGTCACCGTCTCGCCCGGAGGTACGTACTTGCAGGTATCACTGTAGTCACAGTCGTCCATGCAGTCCCGCCACTTAGGACCTTGGAACTTGCCGCCGTCGAGCTTGTCCTTGCATACGTCCTATTGAAGTTAGTTTCAGAGTTGATCACTAAAAGTTATGGGCGCGGGGCTGTCGCAACTTACTTTCTGGCAGTGTTCAAGGCGGTAGATGTCGCACTTCTTGCATAGCCAAGATTTCTCTGGCTTGTTGCCGCCGCCGGCGAGGACGATGGTGGAGGCAGCTGCCATGATGATGAGGGAGAGCTTCATGCTTGGGAGTGGATTGATGTTGATGGAGTTGTTGTGGTTGATGGAGTTTGTCTTATGGTGAGGTGGACGTTGAGTGTTTTGAGTGTTTGATCGTTGGTGGAGGAGAGAAGAGGAGAGAGGGAGGATGGGCGGGATTATATACCCGCGGGGAGAGCAGAGAGAAGCGGGGCTCTAGGTACCTAGATGGGCAGCTGCGTAACTCGCGGTGAGGGAGCGGCGACCCGCGGTGAGTGAGAGATACCTAGATAACGCGCGGTGAGGGAGCGGAAGCTACTTCGCAGCTGCTGGAGTTGCCGCAAAGCCGAGAGTCAAAGGTCTAGGCCCAGCCAATCTCTCTCACCTGAGATAGGCCATGGGTATTGGCGAATGCGTTGTCAGTAACGGAATGTCTGAGTTACCGGACAGTGGCGGTTTCGTGCGTGGACAGCAAGAGCTTCTTGATTAGAGAAAAGCAGTATCATTAGCCTACGAGTAGGTGGAGAGAGTAAGACTGAAACATCTCGTTAGTCAGGAACGACATTCTCTCGGTGAAGCGTAACCAAAATCTCGTATATTCTGCTTGACCAGCCATCAATGCGCATCGTCGTCACAACCAGTCTAGTACATCCATATACCATGAGACTGCCAGCGCAAAGCATTTCGAAAGTGCATCGCCCCATTCCGGTTACCGCTCCACCCCGTCGCCTGGTCTCAATTTCCCGTAACGGTTGAATGATCATTCCCCGGGCGGAACGCGGAAGGTGGGTTTTGGGTGCTTAGGTTTCTCAATCCATCCATGACAGTTCAAGTAATCATACTGGGCACACCAGTTTGCACACCAATCGCCAATTGTGCCTGATTTGCACACATAAGTTTGGCACTGGAACGAGCACTCCTCGTTGAATATGAACGAAGGGCAACGATCCTGTGAGTTATGTCAGTGACTGGGTAAGCTTGTGTTGGAACTGGAGGACTTACGGCCATGCATCCTTGATACATTTCACGGCAGGTGTCGCACGAGTGCGAGAATTCGAATTGGCTTTCTGAGGCGAGAGCGGCGGTGCTGAGTGCTGCGATGATGATGGTGGTGATCTTCATGTTGACAAAGATGTGGTAGATGGGTCTTGTGGAGGGTTTGAAGATGGGCCGGGTGGTAGTGTTGGTGTCGAGTTGAAGGGAGGGAAGACGACAATTCGATTTTTGAGTATGCACGCATTACATATGCTGTGTCTCTAGGCGAGCATGCTGGAGTATCTGCATTGGCACTCACACGTAGTGGTAGCGTCATTGGTGCTCAACAAGAACTCGCCGTGGAGCATACATCATTGGTGTGGAGTCTCGTCTCAACAGTTATGAATGCTGGTCTTTGTCCACCTCGTTTGCTGATTACCGTTGGTGCCAGAGTTTCGCGTTCGAGGACCCCATTCGTATCACAGGGACGCTGCTCTCGTGACAACGAAGTGGATCCGCATTTAGTACCACTGTAGATTGCAGTCTGATGGAGATTTATTATTGATGGATGATGACAAGGATACTTCTAATCACCGAGATGTAATCGCAGGAGAGATGTTCTCTTGAGGCAATCGCGCATCCTACCAAACCCAATCGTTACACATCCGCAGTGCCCCTAAGACATCCATAACAATTCGCGAATGGATACCCGATAATCTCTCGTTCTCTGACCAGCCACCCCACGCCCCTACGCATGATGATGCCAATGCGGCTCCCCGAACTTATCGAAAGTCACCTTGCACTGACGCCGAACACACGGACCGTAATGATTCTCCATCAACTCTACGCATTTCGCCTGACTCTCGTAGAACTGAGGGATATCGGTTGGCCTGTCCAATTCCCAGTTATAGCTGTTCACGTATCTCTGTTTGGGGTTGGGTTAGCGATGTACAAGCGTGTGGAAAAGTTGATGGGGAGAGGAGAAAGTACGTACGTCCATGCATTCGTGATATCTGACACCGCAGTAGAAGCAAGGGGTAGCAATAAACCCTAACCCTCTGGGCATGGCGTCGCTTGAGGGTTCGACATCGCTAGAGGTAGGGACGTCGTACAGGGGAGGGGCGGCGAGGGTCGCGGTGGTGAAGAGAGCGATGAGGGCGAAGGTGAACTTCATCTTGGTGACTTGAGGTGTGGATTTTGGAGTGTTCTCTTCAGACGCCGATGGATCTGCGGTGAGAGCTATATATTATTTTGCTAGTTAGTCCACACTGGTGTGCATTACCATCCTTTAACTAACATCCTTGTCATCCGCCCGTACTGCGATAACGCAGAGCGAGCAGCGGGCCATTCCCAATTTCTGCAACAC
This sequence comes from Alternaria sp. BMP 0032, assembly GCA_023758005.1. NCBI lineage: Eukaryota > Fungi > Ascomycota > Dothideomycetes > Pleosporales > Pleosporaceae > Alternaria > Alternaria sp. BMP 0032. The sequence goes on from JAFVMD010000030.1 coordinate 177,103, forward strand.
ATGACATCCCATATACCAAGGCCTTCCGCAGAGGAGACACCACAAGCATCAAAGACCCGGTCATGTGTGGTTGATCGTACAGGGCGTCGTGGTGAAGAATGGTAGATGAGGCGGGTCTCTCCATCTCAACAGCAATTTTCCGCCGCACCACGTGAATGCTTGGAGCAGAACAACGGTAAAATACCATCGGAACGAATATGAGTATCGGCGTGTGATGCGTAAAGCTGTGGTCGGTTGAGAAGTTCGGACGAATGACGGGGATGGCATGGTGGAACTGTGGGGCTGAGCCATGATCTTACAACCAGCCAACACATTACCAGCACAGGCCGCACAGATGCGAACATAGCCGCCTTACAGTAGCGCACGGATTTGAAAGATAATAGCTATGCGAATAGAAATTGATAAGCTAAGCAAGGCAACACGTTTGAATGGTCTCGATTTTATGAGAACATGGTCACACACCTCTCTTCCCTAATAACTCTCGCTATCCATGTGTGTTGGTTGGCGCGTCTTTTCAGGCATGTACCATACACCCTCTCTAGTCTGGATCCTGAGACCCCACCAGCCGTTCCACCTAGAACTAGACTTCATGGGCTATACCCGCTCGACCCTATCGCTATTTGCCCTAACCAATAGTCGGTCCAGGAAACGCACGATGTAAAGACGGAGGTGTAAAAACCCGACCGACGCTCTTCAGTTTGGTGCTGGAATAGGAGTGGGTCGCTAAAGTGGGTCCATTTGGTCAGCGGGTACGACGCAGATATGGCGTTGAGGTCTGCGCTTTCTTTTCTGTGGGCTGAACGCCACTCTCCCAATGGGAGTTTCACGAGGAGCTATCTTTGTCCATAGGCGGGCTACAGCCGCCCATATTGGCATCTTCATCGTCAACGACGGGCTCGTCGTTCACAGCTACAGTGGGAGCGCCAGGAGCTGGGCCACTCGTTTGCGCAGCATTGCCCAATTTTTGTTGCTAATAGGATTGCTAATATGTTTCCTCGTCGTGACCGTAAATGCTGTCAACATCGCTGTCGTAGTCGTCCTTGTCATCGCCTCCCGGAGCTTGCGAGGTCTGATCTCCAACCGCATCTTCATCTTGCGCTGCGGGCCTATTTGGCAGTGTTGTCGCACTGAGCTGTGGTAATGGCTTTTGTGGTACACTCAATCCAGACAAGGGTAGTAACTGGGCCCGGAAGTTTGGCGCTGTCTTCGGAGTGTACCCCGCCGCAGGTTGTGTCGGGTCGTAAGCTGGTGGAGTAGTCGATGGATTACTGGATTTCATGCCTGCCGAAGACTGCACGGGTATGTACGCGGGCGATGTGACCGGGGAGTTTGTAGTCGATGTGCCGGTTGTAGGCTGTGCACGAAGGCGGGCGGATGCCGGTTTGAGCAAGCTTCTTGCGTTCGATAGTGCAGCGTCGGGTAGCTTCATGGCTGGGTAGCTTGGACTCCGAGGAGGCGATGTTGCATTACCGCTTTGACCGCGTGGTGTACTAAAATTGCGGAGAGTCGGTATACCTCCATAAGGGGACGTGCTGTTCATCTTTTGCAAAGTAACTGGGTTATACGAGCGTGCGTAACCTCCCGGTGCGAAACCACCTGCCAGAGGTGAAGGCGGTGGCGGCCTGTCGTACGAAAATAGGGAAGTAGGATTCGAGCTTGGCATCGACGGCGCATTGAGTGTACCTTGTGTAGTCGGGCGAGGCGGAAGACTAGGATTAGCGACAGGAGATGGTTGTCCCGGCGATGGATTTGTTGATATGTCTTTGGCCTCCTTCAGTTTCTGGAATACCGGAAGGTCCAAGACCTTTTCCACATCGTTCTTCTCGAATCGGGCTTCTTCCTCAGTGTCAAATGAGACTGGACCCCTAAAGCGGCCCTTCTTCGGAGTATTAGCTCGTGCACCTGAACTCTCCTTCTGGGGAGTTGCTGGACCATCTGGCGTTTCCTGTGGCGCTTTTGAATCTGAGTCCGAGTCATCAGAAACCTCCCGGGCTGATCTCTTGGACGCTTTGTTCAGTTCATCCAACTGATCCTTTTCCACTTCCTTGGCAAGCGCGTCCAGTTCATCGTCATCGATTTCGCCCGACAACGCGCTACCATCGTCCGATCCAGCTAGAGAAGGATCAACTCGAGGTTCGGCACCTTCAGCATCTGGATCAAACCATGCCATCAGCTCTTGTGCGTCCTTGTAGTCGTCGTGGCTTTCTCCTCGCATTTCGTAGGTGTCCATGGGAACCTCCCGGAAAACCTGACCTTTTCGCCCAGTCAGTTCGTCTAGCGACTTCATGCCGGCTGATCGGTATTCCGCATGTTCGGGGTTCTCCACGATGCTGTGGTCCTCCCGAAGTTGTACTAAGCGTGTTCTCGGTCTGATAGTTGTGAACTCATCTGGGTGTTTGTATTCGTGTTCAGCGTTGTCCGGAGCTTTGTTGAAGTCACTGTCCCATACTCGCTGAGTTCCTAAACCTGGCGAAACTTGTGCTTTGTCATTTTTTTCGGTCTGGTCAACGTTAAGATCGACATTCGAAAGCCCGGCGATGAGTTCCTCATTGTCTTCAGCAACTTCGTTGTTTTCAAGGTTGAAGTCGTCTCCGTAGGTTGGTGGCGGTGGAGCTAGATCATCTCGTGACGGCTCCTGATCTTCTCCTAATGCATTCTCAACAGCGGCACCAATGATTTCTTGATGTGACACATTATCACCCTCTTCGGCTTGTGTAGCATCCCCAAATGCGGCACCCCAGTTCACGTTTGAGAATGAGAATGGGTCAAACGCATCTGGCGCATCCTTAGGAGGCCCTGGAACAATGACCGATGGCTGCTGGGTCGGTGAAGAAACTTCATCGCCGGCGTTTCCAAAAATATCATCGAAACTTTCCCCGTCTGCCGGGTACTGTTGAGGTTCAGACATGGGAGGTGGAATCCCGATAGGCCCGCTCTGCGCCTCATACGCATCGATATCAGCGAATATGTTTTGCATTGCCATTTCACCGTGTTGCTCGTCCTCAGGAGACAGATACAGACTGGTTGGCAGTTCGGTGTGTTGTTCTAGTCCCTCGAGAGGCACCAGCTGTCTCCTCATATCAGCGGTGGTGGTTGGCGCTTGCTCATCATCGAAGCCAGAGTTAGCGATCTTGTCGAAATCGATACCGTCCAAGTTGATGTTATCCAGATTGATGTTGTCCATGTTGATGTTGTCCATATTGATATTGTCCGAATTGGTATTGTCCAAGTTGATATCGTCCAACTCATCATTGAATAGGTCGGACATATCAACATCTCCATCGTCGTCGGGCGTGATAGTCGTATCCAAAGTCGCGGGCGTAGTAATCATAGGAACGTCAACAAGATTGGAAGCTCCAGGTTGTGCGGATGAATCGCCATCATTATCGCCACCACCCTCGTTACCGTCGTCGCCACTATCCATCTGATCGTTGGTGTCAGCTTGGTTGCTCAAAGTCTGACAGTCATCATTGTTATGACTTTCGGGATCCTTCTCACCGTGCTGTCCCTCGTCGCTCGAAGAAGACTCGTCGATCCCCTCCATAGGTCCTGAGCCAGCCGATCCTGACGGCGATGGAGGGTTCGCGCCTCCACTACCGCTCGGTGGATCGAAAGGGGAGGGTGTGTCGTCACTGCCACCTCCACCTCCACTACCGCCACCGCCGCCATCTCCACCAGAAGGGCCACCAGGACCAGGCGGCGCATCACCACCATCGCCACCAGCCCTTCGAGCCGCAGCTTCACGCTCTCGCCTCATGATGGTCAACATACTAGGACCTCCTAGCAACCTGTTACGCCACTGTTCTGCAGAGTCTGGATGTTTTGGGTCTACGGGTCGAGCGGCAGGCCGGTTGTAGATTGCAGGAAGGGCGAATTGCGTATCAAGTTCCTCTTGTGTGAACATAGGCGGCTCAGTCCTGCTGGAAGGAAGCGAGCTGAAAGGGGCCCAAGAACGACTATTTGCCGTGCTGGGGGCTGGTTGCGAGTGTAAACCGGGGGCAGTTTCATTGACACTGGTCGTGGGTGTAGCTGCTGGAGCCTCATTATCAATACCTCCCGTTGGCCCATCTGTTGACGAAGAAGGTTCCTTGTCGGGTTCAGGAGTGGCATGCTTTGGGGCGGCAGGTATCGGTGTATTGCCCGAATCATTGTCATCTTTACCATCACCGTTGCCATTATCCTTGTCATCGCCGTCACCAGGCGCGGGCGCTCCACCAGAAGCAACCTCCATAGAAGTCAAGGCCTTCTTCTGCTCAGCCTCTCTTCGCACCTCCTCGCGCTGCCTCTCAAGTGCTGCAGCAATCTCGGCATCTATAGGACTAGCTGGCTGTAGCGGAGCTGATGTGCCTATCGTGGGACTTCCGCCGAAATCGAACTCATCTTCGCTTTCGTCTTCGTCTTCCTCCTCCTCTTCATTTTCGTCGCTTTCTTGCACACCATCTTGCTCATCGTCTTGCCCCTCGTCCTCTCCTTGATCTTGCGCTGAACCAACGGCTGGGGCTTGATGATCTGGGGCATTGACGGGGTCCGGAGCAGGATCCTTGGAAGGCGTGTGCTTGGCGGGTGTAGCAAGTTCCGTCTGCTCAATGGGAACAAAAGTCATGGGCGTGTATCCTCCTTGCGTCTCAGATTCCGGTGCGTTGACCACGATGGTAGGAAGATCAAACGTGATGTCGAGCGTTGGCTCCGGCTCAGTGGTGTCTGTGGCAGCCTTCGGTACATCAGTAGGTGTTGTGACGGGAGTAGGTACAATCAGAGAATCGGAGGAAATGGCTGGTGTCGCAAGAGTGACGATAGTCGAGGAAGTTGTCGCGGGAGTGGTCGTTGTCAGAGGAGTAGGCTCGAACAGAGGAGTACGTTTGAACGCGGCAGCTGGCGTGAGAGTACGCACAGATGCCGATGTATCAGCAGCCACCGGTCTCGCTGGTACCTGAGCCGCAGGACCTGGAGGAGCATCAGTTGCAGTCTCTGACGGGATAGCTGCCATTGCTTCCTCAGGTTTCTCAGTTTCAACAGTAGCCCGGTGCTGTTGCTCAGTCTCTGTAGGCTGAGATGCCGTCGAAGGACCAGCAGCTGGGCGTTCGCTGGCGTCGTTTGACGATTGGGTCTCCTCGTGCTCTACACCGCCCGCCAGACCAGATTGCTCTAGGAAGTCCTTCTGCTCCTGCTCAGCAGCAGCCCTGGCGGCCTCGATAGCATTTTCCTCTACTGTGCGCGCCGCTTCACTGTCGAAGAGCCAAGTCATCCAGCGCCGCGGCCAAGAAAGAGGTGCGTCTGTTTGTGTCCATGCATCTTCTGTGGGCGTCTGATCATGATGAGCCTGAGCCTGATCCGGAGTCTCGATCGATTGCTCCCGTGTTGGCGTTGCCATGGGAGCTTGTACAGGCGAAGCCTGTTGTTGAGTGGGCAACGCGTCTATTTCATCCGGAAGCCCTGATAGGTCCTCATCCAAAAGATCAACTGCTTGACTGTCGCTGGGTGGCCGAGACGCTTGCTCCGGCTGTGCGTCTGGAGGCTGGTTGGGAGTATCAGGTTCTTCAATTAAGGGGTCCCTTAGCTCTGACTCTCCGACGTCATTGGTAGGGATGGGAATTTGTGCTGCTGGTGGGCTCGGTGGCGCAGAGCCAGGAGCCATAACTTCATCTGGCAGGTCAGGGTGCGGTTCATTAGGAAAGTCCCGGGCTACGATCGGGTCCGGCCGCCAGTAGGCTAGAAGTAGGAGTATGACAAGAACAGTCGCAAAGATGATGCCGTAGTCCTGAGTGCAAGCAAGAACCCCGTTTGTGCCTAGCACGTACATCATCATGAAACTAGCTGCGAATGTAAACGACGACCGGACCTTATGTGCGGGATATGCTTGAGCGGCTATGATCCAGCCTACGGTGCATACAATGGTGAATACGACGATGGCCGTTGCGCGCCATACCCAGTGGTAAGCTAGGCCTTGGCACCAGTTGCTGAGGCAGCGTGTACCCACGGAAGATACAACCGGCTTGATTTGTGCCCTGTACAACAAGCTTAGGTTCATCGAGATCTTTTCGAATGCTGAAGAAGTCGTTTTCTGGGTGGCTGTAATGAAACTGGAGGTGGCGTTCCTAACGGACTTGGTCGCCCATGCCGACGAGAGGGTAGTGGGTATACGAGAGCTTGTAGCCCTTTCCGTCGAGGTAGCAGTGTACACATAAGAGCTCGTTGCGCGTTCCCGCGAAGTTGGAGTGAGTTTGCGAGAAGGCGTGACCCAATTCCGTAAAGCTGTTGTGGTTACAGCAGTCCATGAAGTCGACCCCTTAACTGGGGCTGGAATGGACGCAGTGCTAGTAGTAAACTCCTTCACTGTATGAGCAGCTGCATGCGACGTCCTTTCAGTCCAAGGCTGTATGGTGTGCCAGATCGCCGTGAAAAGAGACTGGAACAATGGTATGAATGCATACGTCAATGCCCAGAGCGCGAACATCATCACGACTGGGCCGGCCCATACTGGTAGCAACCCAAATACTGTCCGTGGGCCGAGTGTGATTATCGCGAGCACCCAGTGAAACAACCCGCCGACGGTCTTTGGGTGCCATGGGAAGACAGCGCGACCTCTGACGATGAGCATGAACTTGTACCGAGCCCAAGCTTTTACAACCCGGAATTTCGCTATGGAGATTCGAGCGACTTCGATGATGCCGTGCACGAGGGAGTCGATATAGGAGAGGCCCACAAGCTTGAGCACGACAGCAAAATGACTGAAGGGTGGGGCAACGCCGCCTCTGAAAAGTCTATCAGCGCACAAAGATGGCTGGTCTATATGGATGAGGACGTATACTACTACTGCAATCGCAGCGTAGTATCGTATCCAGGTTCGCGCGGCGATGATGGATCGGTATGAGCCGCAAACCACGAGGTCCAATATGGTGAAGATGGTGTTGCGCGCCTCTTCGTCATAGATGGAAAGAACGTGTACCGCTGGCACACTGGCCAAGATAACAGCCAAGTCCTGGACGTAGACACTAAGCCAGATGACAGTTATCACAACAGTGAAGCCGATGCAACAACGAATCAATGTCTTTTTCCGGTGCGGCATGACAGCAGGCGCGGTGGGCGACAGATCCTGAGTCTCAGACATGTCTTCATCCTCGCTTAAATCGCTTTCATCTTGTTCGTGGTCAACAACTTCGGGGGTCCTTCGTCCGGCGAAAAGGAGGAAATAAATCGCGATCCCGATGAGGCTGGCGTACAACGCTCGACCTATGATGAAGTGGTCGGTTTGCTGCTTGCCCAGGAAGTCGGCAACCGCTTTCTGCCACACACTGTAGGATACGGACCCGATGCTGCGTGCGTATGCTACAAGATTGGAGTATGGCAACGTTGGCAAGCGAAATTCCGCGTAGGCGAGATATCCAACGACAAACATATACGCATTGCGCAACATAAATGCCACCATTTCCTGAATGTCCGGGTCCTCCTTATACAGATGGTCGCATACGGCGAAGAGAATGGATGGCACATATCCCACCATGATATCTGTCATGGTGATAGGGCTACTGTAGTAGGACGGCTTGGACGGCTTTTGATCTGCTTGCTGCGTGACGTATTTCTCCTGAATCGCTCGTCGGAAGTCATTCCAGCGTGAGAGTTGGGATTTGGCGAATGACGGCGAATCTCGAAGTGGTTTGCTAGCCGGCTTTTCTCTGTAAGGTGTAACGGCTGGCTTGTGTTCTCTCGGCGTAACGGTGCTGTGCTTGGTGCTGGACACAGGTGCGCTGGGAAGTGTCTTAGATGACGACGAATCTTGGAGTGATTTCCTAGCCACCTTTTGTCTGTAATGCGTAAAGGCTGGCTTGTGCTTTGTTGTCTTAGAGATAGTGCTCCAGGTGCTTTTGCTAGCCGCATGTTGCCTATAATGTGTAAAGGCTGACTTATGTTCTTTGAGGCCAGAGTCAATGCTCGCAGTGCTAGATAGAGGAGCACTGAAAACTGTCTTTGATCTCTGCGGAATGGTAATGGTCTCAAACGAATAGTCTATGATCTTATCGAACGACTGTGAGGTAACCGGTAATTGTTCAACCACAACTGGAGACGTGGTCCGAGGTACCTTGCCAACGGTGGGGGACCCAGTCGATGTGACGTCTCTGGATGTATCGCTGATGGTCGATTCTTTCGATGCCGCGGAAGATCGCGAGCCCTGTAGAAGCCTACTCATCCGGGCTTTGAAGCCTGCATTTGTAACATTGGAAGATTTCGTGCCCAATACTGACGATACCTCGCGGACCGGATTGCTCTTCTCAGAAGAAGTACTCGTAATCTTCGATAGTGAACGCTCTGTACTCTTGCTAGATATCTCCGGCAATGTATCTCGCGGAGTACTACGTTCCGAGGAGAGTTGCGATGAGCGACTCGCTTTCGAACGAGCAGAGCTTTCCGTGACAGATTCGGAGATGTCCTGGATTAATTCAGAAGACGAGGAAGTGTCCAACACTTCAACTTTGGCTTGCTGTTCGACAGTGGAGGGTGTGTTGCAGGCCGGTGAGACAGAACTAGTAACGGTGACAAGGGTAGGCGGGGGAACCTTGGTGATTATTGATTTCACGATTCCGGCTGCGTCTTCGATGGTGTGGACTGGTTTGGCGACAGATGTCGTAAAAGGGATGGGTTTCTGATACCAAACCTTGGCCTGCTCAAAGTTGGGTATGTAATTCGGCACAGCGGCAGCGACGGCACCTGCAGCGTAGATACCAGCTGCTACTTCGGGGTGTTGGTTCCACAGGTGCGCAAAGGCCTGCATTATAGCGCCAGGAAGGGCGTCCATGGTAGGCGAATTTGCTGGTGTGTCTAGAAGATGTGTGTATCGTTATCGTATTCTCGAGGGTGTAAACACATGTGGTGCAATATCATGAGGGCGTGCCTTGTTGAGATGGGCGATGTATGGAGTGTCTCAAACCTGAGAAGACGGCAGACATGTAGCTGATGAGACAAAGCGTCCTCTCCAGGTCGTACAAGACAAACAGAATTTCGAGTGAAAGGCCGCCACCCTAGCATCAATGTGAACTTCACATTGCCTTTGTCCGCCGAAAGAGAAAACTTCGGCGTTGTTGTGAGAGACAAGACAATGAAACCAAGAGCGTGCACTTCAGAGACCAATGCAGCATTGCAACATGAGCGTAACTTACACTCAGATGTGGCTCGGCGCGCCAAATGGCGATCCAGTCATCGATGTCAGGGTATCGAGCCATAATGAGGCCTTGGTCACTGGCAGGAATTATCATGCTCTCACTAGCCATGAAGCCTGCGCACGGTCGGAGACGATGAAGTCAGGGCAAAGACCTGAAGCCAGCATAAAGAATGGATACATCCGCCATCGCATGTTGCCTCATCACGTAGGCCTGTGTGCGACGGCGATCAGTTCCCATTCCCTTCCACCAACCTGCTCGGCGCTCTGCTCTTCCACAGTCCATCCGGCAAAGCATGCCTTGTAGTCATCCCAATCTGATTTAGGACCTGCCCATATCACTTTCTCCACGCTGTCGTGGCCATATTGTGCAAGGTATTCGCGTACTAGCCCAACGCGTCGCGGGTATACGAAAAGCCATGTCGTAGCCTCCGCCGCGAGCGGCTCAAGAAAACGCGTGCCGTGAACGACGCGATGGTTCGAAGAGGTCAAGTATCTGTTCGAGCTCGGCTCTACTTCAACACCAATGACATGGTACGCGTAGGGCTTGGTGATGAGATAGCTTTCGAGGAGGCCGAAGCCGCTTCCGACGGATAGAGCAAGCGCGGGAGGATGAGGAAGGAGCGAGGCGATGTAGGCGATGAGGGTTTCACTGAGAGCTAAACAGCATCCCGAATAGGCTGTCGGTGAAGTTGTGAGTACTGGCAGTTCCGCGACATCTTCTACTGGGTTTGATGCCTCATTGTCTGACGCGTCCACATCCGGCTGGATTGGTGGCAAGCGCGCCTCGAGGCCCATGATTAGCAAGATTACAGTCGGTAGCGCACGCAGATTCCAATGTGCATTGAGAGCGTGTGGACGCGATGCTGATACAATTCGGCTCCGTCGTGATTGTGAGTGATGACAGAGGCTTGATGGTTCTTGACGCGACTAGACACGCATGCGGCTAAGCTTGGGAGCTATGGCCCATGACATATGCACATCACATGCAATGCACGAGGACGCCCCGCCCGCCATCACCAAGCATAGCTACAACCACCGACTCTACTGCATCTTGCGTCATCTCTTCCCACTGAAAGCTTTTGAAAGCTACGTGGCGTCACGAGAGCTGTCATGGCCCGCCTCAACCCATTTTCCTTCACGCCTGGGCCAGTCATCTTCTTTACTACCATCGTCTACGTGGGCCTCTTTGCTGCCCTGCTCGTTACCCACCTGACGGTACCGAATTATCCATCCAATCCGCCAACGGGCGTCAACCTCACAGAAGCTTGGGGCGACCTCCAGCACATTACCCGCCGGTTCCACCCGTACAACAGCCACGCGAACGACGATGTACGCAAATATCTGCTTGCGCGCATCAAGGCCATCGTTACTTCAAAAGACCTGGAAAGGGGCCAAGTCGAGCTCTTCGATGACCTAACCGCAAACGCCACATTTTCATCTGGCAGCACATCTATCTATTTTGAAGGCACTAATATCATTGTTGCAATCCGCGGTTCTGATGATGACGAACCCTTCAATGGGACTGAGCGCAGTCCGGACAACGGCGGCGTACTTGTCAACGCCCATTACGACTCAGTGAGCAGCGGGTACGGTGCAACTGACGATGGCGTGGGTGTTGTGACCATACTGCAACTTCTATCCTACTTCACAGAGTCCAAGAACTGGCCCAAAAGAACCGTGGTACTGCTACTTAACAACGGCGAAGAGGATTATCTCAACGGCGCCAAAGCTTTCATGCGAAACCCGATTTCTCAGGTCGCCCATACGTTCGTAAACCTCGAGGGAGCTGGAGCTGGCGGCAGAGCTACCTTGTTCAGGAGCACCGATACCGAAGTCACCCGCTACTACAAAAAGTCTAAATATCCTTTCGGAACAGTCGTAAGCGGAGATGGCTTCAAAAAGGGTTATATTCGAAGTGAAACTGATTACAAAGTCTTCCACGGCGAACTTGGGCTACGCGGCCTTGACATTGCGTTCATGGAGCCCAGGGCCAGATACCACACAGTGGAAGACTCCACACGTGAAACTTCGATGAACTCGCTCTGGCACATGCTTTCAGCAGCTCTGGCCTCAACATCCGGATTGGCTTCCATCACCAGTGACGAATTCAGTGGCTCAGAAAGCCTCGATAACGGTAGAGTCAATGCCGGAACTGGCAGTGACGGCGTGTGGTTTGACCTCTTCGGCAAGGTGTTCGTCGTTTTCAACCTACATACCCTTTTCGCTTTGTGCGTCACTTTGCTGGTTGTGGCACCTCTTACGTTGATTGGACTGACGTTTGGGCTCTCCAAGGCTGACAAGAACTACCTATTGGCGCGCAAAGCCTACATCTATTCGTCTGACGATGACAATCCGGTACCCTTATACGGCTGGCGCGGCTTCTTCCGCTTCCCCATCATCTTTGTCACAGCAAGTGCTGTTGTGGTCGCATTGGCTTATCTCATAGTCCGGTTCAATCCCTTCATTGTTTACAGCAGCCCATTCGCCGTCTGGAGGTGAGTCGCTCATGCTGCTACTCTGTTCACAACTAACAATATCAACAGCATGATGCTCTCAGCCTGGGTATTCATCGCTTGGTTCCTTGCGCGAGGGGCCGATGCTATGCGACCATCCGCACTCCAGCGCATGTACGCTTTGATCTGGCTTTTCATCGGCTCCTTCGTGCTTCTGACAATCATCACGGTCTTCGTGAACGACTATCAGGTTGCCGCTGGTTATTCTGCGATGTTCTACTTCGCAGCTGTGTTCGCGGCAATCCTCCTCTCCTACCTCGAACTCTTCCTCGCTCCAACCAAATCTGCGTATGCCCGTCATTTCGAGCAAGAGGACGAATCCCGGCGCAACTCAGAGTCCGCAAGCAGGCCCCTTACAGGCAGCACCACCGCTGCACGGTCCGATGATCGCCCCGTGGGAGACGATGACGCCACCGAGACCACCTCACTTTTACGCGGCGATCGACGTGGATTCGCAAGATACGGCGGCAACAGGCGAGACTCCATCAGCGAGAGCGGCGAGGATCATGCTCAAGGGCCCCGGCGAATAGATCTCGGCAACGTGTATCCTGGAGAACAAGAGTGGAGCGGCAAATTACCGAGCTGGATCTGGGTCGTTCAACTGCTACTCTTAGCGCCAATCGTGATCATCCTTGTCGGACAGGTCGCTCTACTCCTCACGTCGGCCCTATACCAGACGCCATCCGATGGTAACTCGCCTCTGTTTATTTACCTCGCCTTCGCAGCGCTTACTGTGTTGTTGCTCGCACCCACCGGCCCGTTTATTCACCGCTTCACATATCACATCCCCACCTTTTTATTCCTGATATGCGTCGCAACCGTCATCTACAACCTTGTTGCGTTCCCTTTCAGCAGGGATCATCGCTTAAAGGTGTACTTCGTCCAGCGGGTTAATTGCGAGACTGGTCATAACGTCGTGTCCCTGACCGGCTTGGACGGCTATGTGCAACGCATTGTTGGCGAGTTACCCAGTGCGCAAGGCCAGCAGCTTGATTGCACGACGCCCGAGGTTGCGACGCGTAAGGAACTAAAGCAGTGCCAGTGGCAGGGTCTTGACGCTAAAGTCGTCCCAAAGACAGCGCAAGTCGCGCCATTTGACAACAACACGTACATTGCCAGCTGGCTCAATTACTCGATCCATAAGGGCAATCACTCAAACAAGGCGACGATACGCGTTGTTGGGCATAACACCCGAGCATGTCGCGTGCTTTTCGACTCGCCCATCACAGCGTTGAGCGTCGACGGCGCCGTTTCAGATCCTCGCTTCAAACCCGTCGGTGGGGACGGCGCCCGGGAAGTGCGACTGTGGCATCGCGAATTTGGGCAGCCCTGGAACGTTAGCGTGACTTGGAACGCCAAAGAACAATCGAAACTTTCTGGAAGGGTCGTGTGCATGTGGTCGGACGCCAACACAGGCGACATCCCTGCTTTCGACGAGGTGCAGCACTATCTGCCTGTGTGGGCAATTCCCTCCAAGATTAGCGATGGCTTGGTCGAGGGCTTCAAGCAGTTCGAAATCTAGGGCAGCGGGCTTTAGTTGCGGGGATCCTTGCATGTCTCCGTTACTTTTGCTGCGATATCCATCACGCAAGCAGTCGAGCACGGCGTCACAGCTCACATACAACCCCTCACTTCAATTGCTCATTTATGCGAGCTTCCCCTTTATCTCATCAATGCCCCAACTTGTTCACGATCCATTTGTTACTGTTCTTTTTGGAGTTTGGCGGTATCATGTTCACGGCCATTGCATCTTGTACACCCAACGTATAGCATCTTGACGTCAACTTAATGAACTCTATTGTCACGACGCCCAAGGCCACCACCCCTCGCTTCACTCTTCAACTCGCCTAATTCCAGCCTCTCGATTCCACGTCTCACCACGAACCGTTCGACAGCTTGGCTCGTACCAGAATGCTGAGAGCGTTTGACGGAGCCCAAGACACTTCACAACGTTATCCGCTGCCTACCGACGCAGGATTTACCCCTGCTTTGACCCGAAGGTTTCTTTTAGCTGCGGGAGAGACTATATCATCATCTATACAGCCATCGACTTTGTCATCGACGTTGACGACTACTCTTGGTTCGATAGCAACTCCAGCTGTCTGTACCGCCAGTCACCCATCTGAGCTCGCAGGGCCAGGATCCAGATCAGGTATGTTACCAAGCGGCTCTTCTTCGCGTGGGCGCCCTGCACACCTCGTTAGTTTACTAATCCCGCTACAGGCGACACTCCAGTCGTAGGTGGCGTCTACCGTCTTCTCAGCAGGACGCGCGACACTGAAGTCTTCGGACTTACGTCGGGATTGCACAACCTGATCGACACGCGGCGCAGGGTATTGGACTTTGCTTTTGACTCGCCCCTTTCCACGGTCATCGTCACAGCCTTACCGGGCACTTTTCTCCTAGTTGCGCGCCAACGGCCCGACACTTGGGCGAACAGACATCAGACTTCAATTGCAAACGCATTGCACCTCGTCGCACTCGCCAGCTGCGCAAACCACAAACTCGAAGCAGGCGATTTATTGATACTTGTTTTCGTCATGGTCGCGTTTGACGTGTTTCAGCGAGTGTTAGCGGCGGGCGCTACCGATGCTGATAGCGAATCAGATCTTCAACCCCGCTCGCCCTCGTCATCCGAAACCCCCCGGGCCCAAACGCCTTGTGATCTGACCAATGCGGCTACCGTGCCCATTCCCAAGACATCCGCCGTCGAGGATGAAGATTTCGAGCCCATTGAGCCAATCTCGACTTCTCAATCAGGGGCATCCGACACAAAAACGATCGCCGTTGACCCTAAAGATAGCGAGATCGTGCGACTGCAACGCTCGCTCACTGAATCTAAAACAGCACACAAGGCCCGTGAAGTCCAACTTCGAATCACGAAGGAGGAACTTCAAAATGCACGCGAAGCGCTCAATGATACCTTTGCGGAATACTCTGGCCTTCGTGATCAGCTGAAAGCCATCAAACAAAACTTGGGCCGGGACCATCAGGCGATTGTATACCGGAAAGACATCGAGCTGTTTGCACTTCGAAAGGGCAACGAGCAGAAAGACAAAAGCATACAGGACCGCGATAGCCAGCTTGAAGAGATGGCCCGGCAACACAAGACGATAATGGAAGTCAAGGATGCGCAGCTGAAGCTAATGAGGGAGCGGTTGATCTCTATGGAACGACAGTCGAGCCCGCGGTTTTCGGAAGACGGGGACGATGGGCATGCCCTTGAAGTCCGAATGCTACGGATCAAGAAGGGCAGAAGTTCTCCGGAGGCTGAGGAAGACAAGGATGTGATCATTGCAAAGCTGCGAGAACAACTCGCCGCCAGTGCCCAGACCAAGGAGGAGGTTGTCAATCAGCAAGCCGAGCTGCAAAGATCATGGGATGTTGCCAAGAAGATCCAAAAGGCCCTCAAGGAAGAGCGGGAAAAACACACTCAGACTCGAGAGCAGTTGGAGGAGAGCGCCGTCAAGCTGGCGGAACTTGAGCCACAGCCCAGAAGTCGAGCAAACTCAATTGGACGATTGCCGACGATTGACGAGGATGAGCACGACAAGGAAGAGCTCGAGGCTATGTTCAATACCACCCAACAAGACAACCTTCGCCTATACGCCGAGGTGGCCGCTCTCGAGAAGCGACTGGTCGAAGCTAATGCCCGCTTGTTTACTGCGCTTCAAGAGGCTGAGGCTATCAAGGTGCAGCTCAACCAAGAGATGGAAGTCAACGAGGACATGGAGACTGCGCGCCCAAGCGTAGTGCATCGTGTTCATTTCCAGCGCATGGAGGGTCAGGTGTCCGAGCTACGGGAAGCACTTGCCAGCAAGGATGAGGAGATGGAGTTGCTGAGGAATACCATTGCGGAGAAGGATCACTACGTCAAGGACATCCAAGGTGAACTTGACGCCGCTGCCACCTTCCACACACAGGACCAAGACGAGATTGAACGCTTGCAGCAGTCTATCGACGAACTCAAAGCCACCAAGTATCAGCTCATGCTCGATCACGAGCGCCTCGGCTCCCAGCGCACCCGGCAGCGAGTCATCTCCATGGACCGACCTGACCGATTCTCTGCTCGCTCAAGTGGTGCGACACTCATCCACGAACCGAGTCCACCGCTGACGAAGATATCAGACGAGGCACCACCCGTGGAAGCGATACCGATCCCACCTATGCCCGTAGTCCCGGAACGTGAAGGCAGCATCCAAGAGACTCCCCAGCGCCATCTCCGCAGCAAGAGCTCGCCGAAGGAGACACCCAATCGCTGGAGTCTGATGTCGCACGACGTCCCACCCGCCGAACTGAGAGAGCTCAAGACCAACCGCAGAAGGAGTCTCGGCCTGAAAGTCATGATGCAGAAGATCGTCCGCAAGACGCAAGAGCCCGAGCAGCAATCCGCCGACGCCGCTCCGACCGCTCCAGAAGCCCTTCCCAAGCGCGAAGAATCCAAACTGCGTCGCGTCCTCGCACCCAAGGACAAGAACATGTCCATCCGTCCTTCCACCGCCGCATCAGCCATCCCATCCAAGCCCGTCGGCTCCCAAGCTGCCGATACGCCGTTGACGTCGCCTCTTCCAACGAACGTGCGTCCGCCGAACCCACGACGCAACACACCGACTACACCGCGCTACTACGCTGTTACTGCGAATGCGACGGGCCCGGAAGCGGGTGCGGCGCAGAAGGAGGAGGTGAAGGAGAAGGTGAAGGAGCAAGAGAAGGAGAGGCCGAGGTCCGCGATGGGGCCTGAGGCGGTGAAGTCGAAGAGTCGGTTGAGTTGGGGTGCTACGTAAGTTCTTTCCTTCACAACGCAAATTATGACTTACTAATATACCGCAGGAATAAGCTGAAGCGACGATCATTGTACTGATGATAACGATGATGCGAAACGGGGAATTGGAAATGCCACATGTGTACATGTTTGTTATGGCGTTCAAAATGGGGGTTTTGCGATATCCTGATATACGAGTTTAATGCTATCCGATGATATACGCTCGGTAGATGGGGTGGTGGGTTTTGGTTGGGTCTTTTTGGCATCTGCAATGGGCGTTTTGTTAGATCTGGGTATGCATTCGTTTGCGGCTTTGGTTTGGCTGGGTTTGTTGGTTTACAAGGATTAAGTAATGAACATATTCACATTTCATGATGATGGTCTTGGGTGCGCCTGCGTGATGGAGGTGGGAGGTTTCCCTGTTTGGTATGGTTTGTTGTGGGCTGACCCCACTTTGCACGTGAGCAGTGTGGCACAGCACTTCTTTCCTGGTGTTGCGGCCTGCTTTGGATTGGCACGACACCAACAAAGGTTATCGGCTCATACGCCCTCAAACATATGACCTTCGGTTTCCAACGCTCACACGCTGGCTTCACATCATCACACCGTCGCTCTTGGCACCTCCTCACTCTCTATCCGGCGCGCGATATCTTGAGCCTATCCCCCCTTCCGGTCGTCCATGGCACTCGAAACCACTAAATACACGCGGCTCACTGTTCAACTACCAACGGGCTCACAAGCCTAGGGAGCGATTTGGGGTCCAAGATTACGTCTCTTGATTGTAACGATTTGCCAAGCGGCGTTGTCATTTGCAACGAGAATTAAGTGCGCCTTTGACTCAGACTGGTACCTGATCACCTCAAAGCTATCGCAATCATACCATATACCAAAGGTGTTGTGCATTGCCAACATGCAGCGCGACGACAATCTACCTCTGAACGAGATATACAGCACGCCAGAGGCTCTTCATGAAGAGGTTGAGAAGATTCTCGATCTGGCACTCTATAAGGTCCCAGAGAGCGCGCCACTCAGACTTCGTTTCATTTCACCTGTTTCCTTCGATAAATGGCTTGCGGACGACAACTACAATGAGTACCGACTTACATTTCCCTGGGAACATATCGATGGCTTGCCATACATTACTGTCTCCTACTGCTGGAAGCACACACAGTCTACGAGAGGTCTATCACCGCTACCGCATTATCAAATCTCGGACGGGTTGAAGACAGGAGAGCCTACGCCTATCAGCTGTCCGAACTTGGTTTTTCATCGCGCAATGCTGTTTGCTAGATCTCGCAGCTGTATATACGTTTGGATTGATCAAGAATGCATCGATCAAACAGATCCCACAGATATCCAGGCACATCTGAAAGTCATGCATCGGGTATACAAAGAGAGCGAGTGGACGGTGGCGCCACTGTCTCATCCGATAACGGATCATCGTTCTTTGGAACAGCTGATTACATACCTTTATCACGACTGTAGACACACGGCGGATGCTAGGTGGAGAAAGACTGGTGGAGACTCTCTAGTAAGTGACGGCTATGTCAGTACGTTCGAAGAGCGAGTCCAGGAGGCCACCGAATTGCTTATGTCTATTACACAAGATACTTGGTTCCGCCGAACATGGACATTCCAGGAAAAAAGATGCTCCTGGGCATTGTTTCTCCTTATTCCCATTGAGGTATCTTCCAAGATGTCAGAAAACGTGTACCTCCATATGATAGGTAAAGATTTCTGTTTCGACACCGCATACTTCAACGGCTTGACCCGCAATCACGAACTGGACATGGGCAAGTTGGCCGATGTCAACAGCGAGGTGGAATGGACCATGCTGGATAGAACACAGTTCTACGACTATTTTGCAACTTCCTGGGACTACGCCTCATTCGGTAACTGGGGCTGTTATTCAATATTCAGATTCATCCAGGACTGCGACAACCAGGTGGTGGCAGACCGCGTAGCAATCTTCGGACACGTTTGCCGATTTCGGAATCGACTCGCCTCAGACATGCTGGATAGCGCCGAATATAGCCTCAGCGCATGCATTCTCGCTTTGCTGTTGGGAAACATGGACGTCACACGCGATGGACGTTTGGAACTAGTGGGAGAGATATGGGCAAAGCTCGAAGAACGCAGCAAGGTCCAAACAGCCGCGCCGAATATCGCAGCGTGGATGATGGTTTTGCTCGTGGATGATCCAGCTCGGAGCAAGCAACGAGCGGAATATCGCCGGATAGAGAACGATGTGGATGCACGTATTAATTCATAACGCATTTCACACAGTTGGAGAACGCTACGCATCGCGACAGGGACTATGACAGTTTCCAGCACGAGCGACCTGTTCAAAAGAGCAATGACAGCCGTCTTCCCTCTAAATATCATGATCATGGAATGCATGAAGGCCAGCAATATTGTCGAGGAAATCACCTTGCGTTAGTGAATTTTCCCCAACTCAAGTTTTCTGTTACTAGAAGAGGCATGGTCGCAAGGTTCAAGCAATGGATCTAGCTTATTTGTTGCCATCAATTTGGGCAAGAGGTGCAGGTTTTTTGGATCAGTGGAGGAGGCCATTTCTCTTCATTCACTCCTCGTGTACACTCTACCTCCACTCTCCCCCTAGAAGCCCCAACGCGCAACCAACGCGCCCCCATCCCATGGATCTGAGGGAACATGCAACTGAACAGCCACACGCCCTCCCCAACCGCACTAGCGACGCCACCGTGCCCCTCGCCCCGCCAGCTCAGCCTCGACCCCACTTCGCGTCACTCCATCATTGGACGCGCATGCCCTTCGACGCACAACAACATACGTGATAGACCTCGCATGAAGGACCATTGCATCTGCAGCCTTTCTGTTCGCGATTGGACGAGTGTGCCCTTCCGTTTATGTGGCTTATTGACGTGTCACCGCCACGGCTCACCGGAGTCTGGGCACTTTGGGGGCGAAGTGAGGCTCTGTTGAGCGTTGAGGTTGGGAAAGTTGTCACCGTGGGGATGGGGATAGCAAGGTTAAGGAATGACTGGTATTTCACTAACTACAACTATCAAGGAGCGACGTAACTAGAAAGCAAAAAGAGCAACAAAAGCTAGCAGTAAAGATCGGAACAATTACAGCAACGCGAACAACATGATCGTAAGGAGGGTAGGGCAAATACGTGTCGCTCACATCAACTTTCCCCCTCCTTCACCGTGTCAACAACAAGCATACACGGTGTACTCTCGCCAAGACAGCAGGCTGTCGGTTAGCAGATCAACAGATGTTCAGGACGTCGCGGCCCCTGTGGCCCTTCTTGGCGTGGTCCTGCAGCTTGTCCTTGCGGTAGAACGTCATGGCACAGTCGTAGATGGGGCACTTGTAGCGAGGTACCTGGTGCTTTCTCATGTGACGCCGCATCTCTTCGTTGCGACCGAAGGTCTGGGCACAGCCTTTGGGGCAGCGAACGCTGGCTGCGTCGGTGGTGGGTGGAACTGGAGCAGTCAAAACTGCTGGCGCCGGAGTGGGCTGAAAGGCTGGAGTGGACTGTAAGGCCGGAATAGGCTGGGTCCAGTTCATGGTAGGCATGATTGGCTGATCATAGCCGTAAGTGTTGCTCAGGGGGTCTGACCAAAGCAGCTGTGGGGCAAGCCCCAGGTTATTTCCAACCTCTAGACGGTTCAACGAGGTATTGCAGAAGCCAGTTTCGGGGTGCAATCCTCCACCAGGTGTCTGTTTTGGGTTGTTCAAGTTGTAATCGTTGAGTGTGTTCAGTGTGGTCGGGAAGGCAGCTGAACCATGAGTGCGAGTCCCGTGATGCTGCAATACTCCAGTGTAGTAGGCATCGAAGGCGGCAGGGTCCCAAGAATTGTCTTGACAGGGGTAGTGAGGTCCAGCGTGCTGCTCTGCCTGCGCATGTGGAAGAGTTTCATTGGCCCGTGCAACTTGCTGGGGAAAGGGGGCGTAGCTGTGACCGGCGACTGGCTGATGGAAGGGCAGGAAGAACGTGGCGTTGTTGTCTTGGTCACATCCCGGTGTGATGAAGCGCTGGGAGGCAGACCTGCATGATGTTAAAAAAAAAAGGTGACTCACACAAAGTCCTGATCGTCGTCGTTGTGGTATGCTCCAAACGCTGGAGTGTTGTTGGAGTCCCGTTCGGACGTCGTTGGAGGAGATTGCTGCGACATTGTGGTAATGCGGAGGCTGGTAGTATGGAGATCAGCGTTGTCCTGAGGATGGTGGGTAGTGGGTAGTATCGCTAAGTGAGTAGAAGGTATCTAGGTTGTTGGTGTACCAAAGAGCAGGCTGACGGCGGAAATCTGTCTTCGACTGACAGGCGGAATCGGGGAGTGCGGCTATTTGTAAGGCTAGGTATGAGACCGACTGCGAAATGAGTGGCACACAGCCCACGTGCCCTTTGAGGTCAATGCGCCCAAGCTGCCAGTCCCATCTGGAACGCCAGACAGGAAACCGGCTTGGTGCCTGCAGCCTCAAATCAAATGCAAATATAAACCGGACGCCTTCCTAGGTACTGATGGCATGTGAAAGACGCCAAAATGACATTCTTGAAGTTCGCGTGCGATCTTTGTTCCAAGCGAATTGATACACAAGGAAAGCTGAAGTAAGCTAATGAACTAGCCCATTATGTAACAAGGCCTGACTAACACGTAGGAGTAAGCATCTGAAAACACATACAAAGCCTTACAAATGCCGGACCTGCACAAGAGGCTTTGCTTCTCGTCTGGACCTCGAACGTCACATCAAATCTCAACACCGTGCGGGTAATGAACAGCACCGTTGCCATGTTGAGCGCTGTGTGTTCACTTCAAATCGAAAGGACAATCTCAGGAGGCATCAAAAGAAGAATCACCCTACCCTAAGCCAAGACTGTCGCGATGAATATAACGACAAAACACACTTGCAAGCTCAACAGTCGAATATCATCAGTACTACACAGCTATACAGTGTATCAAACTTTATGCAAGTAGCCACTTTGGGCGACTTGAACCGGCTGCGCGTCTTCCTGGATGCAGGCCTGACAGTTGATACGAAGGCCGATGACGGATCCACTGTCTTGCATTGCGCTGCTAGAGCCGGCCAGGTAGAGGTGGTCAATTATCTGCTTGACGTTGGCGCAAGAGTGGATGCAAGGAATGGAAGCGATCGATTGCCGCTACATGAAGCTATCTTAAGTGATAGCACCGAGACGTTTGAGTCTTTACTGGGGTTCATGACGCAAGAAGAACTTTGTGGTCCCGGACTGCAGCTGAGGCACTACTTTGTGCAATCGGGCAATATTGGCATCATCGATGCATATCTCGCCCGTTTGGGATGCGATTTTACAGACGAATCTGCCCCGAAAAAACTCAAATTTGCGATACATACAGGACACGACGCACTTGTGGCGAAGTTACTTGATGACCCTGGTATCGACTGCAATTATCGGCAAGGAAATAGCTATGCATCAATACACTTAGCAGCGATATTGGGGCGGGAAAAAGTCATGCAAGTCTTTCTCGCTTCCAGCCGCGTCGACAAGACCTTCAAAACCACCCGCGGCAGGCAAGCACTGCATCTGGCTGCCATCAAGGGGCATGCGGCCATTGTAGAGCAGCTTATTCATCATCCTAGTGTTGATGTTAATTGCCGAGACTATTGCCAAGCGACACCTCTGCAATATGCATCATCAATTGGACATACAATGGTGGTAGAGCAGTTGATTCACCACTCAAGTGTGATCGCCAATTGCCAAGACTGGGACGCGGCAACACCTCTGCATCATGCATCGTCAAAAGGACACACAATGGTCGTAGAACAGTTGATTGGCCTACCAAGCTTTGATGTCAATTGTAAAGACAAGAACGGAAAGACGCCTCTGCACCATGCATCATCAAACGGACATACAACGATCATAGCGCAGTTGATTCGCCATCCGAGTGTTGATACCAATTGTCAAGACAAGAACGCGGCCACACCCCTACACCACGCGGCCTCCAATGGGCATTGGGAGACAGCTTTCTTACTACTCAGACACTCGGAGTCAATGAAAGACGATTGTTACATATCATCTGATGTTTCACCAACAAGTCTCTCGTTCACCAAAGAAGATTTTCTTCACAGACTTCTCAAGCATCCAGACTTTGGAGGTCCGAACAAAACCATACCAGGGAAAGGTCGTGCTATTATTCACGTTGCTGTTAACAAGGATGATTGCGAATTGATCACGTTTCTGCTAGCTCACCCAGAACTCGACGTGAACATACCCGATCAATATGACGAGACTCCTCTGATGAGCGCTGTTGGATCCGGCAAACTGAAAGCAGTGAGACTGCTTCTCCAGCACAAGGACATCGACGTAAACCTAAGAGGGAGAGGAGGCTATTGGACAGCGTTAAGATATGCAAAACTTCACAAGCGCTACGACATCGTCGACCTCCTCCTCTCCCACGGCGCCATCGACTACGATTCCGAAGCACCAACAACCGTACCAACAGCCGCACACATCGACAACCCGCCAAACTTTACTTTGCAGCCTGACAACGAAGCGAACTTTGATGCGTTCGACGATGATATGGATGATGCACCAACCGAAGCTTGGGAAGAGTTTCTTGACATGGGGGAAGGAATGGAGGAATGAAGACTGTTTCTATCACGCGTTGTGTTATCTCGGATGCCGTGATCGCGGTTTTCACTAGTAACATGTCAGAAGAACGTGCTTTTCCTTCAGAAATGTTTCTCGGCAGTCTTTGGTAGTAGATTAGTAACATATTGTCTCCTAAAAAAACTCATTTCTCATCTAAAACACTTCACTGCCGCTAACTCTAAGCTTGAGATCGTCGACAATACCAATGTCGCACGCAATATTAATTTGAACTGCAAATCTTGGGCTCAATCACACCTCTCAGTACCAGCTTAACGCTATTACATCATCATTCATTGAGCATTACTCTAGACTCCCTCAATGCATTACCCACTTCTCTTATACCCACTCCTACTCCTCAACACCTCTCCATACCTCGCCAACACAAACGGTATACACGCCCCCAAGATACTCAAACACCCCAGCAACGTGCACGCCCACTGCGGCCCTAATCTCCGAAACATCTGGACTGCGAAAAGAGGAAAAGTACCACCAAGCACGTATCGCAATATCGCGTTCGAAGCCATAGCACTAGCGCTATACAACGGCCCATATGTATCAGTAATATACATCATACAAGCCATGAAAATAAGCATATTACCCATACCGAAGAACGCTTCGGCGATGGTCGGTACAATCCAATGGACGCGATAAGCGGCCGACCATCCGAAGAGGAAGAGGCCGATTGTGAGAATAGGTCCACCTGCGAATGCGAGGGGTAAGCGCATTTCAGGTGCGAGTCGTGATGTTGCGAAAGCCGGTGCTGGTGTCTTCTCTGCAATCGCTTTACGTACGCGAGGCAGGTAGTAAAGTTTACTGAATGAGACGATGCAGATGGTAGCGACGATGACACCGACGCCCAGACCGAGGAACGTGTAGCCGGTGGAGAGACTGTCGAAGCCGTATTCTGTTGCGAAAACGTACGGAAAAGCGGCGAAGAAGGCGTATAGCAAGCCGAAGTTGAATGCAGAGTACGTATTGAAGGTCGCAACGATCGGCTCGGTGAGCAGCATATGCATCGGCCGCGTAAGTGTCTTGGTCGCATATGTGCTAACAATCTTCGGCAATGACATGCCTTCAGTCGGCGACCGCGGCAGAGGAAGATTCCGCTTCTTTGCGCGCTGTCGGAGAAGAACAGGCTTATACGACTCTTTGTAAAACGGTGCCGGCGCAATGACCAGCACAATGGTGAAGAAGAGTATCAACCAAGACGTCCACCGCCAACCACGTGTCTGTGTTACCGCAGCACCCAGAATAGGTCCTAAAGCTGGGCCCATGAACGGCGTTGCGACATACAGCGACATGGGTCCAGAACGCTTCTCTGGCGGCCAGATATCGCTCAAGGTGCCTGATCCCATGCTCAAACTGGGAGCAGCGAAGAAACCAGCCCAGAACCTCAGCACTACTAGACTCGCCATACTCTGCGCGAACCCCGTTCCGAGGATGAAGAGCGCGAAGATGGGCAGGCTGATGAAGATGAGGGGTCGCCGTCCGAATGTCTCGCTCAGAGGCGCGGCGAATGGTCCGCCGAAAGCGAGTCCGAGGGCGTATATGGAGTATGCGAAGGTTGCGATGAGTTGGGTGGAGTGGAGCTCTGCTGCTGATTGTTCGATGGCGGGTGTGAAGACGGATGATGCGAATGTTCCTACGAATGCGATGCCTGATATCGTGTATGTTTGATACCACTTTCGCACTGCACTCCAGTTGTGAGGATTGAGAGGATCGTCTGGACAGTCCCACTCCAGCGCGGAAGGACGATCTTGCGATGAGGCATGAGGAGCGCTTGGTGTTGCTTCTTGACCTGCATTCGGTGGATGGCCTTTCTCAGGATCGATGCCTGGATTGAAGTCTGCTATGGTCGACGGCTGGCGACTTTTGTCATGGTCCTTTTCGATGTTGGCGGGACTTGGTGGTCTTGTCGATGCTGCTGTCGTATTCGACCAGGAAACGGGTCGTGAAGCATTGTGAAGAGCCATGCCGTGTGCTTTTCACCAGACTGTAACTTGAGAAGCAACAGCTGGCAAAATTTCGACAGAACTTTCGCAGGACATGACAGAGGCGCTCGCGCCACGATCTTAGTATGACCCACCCTGATGAGATTCCGATAAGCAGATGTTCTGAACAGACGGCATGATCGCCGCTTGTGTGTTAGTTTGGCGTTGATCAGATATGGACAAAGAGTTCTACGATCAGGATTGGTAGGTATCGAAACTGTACATGGCCGATCCTGGGTCAGATCTTTCCGCGAATCGACATTTTGAGCCTGTTCGCGATCAAGATGCGGCTGAAATTGCGGATCGTGTGAAGCTAAAGTTCGGGACCGTGCCGGGCGCTACACTGGCGAGTCGAGCATGATGACGTCCTTTCTTCGATCTCAACATTTTGTAGTTACTCATACTGATCACAAGAATACCAGGTAACTTCTTGATGCGCGTAGAGAAATGCGCTCACATAGTCGAGAGTTGTTATCCTTTTCGGTCGCCGAAGAGCATGTGGCGAGGCAGATCTCGTTGTTTCCAGACAGCTGGGAACGCGATGACGAAGGACATGTACATGGCCGCGATCCTAGCTCTTGTCGCGCTCTGATGAAATCTGCAGCATAGTTTCGAACAGCGTGTCGCGAATCAGCAGCGCATGTCGCAGCGGTCTGAGCTGGAAGCCCTGACTCCTCGCCGAAGTGATCCTGCCTGAGCCCCGTAGACGCGTTCACACCCACCCCACCTAGAATCGCGGACTATCGCAACAAGAAGAAAAGTTACGCCGGGGGTGGGGAGCGAAGGATAGGGAAGGAGTAAAGACTCGCAACCGTTGCCAAACACATCGCTGGAGCCTGAGGCCATCCTTCGTGGTAGATCCTGCAGTACTGCGCCCGCTAATCGCAGGTCCGACCCAGCCAATCGCGTCAAAACACTAACACCACCACTACTCCCCCACGCGTCCGTAGAGGCTCATCTACCACGACGCTCACGATGGATGAAGGTAAGATGGCGAAAACTTTGACTGAGCCACCGCGTCGCTTGCGTAATCGCAAGCTTGCGCAAGCAGCACGAGAACGCGACGAGCATGTATAACTACGCGCTGGTGCATGTCGTGATGAAATTCAACATCTCTGAACGATAGCAACGACTCAACTTCAATCTACCTTTGCGCATTCGTGACTTGCGCGATAAGCCGTCTTTATAACAACTTCGTATCCGCCATGTCCTCAGTCCTGTCGCTCGAAATCGCACGGGCTCTCTTCCCATCACTCACCAAGGACGCGTCACCTAGATTATCGACAACCGAATCCATCCCTTCACCCACCAACGTCGACGCGAAAGCCCAGATCAACATCAAAGTTGTTGAAGACGTCCAGTTCCCGATTACGACAAAACCGTTGCGATCATTGCCTAACTCGCTACGACAGCAATGCAGACCCAAGCACACAGTCCAAACTGCTCCGGTGAAGGTATCTGGCATGCTGCACCGCTGCCCCATGTTGGTCTAGCCAGTTTCCAGCGACAACGAAGAGGATGATTAGTATTTTAGCGAAGGCGTGGAGATATTTAGAAAGGCTACCATCTGAGGTCTCTTCAACATGAGGTCAGGGCGTCTAATTGAGAGCGCAACGCCTAGGGCGATCATCTTTGACATCACCGGAACGGATTAGTGGCAGATAGATACGTGCAAAGGGCCAAGAACTCAGACATGGAGAAGTGAGGTCTTCTAGGCCAAATCGCCATGCGCGCAGCAGGCTTGCTGATGGGGTCTATTACGGGATGTTGTTAAGAGCCTGAGTGAGCGTACCACGTTATCCTACCCGCAATGCAAAAAGGAAAGTCCAGTCGCGAAAAGCAGAGTTTAGATGAATATGTTGCACTATTAACGCCAAACAAATGCTATTGCCTCGCGCCTAGAAAGGCAAGAAAAAAAGAAACCACAAGACAGTGGTCAAACACACACTAAATAGACTTTAAAATCATACACTACCACCATCTAACCACCACCACCTCTCCACTCTCTCACATCCCCCTAAGCCCCCATCCACACACATCTTCCTTACTGCACATCAAGCACATTCTTCAACTGCACAATCAACTTCCACTCATCCTGACTAACATCGCTCCTGAAGTACTCCTTGAGCGTATCAATACTCTTTCTGCTAATAGCAGAGTAAAGGATATCGTCTTCTTCCAGGTGGCGACCGTACATGGGCTGGTTTGAGCCTTCGATTTTGACGGCGACGGAGGGCTGGCCTCGCTTGCAGATTTGCATGGGTTTGTGGTCGCGCTCGATGGATGTGCTGTTGAAAGGATTAGTAAAGGTGATGTGAACGGAAAGGGAGAGGGGGGACTTACACTCTTCCTAGATGGACGAGTTCCTTGGCACCGGTGGTAGCGTTCTTCTTTACGGCGCAGATGGGCGTTGTCATTCGGAGTGCGCCTTCAGTGACATCTACACCAATGATGATGGGGTCCTTCTTGTTGAAGACAGCAACGGGTTTGAGTACGCAGGGGAAGACGGCCAACATCTTTGAATCCTCCTTCCGCTGTTCCTCGAGCTGCTTCATGTGCGCCGTGAACTTATCGAACAAGTGGTAGATGATGTCGGCTTCGAAGATCTTGACACCGATTTCCTCTGCGTATGCCTTGGCGTCCTTGTCGACCTTTACGTCGAAACACAGCATGACGGCGTATTCCTTGGCCTTTTCTAACATGATACCTGCTCGAAGAACGTCCTTTCTGAAGACAGGACCGATAGAGATGGTGGCGACGGGAATCTTCGACACACGCAGGAACTCAAGGAGCGCTTCGAGCGATCCAAGGGTAGACGCTTGTACGGAGACACCACGACCAGTCTTGGAGACTTTGCTGAGCAAATGGGCTAGATCACCCATGACCTCGTCCATGAGATCCTCCTCATCGTCATTCGGACCGACAACAAGCAGACGCGAACCTGCGATGGCTTGGTCGAGACCGTCGGCGGCGATCTTGATACCCATGGCAGCTTTGACTTCCTTGTTGTGCACGTATTGTGACTTGACACGCAACTCCTTCATCTCAGCCGGTGTCAATAACGCTCGAATGTTCGTCACTATAGGCTCTGGGTTACCGCATAGCACTATCCGGTCACCTTCGTGAAGAACACCGTTGGACAAGATAACATCGATAGTAGTACCCAGACCTTCGATGACCTTGACTTCAAGCACAGTACACTCAACCTCAGAAAGGTACATGAGGTTGTTGGTCAGACGCTCTTGCGTGAGTCTGACGATAAGCTTGATCATGTCTGGAATACCTTCTCCGGTATGCGCTGATGTTGGGCACACGGAGACGAACTTGGACATGCTCTTGTTTCGGTTGAAGATCTCCGAGTTGAAACCTTGTTCTTGGAGTTGGGTGCGAACAAAGGTCCATCGCTCCTCGAACTCGGACTGAACAGAGGCCTTTTGGAGGCTCAAACTGTCTTCGAAACCGTTGTTATCGATCTTCTTCCAGCCGAACAGACGATCGATCTTGTTGAGAGCGACGATGAAAGGTGTGCGCCTGTCTCGGAGAAGCTTCATCGATTCAATGGTTTGAGGTTCAAGACCGTGCATAATATCAATGACGAGGATAGCAATGTTGCAAAGCGAGGAACCACGAGACCGGAGGTTGGTGAAAGACTCGTGACCGGGTGTATCGATGACTAGGAGACCGGGGACATTGAAGACGAATTCGTTGTCCTTGTTAACGACAGCAACCTTCTTCTGAAGTGCCTCGACGGGGAAGTAGGTGGCACCAATTTGTTGTGTGATACCTCCGGCCTCGCCTTCTTGAACGTTGGTCTGACGGATCTTGTCAAGCAGCTTCGTTTTACCAGTATCGACGTGACCAAGAATGCAGCAAATGGGAGATCGCAGGTTATCCTTGGACCGCGCGGCAAGAGCCTCCTCGTGAGCCTGCTTCCGTCTTTCAGCGGCGGCAGCTTTACGAGCGGCTTCGGCCCGCTGGGTAGCAGTGCCTTCCTCGTCTTCGGATGAATCGTCTTCGCTGTCGTCTTCGGAATCAGAGTCTGAGCTGGTGTCCTTGGACTTGGAGGCGTCGTCTGCTGTAGCCTTTTCCGCTGCCGCCTTCTCTTCCTTGGCCTTCTTCTCGCTTGCTTTGCGCTCTTCTTCCTCGTCGGTATCAACATCCCAGCTGTCTTTGACTCCCTCCAACTCGTCAGCTTGGGCTTCCCAGTCGTCGGCAGAGTCACCGTCCTCGCCCTTCTTCGCTTCGGCGTCAAGTTTAGCCTTCTCTGCGGCCTCAGCTGCAGCGGCGGCTTGCTCTTCGGCCAGCTTGAGTTCCTCCAGCTTCTTGGCGGCCTCCTCAGCTTCGCGAGCCTCCTTCTCCTGTTGGGTCTCGGCTTGCTTCTTCTTCTTTTTCTTGCGGTCATCGTACACTGGCTTCTTCTTCTTGTCAGCCTCGTCGGCAAGTCCAGCAACCTTTGTGCCACCTTGCTCAAGCAGCTGCTGCAGACGGAGTTCGTTCTTTGCCTTGGCCTCTTTCTGAGCCTTTGTCATGTACTTGCCCTCTTTCTTCAGTTGCTCGATCTTTTCCTTCTCGCGCTGCTTCTTCAGAGCCTTAGCCTCCTCTTTCTTCTTCTGTTCCTCGGCCTCTTGTGCCTCAAGCGCCTCCAGCCTAGCTCTCTCTTCGGCTTCTGCGCGCGCAATCTCTTCCTCCCTCCTCTTGCGCTCTTCCTGTTGTTTTTGAAGGGCAGCTAGCGCAGGGTTGAGCTTCTTCTTCTTGCCACCAGCAGCGGGGGTGGTGTCTGCGGTAGCGGCTGAGGGTGCAGCGGCGGCTTCAGGCTTGGCTTCGGCAGCCTTCGCGGGTTCGGCTTTGGCAGGACCAGTGGCCTTCTTCTTCGCAGCCTAGCATGCGGTCAGTATATACTCATGCAGTTGACATGGCAGATGCTGCGAACATACCAATTCCTTCTTTCGCTGCTTCTCCTTCTCCTTCTTTTCTTTCTCCTTCTCTGCCTTGGTCTTTACACGAGGGGCATCGTCCGTCTTCTCCTCGACAGGCTCCTCTGCTTTCGCAGCAGCGCCACCCTTGCCCTTCTTCTTGCCGTAGTTTCCAGCAAAGACATCGTCGTCATCGTCGTCGAAGGTTCCTTCTTGGGGTGCCTTGGCGTCGAAGTCGCCATTCGCGCCGTCAACAGGCGGGTCTTCGCCTTCAACTTCGGTGTTGGCGCCCTTCTTGTTCTTCTTCTTGCCGCGCTTCGCAAGCGCCGCCATCAGGCCGCCGCCAGCAGCATCGTCTTCGGCGGCAGCATCCTCAGGCGCGGCATCAGCTGCAGCGGCATCCTGGGGCGCGACAGACTCGCCGAGCTCGGCTTCCCAGTCGTCGTCCTGCGCCTTCTTGTTGTTCTTCTTCTTGGGCGGCATTGTGTGTGCGGTGGATTACTTGGGGTGTGGGGTGCACTCGACGGGTGGCACTTGTGGTTGTGGGAATGCACCGTAGAAATCGCAAGTGCTCAAGCAGGCAGGCGCGCCACACAGTGCAGGCAGGAGCAGGTAAAAGCGGAGCCGAAGGAGAAGGGGTCCCGAGTAAACCAACAAAGGCCTGGACCGCAAAAGAGTGACAGGAAAATGCAAACGCACACGGGCTGCTGCGAAATTCCGTTGGAGTTATCGATTGTTCTGTGTGGCGGCGGGCGGCGAACGGCTAGTTGTGGAGGGGTAGGAGGCGCTCGGACCAATCACTGCCATGGATGCCTGCACGGAATCATCTTCAGACCTTCTTCATGCTCGATTTTGGTAGCATGACGACTTTTGACTCATCTCTTCTCTAAGCTTTACTCGTGATCGGTGACACATCTGATCAAAAGGATCAGCGCATGAATGAGTGAGTCATGGGAAATGTGTGATGTGTATCCGTATGCGATTCTTCATAGCTATTCTCTCATACTACAACCCAAATCTACACCCATGTTTTCCCTTCCGACGCAAATAACACTCAAATGACGACAAAACACAAAACGTGTTGCTCCATATAATCCCAATACATTCAACGCCGTACCAGGGTCTGTAACTCCGACCCAATGAGAGAATGCAATGTCGATATTACAATAGTAGCGATAAAAGCCACGCGCTGAGGCCTGACATGGCTGTATGAGTGACTGACAACGAAACGGTATCTTTTGGCAACACGTAGAGTCATAAAGCATCAACGAAGCCGAGACAAACTAAAGGCACAACGGCCTAGTAGAGCTGGCCGCTGATGAGCAGTGACTCGACAGCTGAGCCGATGAATTGCTTCTTGAGCGTGAGATCGCATCCGAATCTGTGATGATGTTAGTGTTGGTTGTGCAAACAAATGGGAATTGACATACCTTTGCTCTAGTTCGCCCTTGATCTGTTTCTTCGTTACGTTCATAAGATCAGACTTGGATAGAATGTCCTTGATCTCCATCAAGATGGCATCGTCACTTGGCAGGTTCGACATTTCCATGCTGTCCGCACCGTATCCGCTCTGCGCGAGGCTCAATCGTGAGTGGTTGTCGTAGCGTGGGAGACCAAGGTGAGACGCAGAGCGAGATGGTGTCATGCCTCCATACTCTGAGCCAGCGACAGATCCGCCTCCGAAAGGCTTCCTGGTGGCGTACGTGTATCCTGAAACCTCGGAGCGGTCGTCCCGGATGGTGTGCTGCTCCCACATCTCCGCCTGGTACTCCTCCCACCTCTTCTTGGGGATGCTGGCAGGATCAAACTTGCCTTCATCTGTGACAAGAACCTTCTGACCCTTTTCACCAACAACGACACGAGTGTTACCCCACGAGAAGTCGTCCATGTACCAGAACGAGTACAAAGGCAGGCCGAAGGCGAAGACAGGTGTTGCGAAGATGTAGATAATCATCCAACCAATCATTTCCCACTTGCGTCGGATGATGAAGATGATAGCCTGCAGACCATAGATGGCACCAAGAAGAATAAACGCAGTGACAGGGACGATGTCGGGGGACCACACCAGCGTGTAGATGAGATAGCCGATGTAGACAACAATGACGGGTTGTACAACCGTGGAAAGAAGATCCATGAAGACGATGAAGCGCATACTGAAGCAGCAGAAACCACAAAGCTGCGTAAGCGGAATCAGTTCAATCAGGTTGTGCACAGTAGAGTTGATCCAGCGACGACGTTGAGACATGAAGACGGACCAGCTGTCAGGTGCGACAGTCCAGGCGTGTGCTCGCATCGTGTACTTGGTCTTGTACTTGGGATGGAACTTGAGAAGTAGCGTGGTCAAGAAGCGATCTTCTCCTAGATGCAACAGGTTCTTCGTGTGTAGAGTGTCGACACGAATCTCTTGGTAAGCTTCGACGACCTCCTTGCTAACGAACAGTGGCTTTCCAGACTCGGCAGCGCGAATACGGTACATGGTGAAACAACCAGGAAGACAAGTGACGGAACCGAACAAGCTCTCGAAAGCCTTAGTCAGGTTGTGGGAGATGAAGTATTCGTACACTTGCATCATGGTAACGAACGAAGACTTGGCGTTGGTAAGAGCGGTTTCACCACAAATAGCAAGGAGACGGGTGTCGTGGAGGAAGGCTGCGACGAATCGAGTGGCGGCGTCAGGTGCGACTTCGGTATCGGCATCAATTTGGAGGAGGAACTCGTAGAAGGTCGGGTTGACTCCAATAATGTTCCGAATCTGATGGTGCATTTCGAGCTCAAGCGGTGTCATGGGGAGGTTGTAGTGCACACGGTTCAGGAATCGCATGAGGATGATCTGCGAGTCACGCTTTCCGCGGTTACCAGGCTTGGAGACTTCCGAAGGCTTGCCAATCTTGACGACGACCAAGAAAGGCACAATGTGACCCTGTACCTCATAGAGACCCGAGTAACATTTGCCCATGTTGTGCTGTTTTTGACCTTCACCCAAACTCTCAAAGCTGAGAGGCTCGGGATCGGTAGCCTCGGGAACGCCAAGAATGTCGAGAACGATGCGAGGAGTGGGCTTGTCGTTGCCTTGACCGATAATCATACCATCGCAGACAATGACAAGTAGTTTGCGCTTGTCATCATACTTCATCCTGGCGGCGGAATCGATTGCGCGACGGAGGGATTCTTCGTCTTCGGTGTAGGCAGGCACAGTGCAGATGATGAACTTGTCGATATTCTCCGGGTCGGTCTTCCGGCTGAACTGAAGGGCCGCAAGGAACTTGAATCCGATAACACTGACCAAGAGAATGGAGATTGCGAGGAGGAAGTACTTGGCGAACAGACATTTGGCCGAGTTTCTGGTGTCCAGATCGCCGACGTAAAACAGGTTGTTCATGCAGGTCTCCATGTTCGCCTTTGTTTGCGCATTCAACTGGAGGTTCTGCCAGTATTTGGTGATGTCTTTGCCGGCTTGAACTCGGAAGATGTCCACAACGCTTGGGTCCATGAAATCGGTATCGATATTCTTGTCATCAGGCTCTTCGCCGACCTTGAACTTGACCTCACGGCCACCAGGAATGTAATCGGTGAAATCGTATACACGACCATTCATGTAGGCGATCGAGTTGCCTTTGTTTCCAAGTGTCTTCAGGTATTCGGGGCTGTATCCAACACGACCCTTCATGTAGTTGGCCTTGAGGAACATCTGTTGCTCGAACCACCAATCCCCACGACTGTCGTTTGTGAAGGATCGGAAGTCGTGGTATTGCGCGTTGATGTCGGTGGTACTGATGAGATTGTTCACGGCGGAGTCGGTGTAGTTGGAGTTCTTGTAGTTCAGCTGAACGGCTGGGTTGATTCCCTTTCCTTCCTTGCCCAAGCACAGAGAAGAGACTTGTACGGGGAACAGATTGGTAGCATCCTTTCCAGCATACTTCTCCAGGTTCTTCTGTGGGACGATGCTCGGATAATGGTGAGGGATGAACTCTCCCAGGTCGTAGACGATACCGCGGATGGCAACGTAGGCCTCGTTTCCATCCTTGCCGTTGAAGGATGTCAGTTCGGCAGAAGAGTAGACGTGTTGTTTCGGGCAGATGACCGCGGGGAAGCCTATCATCAGGAAGATGACGAAGGCACAACTCCACCAAATAATCATGTTAATAGCCAACTTCTCTCGCCACGCCATGCGTACGTCTTTGCGTTTGATACGTCCGATGTACCTAATAGCAAAGTCGGGAATGAGCCATGTCAAGAGGTAGACAATGAACACCCATCTCTTTCGACTGCTTGAGGTGGGAATGGTCTCGACCTCTTGTAGCTTGGCTTCAGCAGCCTTCTCGTCGTCAATAGCCTTGGGCTGTTCCAAGCCGTGGAACATGTCGCCATTCGTGATGCCAGATGGCGCCTCTGAGCGCGCATCGATATCCCTCTGGCCGAAGTAGTTACCGCTCTTGTCGTCGTAATAAGCACCAGGTGAGGGCGAGAGAAGACCGGCGCGGACGTCCCCGTATGATCGACCAGCATCGGGAGTAAGCAGATTGTCGTTGGAGTCAGCGGGACCACGGGCGTACGGAGCGATGTTTGAAACGTTGGCGATTTCTAGCCAGCACTTCTCGCTCAAGAAGACACCAGTGGCACCCACACGAACTTCATTTTCCCGCCACGGCTTGTGATCGAGAACCATCTCAGCCTTCTCCTTGTCGCTTCCAACGATGGCAAGGTCAGTCTGTGCAAGCCCAAGGAACTCGGCGAAAGGCATGAAAATGCTGAAGTCAGCCACCCGAAGACGTTGGCTGATCTCGGCAATACCCAGAGCCTGAACTTGTTGACGGACGCATTTGCTGTCGAACTGGTTGGCGATCCTTCGGTCATTTGGTTTCAAGCAGAAGACGAAGTAGGCGTTGGCTTTGCGCATTGTCGATTCAATGGTCCTCAATGAGCTGATGAATTGGCCTGCGGCACCAGTCTGCTTCTGAGATTCACCGGTCTTCTTCGTGCCTGAGATGTTACTCTCTGCATCACTAATGGCATCCTCGTCGAACACGTTCAATTGGCGTCCGAATCGACCAGTCTTGTCGGCCTTTCGCTTCGCCATACTGGGTTGGCGAGTAGGCTTGGAGCTGACGGTAGCCTGAACAATGGCTGACTTCTCCTTAGGATGCGTCATCTTTTGAAGAGCCTCTTGTCCAAAGAGCTGTTGAACGAAGGGAGCCTGGGCGGACTTGAGCAGGTGCATCATGTCGCCAGAGATGAGCTCAGCGTTTTCCTCCAAAAGACCCTCTACACTGTAGTCGATGTCACCAGTGAAGTGGCGAATGGTAAAGGTGGGCGAAGTGTTGGGGGTGGGGAAGTTGCTGCCGGGTTGCACGACCGTCAAGCTTCCAGGAACAATAGCCTGGTGCTTGCCGTCGAAGCGCTTGCGAATGGCCTCGAGGAACTGCATGTCAGTCTTGCCACGGCGCATCTGGTCGTCTAGAATGCTCAGAAGACCGTTGCCGGGCTTCATGAGGCCGGTCTTGACAGCTGTGTTGTCGTAGAAGGCCATGGGCGGCAGAGAGATCTCCTCGGCTTCCAGCTCTTGGATTTGCCGTTGGAAAAAGCTCTCTTGGCAGAAAGAGATGAGGGACTCGTTTGCAGTGTTGTTGAGGAGCTGGTCCAGTGATGATCCAGTGGCGGCGAAGTTGGCGAATCCTGGGAAGTCGACCATGGAAACAGTGTTTGAGATTTGCTCGGATGGCACGGAGATCCTTGAGTTCATCTGCTCCATGACCCAAGTGACGAGGAGCGAGTACAGAGAACGGGCAAGCTCATCCGCATTGGCTCGGGCACCCTTGGGGTCCAACATAACGGTAACGCGCTCGCGGTATAGAGTCTTGGACTTGTACCGTAAGCTTTGCTCCAGATCGGAAATGGCAACGCCCAGGAACTGGGCAATGGGTACTAGAGACTCCTGGTTCTTGACAACCGTAATGGACTCTCCACCTTCGTGGGAGTAGCCACCGCTCTCGTCAGGCGCAGGAGTGGTGTTTTGGCCCATCTCGAACTCGAGCTGACCAATGTGCATGATGGTAGCCATGATCTCGCAGATGCCTGCAATGCTCTCTTTGCCAAATTCTAGCCTCCGGAGGGCAGCCTTGAAATCAGCGAAGCCCTTGGAGTCATCGATGCCGACCTTGAGCTGTGTAGGGTGTCCGAGATAGCGCCATCTCTTGTTGGAGCCGAGCGAGGTGCGGTTGCCTGCGCCCTCTCCACCTACTGCGTCGAGGAACAGGTGCTTCTTCTCATTGACACTGGTGCCAGCGAGGAGATAGTAGAGAACATGGTAGGTGCGCTCTCCTGTCGGCACGGAAGCGATGCGGCTGCGCTCGAGGCGGTGGGCGAGGAATTGGGCGCCAAGCAGGGTGGCGTTGTTCGCGGTCGTGGTATTATACTGGAGCTCTAATAAGAGACCAGATTTGGAGGCTTGCGGGGTCGTGAGGGACTTGGTTGTGGTGAAGGCATCGAAGACAAAGTTGGCATGTTCAATCTTCTTGGAGAGAGGTGTCTGGGAGAATGACATGAAGGACCGCAGCATGTGTCCGCGGATGGTCGTCTTTCCGGAGCCAGACTCGCCACTGGAACATGTTAGCGATGTCAGAGAGATACAGTTCGGGTACTTACAGGAAGACAATGGCTTGGTCCTCGGAGCGGTGTCCCAGGCGCGTGTAGGCCCTGTGCGAGAGGTCCTCGGCGGCCTGGTGGGCGCTTCCCTCTTTGCCGCCATCTACACCGAGACTCGCGTCTGTGCATGTGTTGATGGCGACAATGCCCTGGGAGGAGAGGGCGGCAATGGGCAGGTGTGCGTGGTACCGGCTGGCGAGGGCCGAAGTCAAGCCCGTGTCGTTCTGCTGGTGCTGGGGCAGCGAAGGCAGCGAGGGGTTCTGCAGCGGGTTGGAAGCCATGGTGGGCAGCCGCGTCCCCGTGGGAGCGAGTGAGAGACCGAGGGGTCAGGCAGGCGCGGTCGGCGGTCGGATGGCAACTGCGCGTCGTGGAGACTCTTCAATGTTGTTGGTGTTGCGTCCGCAGGGCTGCTGGCAGGACTGGCGGAACAAGAAAAACACGCGGCGGGAATAATTACAATCAGCGAATGTGGAAAGAGTGTACAAACGAAGGTAAAGGATGCCAAAGCCAAAGCCGTTGAGTTGCGTTGCAAAGGGGCCGGCACGGTATGCTGTCTAACTCTACTCTGGACCAGACGGAGCGCTGGAGAGCATGGGGCTACGATGCTTCTAGCTCAGCTTCGCCCGCCGCCGCACCAGCCGCCTTTTGGCGTGTGTTGACTGGGAGACCCAGCGATCACGAAAAGGGGGCGCAAAAATAGAATAGAATACGCTGAACAGCCCTATTGCCTCGCATCCCCGTTGCGGCTCCACTCGCCTGCTTATTGATGCGACGAAAAGGTCGTGAGAGATGTCGACCATCGCAGCACGTCGGATGGCACCGCGACACGGCGTGACCCCGAGAAGCACATCTGCACGATACTGTCCTCACGTTGCACCTGTTTCTCCAGGCGAAGACGTGCATCTGGGACCCGGAGACGCATGGCTGAGAACCACTACCAGACATGCGTGCTAGCGGTCGCGCGCCCCCCGGGAACGATCATCGCTGCACGCTTCAATGCACTAACCGTCGAAACCGTATCGATTGCGCGGCGACGGAGCATGCCCATGCCGCCAACTGCTCTCGATGATTTTTTCGTCGCTCGAATGCCGTCAGCCAACGTTTCTTTTGCTCGCCCGAAGACGTTGGGCCAGCCGGCGTCGAGGCCCACTGCTCTAGACAGCGGGAGGCTGTGTACGTGACTTCACGATAAAGTAGACCCTTGGGTAGCGCCCGCGATGGAGAGACAAGGATTGATTTTGTCGGTCCCAACGAGGGGCGCGCTTTGACGTCAGGTCGAGATCTGAAATTGTCCCGGCGTGATTCGGTCGTGTTGAAACCATGGAGCCAAAGACAAATGAGAGCTAGATGAAAGGGAGTGAGGGTGGATATTGGGATGTGCCTGCAGTGCGCGCCATGTTACAAGCTTCAGACGTCGGGCGCCATCTCCGCAGACCCAGATGCGCCGTCGATTTTGCTCTTATCGATTAGATGGCGATGGCCGTCATGGAGTGAGAGGAATTCTCCGACTATTGCTTGTTCACACCATATGGTGCCAGGAAATATCGACGACATGAGTAAATCGGGCTAAAAATAGGGGCTGGCATCGCATCCACGCCACCCGCTCGTATCACAGGCCCATGGGACGGTGCCGCAGCTGGTAGTGGCCACGAAAACCAAGACTCGCCATCCATGTCCGGCTGGTATTGATGCATTGAGCTGCCTCGCCCCGGCCTTAGTCAGGCTGCTAACCCTCCCTAGCCATACGCCGCCATGCCCCATGCAGCTGGCCGGGAATGCGTCTCGCCCTGAGCCAACAAACATCACTGCTGCTCGGTCTGCGTTCCACGAGGCCTCTCTTGCTGTCTGCATTTTGTTCTTCTCCATACAATCGTTTAATCCGTCCACTCGCTTGGCCCTTTGCTCCGTCGCCGTGTAATAGTTGCATCTACACGCGACCCGTACCGCGCTCCCCCAGACACTTACCTCTGGGAAGACAAGACAGCTGCAGTCAACACGCGGTTACCCTCCACCTACCCTCGCTATAGTAACGGTACTCGCATCCACGGAAGGGGCGACCCGCCTCAGCCCGCAATCATGAGTTTCGTCAACAACTCCCGCATGTCCGTCTACTCGACGGCATCCGCCTCGGCATCGCGCCCAGGCAATTCGCCCTCGCAGACATCCACCACGACGCTGCTCAACACGCTCAATTCCGCCTACAAGAACGGCCGCTCGTACAACCTCGAGGCCAGCACCAGTCTGGTCGTCAACACATGGGTCAATGCCAAGAGCATCATCGACGACCGCATTGGTGGCACCGTCGACCTCGAGCTGGGGCGAAAGGCATGGGAACATGCCCGCCGGAGAGCTGAGGACGGCTGCATAGTCCTTGCGTATGTATCCAACTTCCCTGCGTCCACCATCATCCACTGACCCGCGCAGTTCGCTGCACGACTCGAGCCCCTCGCTCTTCTCGCCCTTCGTCTCCAGCCTGCCTCTGTCCCTCCCGGGCAACTTCTACACTGCACTCGAAGCCCTCAAGGCCTTCACACACTGCGTAACTCCGGAGAACCCCTCCACCCCCCGCTACTCGGCCCTGGCTGCCGTCTTCACCATCAACCTTGCTGGCGGTGTCGTCGGAGCTGAGATCAAGTTGTCTACCTCCGGCCTGGACGTCCAGCAGGGCTTGCTCCAAGTCCCTGGCAAGAGTGGCACACGCGCTTTCGATGTCTTCTATTACCTCAACTCGAGCTCGGCTTCCCGGCAGGAGAGGGAGTACTTGGACATCCAGTCCCTCGACCACTACGCCCTTCTCCGACGATCCGGAACATACGATCCTCCCAGCTACCTTCCCGATGCTGACGATGCCGCTGCTGCCGAAGACTTCCGCGCCAACCTCAAGGCGATTGGCATCAAGGGCCAAAAGCTGACCAGGCTTATCAGCTGTCTGACTGGACTGCTGAAGCTCGGCAACACACTCGACTACTTCATGGACGAAGAATCTCTTGCTTCAATGTGCGAAGACGTAGAGAACCTCATGGACCTGCCTGAAGACACTCTTCGCCAGAAGCTCGGCTCAAATGAGCGCGAGGTTGCCATCGGTGGCATCTACGAAGCCATCGTCGACTTTGTCGTCTCTCACGCCAACAGCGCAATCAAGGAGGACATCCAGCGCGCCAAGTCTGGTTATGCCATGGACGACAGTGAGGGCAGCGGCATGATGACACCCAACGAATCAGAGGATGGAGACATTGTCAACATTACTGTTGTCGAAATCCCCAGCCGTACTCTCGGAAAAGCGATTGCGCTGCGTACTGTCTTCGACGACAGCGAAGGCATCAACGCCGAGATGCGCGACGATGGTGTTCAGGTGCCGCCTGTCAGCAATTCTGTCCTTGAGGGCATGCGCGAGGCCATGCAGAGCTGCGCAGCAGACCTCGGCATCAACGGGGCTGCTCTTCGCGAGAAGGAAGCTGACCTAGAAAAGCGCGAGGCTGTGTTGGAAAAGCTCGCTCTTGAAATCCCCGATGAGGACAACTTTGTGAAGAAGGTCCTGAACCCGGTACCCAGCAGTGGCATCGTCCTGGGCAAGTATGGCCGTTTCGATCTGCCCATGACAGTAGCCAGTAGCAGAGTCTGGTTCCAACTGGCCATCCACCCCACGGATGTCATCCCCACCTCGCTGAATCAGGACCTCAATTCCACCTGGCAGGCTGGCATAGTTTCTCGACAACTTCGCGAATGGCGACTGCCCGAGTGGGCCAACCGTCGTAACCGAAACCTCGACTTCACTGCCGACTTCGATCACCATGAATTCTACGACCGATACGCTCCGTTGGGCTGCATGGACGGTCAAGAAGGCATCCAAAACTGGACCCTGCAGCGCGGTTGGAGTAACGGCGAAGTCATGGTCGGCAAAGAACGTGTGTGGGTCAAGGAGGGCACATGGTGGGAGGCGGAGTCGCAGCTCGACCTGAAGACGCATGAGATGGGTGGTTCCCCCAGCATGATGGGTGGCATGATGGGAGCTGGTGGCATGGATAACGGATACTCCACCCCGCTCCCGCCTACAGCAAGTGCGTTCTTCCCACCTCTTCCGGATATGTCTGCGGCCCCTCAGAACCCTTTCCAGAGTTCCACCAGTCTGGCCGTGCCAGGTGCAGCAGATGCAAAGTCAATCGCCCCCA
Source organism: Alternaria sp. BMP 0032 (assembly GCA_023758005.1). Classification (NCBI taxonomy): domain Eukaryota; kingdom Fungi; phylum Ascomycota; class Dothideomycetes; order Pleosporales; family Pleosporaceae; genus Alternaria; species Alternaria sp. BMP 0032. The sequence continues at coordinate 217,866 of JAFVMD010000030.1, forward strand.
CCACGCGCACCCTTCCCACCGCGGGACCTGGTGATTACGGTCTAGGAGGCAAGGGCGACGAGAACAAAGGTGTTAGTTACTACGACATGGAGTCTGGTGGCAACGCCGTCGTCACGGAAACCCCGCTCACTGGTACTCGTAGGATGTGGGTTGGCTTCGTCTGGGCCCTCACCTTCTGGATCCCTTCACCGCTCCTCAAGTGGATTGGGCGCATGAAGCGACCTGATGTCCGCATGGCATGGCGAGAGAAGTTCGTCCTGGTCCTACTCATCGTGTTGCTCAACGCCGCCATCGTCTTCTACATTGTCGCTTTCGGTAAACTCTTGTGCCCAAACAAGGACAAGGTCTGGAATCAGAAAGAAGTGTCACAGCATCAAGGCGAGGACGACTACTTTGTCAGCCATCGTGGTGTCGTATACGACTTAACCTCCTTCTGGAAAAAGCAGCACAGTGACTCTAATACCGAGGCTACCCGGGATCGAATGATGGAAATGGCTGGTGCCAACATGGATCCATACGTCGTTCCTCCGCTATACATCGCTTGCCCCAATCTGATCAAAGACACGCCTCAAAACCGGGTTTTGCAGCTCACACTCAACCAATCCACCGCTGAGAATCTCAACGCAATCGCTGTCCACGGATCTGGCTCAAGGACAAACATGCCAGACAGCGCCGCTCTGAAGAGCGAGACCTGGTACCCTGACGTCTTTCTCCCGGCTATGAAGGAATTCAAAAAGGGACCCCTCGTCTGGGAAGAGAAGACGATCAAAGATGAAGGTGAAGATCTGAATCACATGTGGTTCAGGCTTGACAACAGGGTTTACGACTTGACTGACTACTTCGCCACGATCGACTACATGCGGGACCAGGACCAATACAACTTCCTCGATGCTAAGCTGATTGACATGGTAAAGAGCAACGCCGGTTCCAACCTCAAGGAGGACTTCAGCAACAACCTCAACAACAATGCGCAGCAATTCAACAAGCAATGTCTTGACAACTTGTTCTACGTTGGCGAAGTCGACTTCCGTAAGACAGCCAAGTGCCAGGTCAACGACTATATCCTACTCGCTGTCACGATCATCCTCTGCTCGGTTATTGTCATCAAGTTCTTGGCTGCACTTCAACTAGGCTCTCGCAAACGCCCGGCAAATCAAGATAAGTTTGTCATCTGTCAGGTGCCAGCCTATACTGAGGGCGAGGATTCGATCCGAAAGAGTTTGGACTCTTTGACTGCCCTCTCATACGACAATAAGCGAAAACTCATCTGTGTCATTTGCGACGGAATGATTGTTGGTGGTGGTAACGATCGTCCTACGCCCAAGATTGTACTCGACATCCTCGGTGTTGACCCCAAGGTCGACCCTCCTGCCCTTCCATTCTGGTCGGTCGGCGAGGGAAGCCAGCAGCTCAACTACGGAAAGGTCTATTCTGGTCTGTACGAATTCGAAGGCAATGTTGTACCATACCTTGTCGTCGTCAAGATGGGTAAGGAGTCGGAACAGCACAAGTCTAAGCCAGGTAACCGAGGAAAGCGCGACTCCCAAATTCTGCTCATGAGCTTCCTCAACCGCGTCCACCACCGCTCGGCCATGAACCCCTTGGAGCTGGAGATGTTTCACCAGGTCAACAACATCATTGGTGTTGACCCGGAACTATACGAGTATTTGCTCATGATCGACGCCGACACCATGGTCAAGCCCGATGCTCTTAACCGTCTCGTAGCAGCGTGTGCCCATGACTCGAAGATTGCCGGTATCTGCGGTGAGACGAGCTTGGAAAACGAAGACAGGTCATGGTGGACTATGATCCAGGTCTACGAGTACTACATTTCGCATCATCTGTCCAAGGCCTTTGAGAGTTTGTTCGGCAGTGTTACCTGTTTGCCCGGATGGTAAGTACCCAAGCCTACCTGCACTATATGGTGCTAATTCGTACTAGTTTCACCATGTACCGCCTACGCACAGCCGACAAGGGCAAGCCTCTCATCATCTCGGACAAGATTATCAAGGACTACGCCGACTGTGTTGTTGACACTCTGCACAAGAAGAATCTCCTCTCGCTCGGTGAGGATCGTTACCTGACGACTCTGATGACGAAGCATTTCCCCGCCATGTCGTACAAGTTCATTCCCGATGCGTACGCTCTCACAGCCGCCCCCGACACGTGGAGCATTCTGCTCTCCCAGAGACGTCGATGGATCAACTCAACCATCCACAACTTGGCCGAACTCGTCTTCCTGAAGGATCTCTGTGGTTTCTGTTGTTTCTCGATGCGATTCGTCGTCTTCATAGATCTCTTCGGTACCCTCGTCCTGCCATCCATCTGCGCATACCTGGTATACCTCGTCTACACCGTCTCGACTGGCAAAGGTCAATTCCCCATGTTCTCCATCATCATGTTGGCGGCAGTGTACGGTCTTCAGGCGTTCATCTTCATTATCAAGCGACAATGGCAGCATGTGGGATGGATGATCATCTACCTCCTGGCCTTCCCTATCTACTCACTCGCACTTCCGATGTATTCATTCTGGTACATGGACGACTTCTCGTGGGGTAACACGCGTGTCGTCATCGGCGAGCAAGGCACTAAGCAGGTTCTCACGACGGATGATGAGGGCTTTGACCCCAAGTCGATTCCTATGATGCGCTGGGACGAGTACGCCGAGCGCAATGAGCTTCCCGGTCGTCGCGGTCTCCCAGGCATGGCCACTGAGAAGGGTGGCTTCAATGCGTACGAAGACGAAGCATACGAGATGAACGACATGCAATCCGTCTACTCGTCTGTCAAGCCTGCCTCGACCGTCATGTCCAACATGCAGCACATTTCGCACATGCCACCACAATCACCTGGGCCATACCAAGGCATGCAAACACGTCAATCGACATACTCGAACATGTCGCGGTACCAAGACAACCCACACCAAAGTCGCGTCATGTCGATGAGCAACATGAGTGACATGTACAATGGCAACAACACTTCACCGTACGGTCAACGCCAGAGCATGGGTGGCTTCCAGAGCTCAGACAACCTGATGGCTTCGTCTACACCACCGATCCGTGGACGCAGCCCTCTCAGCTATGGCGCCAGCATGTCACGGCCTGGCAGCACAACCAACTTCCAGAGCATGATGAACGGCCCGACGGATGGCCAAATCATCGAGACGGTTCAAGCCTGCCTCAAGGACGCGGACCTGGACAAGGTCACGCGCAAGCAAATCATCGCACTTGCGGAGCAAAGACTACAGATGCAGCTCACTGGCGAGAGGAAGATCTTCCTCACGCAAGCCATTGACCACGAGCTTGCCAACATGATGTAAGGAGGAGAAGAAGATTGAGAATTGATTGCATTTAGCGACGTTGTTTGTACATGTCTGCACGGCAGTAACGCCATTTTCGTCTTTCCTTTGGGAGAAAACATGTATCTTTTTGCATCTGGCGCACGATTAAATGGGAAAACTCGGGTGTTCTGGGAATCTGGGTTGTACTTACATCGCTCTTTTGAAGTGAAGGTAATACGGAGTTGTTGCATATATTTAGCTGAATTGAAGATCATAACATGAAGCTTGTTCTTTTGCCCTTGCAGTTATGTTGAACAGATGTGGTTGTTAGAGTAGAGCTCAGCGAACAGTCCATCCATGTGAGGCATGGGAATCGCAGGCGGTGGATGCACGACTAGCGTCAGGTAGCTACGTACCCCAGCCCAGCAGGCGCGGCCAGAGCTCCGCCATCCTGACATTCCCCAACCAGCACCCCCGAATCTCACACGACGTACACAACCGTCCCCTTCTTGGCCTCTCCGAACCCATAGACGCGAACCAATTCCGACCGCAAACATGGCGCCGAACCGCATCGAGCAAGACGAAATCGAAAAGTACTGGGAGATATTCAGTTCGCTCAGCGGCGGCGGCACCCACCTAGACGGCGCGCAAGCCGCACCCGTGCTCAAGAACTCACATTTGCGCGATGACCAGCTAGAGAGAGTGTGGGATCTGGCCGACGTGGATAATGACGGCAAGCTCGACTTTGAGGAGTTCTGCGTCGCCATGCGACTGATCTTTGACCTGATCAACGGGGTACGTCTGTCTGCATGGGCGATGAAGGAGATAGAGGATTGAGAGAGGACTGGGGCTGACCAGCATCCCGTAGATATCCATGGATGTACCAAAAGCGCTGCCCGACTGGCTCGTCCCCGAATCGAAAGCCCACCTCGTCCAAGCCGGCCGCGCCCTCTCCGGCTCGCAACCCGCCTACGAAACCGTCGAAGACGATGACGACACGCCCGGTCTGCGCGACGGCTTCGACTGGTACATGTCGCCGTCAGACAAAGCGAAATACGAAGAAATCTACACAGCCAACCGCGACGGCCATGGCAACATAACCTTCGACAGCCTCTCGGGCCTCTTCGACAGCCTAGACAACGTGCCCGACTCAGACGTGCGCTTCGCCTGGAACCTCGTCAACCCCAAAGCGCGAGAAAGCGTCGGCAAAGACGCCGCCCTCGCCTTCCTCCACATCCTCAACCAACGCAGCGAAGGCTTCCGCGTCCCCCGCAGCGTACCCCCAAGCCTACGCGCCAGTTTTGAAAAAGCGCACATAGACTACGACATTGAATCAAACGCAAACTCGCGCTGGGCCGCGACCCGCGACGAAAACACCGCCACAGGCCGCAAAGCCAAATTCGGCGACGCATACCTCACGCGCCTGGGCGTCGGCGACCGCGCAGCCAACTACGGCGCGCGCGGCGGCAAAGGCACTGATTTTGGGGGCCGCACAACAGAAGACTGGGAGGAAGTGCGCTTGAAAAAGCAGTTGCGCGAGCTGGAACAGAAGATTGCGGATGTGGAGAAGGAGGCGGAGAATCGGCGGCATGGAAGGAGTAAGGATAGTAAGCCCGCGCTTGTGAAGCGTGAATTGGAGCTGCTGCTTGATTATAAGAGGAATGTGCTCAAGGAGTTGGATGATGATGAGGGGGGTGCGGTTAAGGGGTTGGGCGGGATTAGAGAGGAGATTGAGACGGTGAGGGAACAGGTGGAGGGGTTGCAGGGGCATTTGGAGAGTAGGAAGGGGGTGTTGGAGGATTTGAGGAGGCAGATTGATGATGAGAAGGCGGGGTAGGGGGGTGGGAGACGGGGAGGGTGAGGGGGAGGGTGTATATAGATATTGTGGGTATTGTTTAGAGCTGGTCCATCAGCAATGAGATTTTCGAACACAAGATATCGATGCTGTTCGAGTGATGCAAAGTAGCGACATGATACTGTGTGAGATCACGAACGCTTGACTGAAAATAATACTCATCCACCATCTCCTACACATCCTCTCCAACCTCCTTCCTACCGATACAACAACCCCTCCACCTCCTCCGCAACAGCCAAACTACTAGTCAACCCCGGACTCTCCATCGCCAACAAATTCACAAACCCCTCGTATCCCTCCTCCTTGCAAATAACAAAATCCTGGAAATCCTTCCCGCTCGTCGCCGCCAACTTCCCCAGTTTCGGTCGTATCCCCACGTAATCTGGTTGAATAGCATCTCTATCCACACCGGGGAGATACGTTTGGATATCATCGATAGCCTGCGCTATGTTTTTGGTGTTGGGGGTGTAGTCGGTGGGTGAGTCTGTCCACTCGACGTCTGGACCGAATCGAATCCGCCCCGCCATGTCGAGCGTGAGATGGGTTCCCAATCCGCCATGGCCTGGTACGGGAGCAGGGTAGATGAGTGTTGATGGTTTGGGGCGTGAGACGGCGTAGGAGAAGTAGGATCCTTTTGCGTAGAAAGCTTTTCTGTGGCGTTGCTTGGGCAAAATCATGTTCTGGATATCCACAGCGAAGAGACCCGCCGAGTTTACCAACGTGTCGGCTGTTATACTGCTTTCCTCTCCGTCGGCTCCCGTCGTTGTGATCTCCCATCCGCTGCGCCCGGAGTCGAGGGGGGTGATGTGCGTGACTGTTGATTTGAAAGCGCAGATTCCTCCGTCGTTTTCAAAGGAGCCTTGCAGGTATTGCATCAAGCTGTGCGAATCCACGATGCCTGTGCTGGGACTTTCCAAAACGCCGGCTTCAGCCCTGACATCAGGTTCGCGGCGGTGGGCTTCGTCTTTGCTGAGGAAGTGGATGGGTACGTTTATGCTTTTGGCGAAGTCGTGGACTTTTTCGAGGGCGTCCATTTGTGCGGCGTCTTGGGCGACGATCCATTTTCCGGTGTTGCGGTAAGGGATGGAGTGTTGTTTGCATAGCGAGTATAACATTTCTTTCCCGCGGAGGCATAGTTTGGTCTTGAGAGATGTGGGTCCGTAGTAGAGGCCTGCGTGTATGACTTCGCTGTTTCGCGAACTTGTTTCTGTGCCGACGTGGCTGTGCTTTTCTATTAGGACCACGGAGGCGGAGGAGCGTTGTTGGAGTTTGCGGGCTATGGCTAGGCCGATTACGCCGCCGCCTATGACGGCGTGGGTGAAGTCTGCATGGAGGGATGTGCTTGAAGAGAAGTTTCTTGATTTTGAGATGGGGGGTTTAAATTGGAGAGGTGATCGAGAGAGGGCGCGCAATGAAGTCATGGTGTATTTGGGGAAGATCTCGGGAGATGAATGATAAAATCAACAACCAACGTGCCCCAGCAACGACAACGACGATGAAACAACACGAAGCAGGGCCAAATCGCGACAGAAAATAAACTCGGGGTTAACGACAGTCTTGACAAGTGATGCTTATCAGCGGCTTGGATGCATTTTGGATGACGTTACGTGAAATGCCGTTCCTGACGCTAAGCAGAGTGGGGTCTCTCATTTACTACTTCAATTGGCATTACAAGATGCGACGATTGCATACAGCTATTCCAGACGCTGAGTTTGACTACTCCAGGTTCAAGAGATAAATAATCATCGGGTTTGTGATTTCTCTCTGTATCGGGCATCTCGGGGTTACCTCTTTCCTCCACCTAGATAACGTCATCGGCATTCCCAACCTCCAAACCCCCGACATCGCAGCCAGGCCAATGTTCACAGCCCTCACGAGACGAGCATTATCACGTCCCCCAACCACCATCATCTCTAAAAAGCTGTTCCACTGCACAAGCCCCATCTTTGCCTCGCCGCTCGTCGACCGCGTAAACAAAGTCACAATGGCGTCCTCAACCGGCACCCCCAAAGTAACTTCTCTAGTCGACCTCCCCTCCTCAGAAGCCAAATGGGTGAAATTACAAAAAGCCACCTACACCGACGCCAAAGGCAAAGAGCGAATCTGGGAAATTGCATCCCGCAAGACCACCGGCAAATCCGGCGTCGACGCCGTCGCAATGGGCAACATAATCTACCACCCCACCAAACCCCCCTCCACAATCGTCGTCATCCAATTCCGCCCCCCAGTCAACAGCTTCACCGTCGAATGGCCCGCCGGCCTCATCGACGCGTCTGAAACCCCCGAGGAAGCCGCCGTCCGCGAACTCTACGAGGAAACGGGGTACAAAGGCAAAGTCATCAGTACGTCTCCGGCTGTAGCGGCGGACCCGGGCATGACGAGTGCGAATCTGTGTTTGTGCATGGTGGAAATACATTTGAACGAGGGGGATCCGGAGCCGGAACAGCATCTTGATGAGGGGGAGGATATTCAGAGGGTAAATATTCCGATTAGTGAGTTGTATGATAGGTTGGAGGAGTTTGCGAAAGAGGGGTATGTTATTGCGGCGAAGTTGTATCATTGGGCGGCGGGCGCGCAGTATGCGATTGATCATCCGGAGTTGTTTGCGAAGGCGCATAAGGAGGACTGAGGTTTTGTGTTTGGTGGTGGGCTGGGATGGGGGATGTGGACGTGGGCGTGTGGAAGTGGGTGATGCGATGGCACGAGCAGTGCATGGCATTGAGATGGAGGCTGACGTGGGAAGATTGGTCAATTACTGCTTTGCTTTCATCTAGTAACGCATGGGGTATCCTGGCCTTGCAGGCGATATTAGCAATATAGTTGGTTTACCAGGCGGTCAAATGTGTAAGCAAATATCAAGCCGAAACCTTCTATTGCAAATTGACAATAACATCACATTGCAAGTAACATCAAGATGTGGCAGTAAAGACCATTTCATTCAAACGTCCCAAACAGCGACGTTACTTCTAGACATTAAGCAAGAAAAAGGGTGATGTATGTATGATCCATCACATAGCTCCTACAACATATATACCCCAAGGCACCCGATCCAAGTCATGATCCCGTAGTTTTTATATCCAAAAGCCACACACCCCGCCGTCATGTAATAATGTAATATATGTACAGTTAAGGAAATGAGTTTTTGCGAGAGAGAAAAAAGAGTTCACTCGCGGTGTATTGCGGTGCTCGCTGAAAACGCCGGGGACATCCAATGCGCACACAAGTAGTTTGATGATAAAAGAAAAGGTTAATGCTGGTATGTCGTTCGATGCAGCCGTCTAGGCGGAAGATGGAAGAAAGATCAAGATGCTAGATCATGCGGAAAGAAGGCGTTTACTTGCGGGGCTGCTTGCTGAGGCGCTTCCGCTTCTTGGAGTCGCTTGAGTCGCTGCGTCCGTGGTTTGATGCAGGCATCGTGGGTTGGCCTAGTGGCGCAGGTGATACGTCACGCATCAGGCTGCTTTGCTGTGGCGCCTGTAGCTCATAATCCTCACCAGGTGCGGTGTGAACGTATTGCTGAGCAAGAGGGCTGCGTCCCTGGCGCTGGTCTGAGCTGTTGGTCCTGCTGTAGGACGGCTTGGGCGACTCGAGACCATGGCCCTTCTGCTCGTTGGACAGCGGCGATGTGCGGGCTGGGGCATGGGCGAGGTCGCTGTTGGTACGCATCTGGGCAGGTCGTTGCGGGCCCTTGGACTGGTATACCGAGTCGTCGTCGATGGAGTCAACAGATTCGCTGTACATGCCCTTGCTGGCACCCTGGCCGACCTCGTAGGGTCCTCCTCGTGGCTCTTCGTAGAAGGCTCCTCCGGCAGGCTTTTGTGTTTGCTGAGTCTTGTGGTAGATACGCGCATCCTCGGGATCCATGAAACTCTCGACACGACGGGGCATGTAGATGGAGTTGGCGGCGGAGGTCTCTTGCGAAGCGAATGAGTCCATGGAAGAACGGGGGTGGAGAGGCACGTGAGGGACGTTGGGGTTGCGGGGCATTGTGTTGGGAAGCGTGAGACCAGAGTCGTTGCCTTGCTGGTACCATCCGTTGGGCAGGCGTTCTGCAGCGGCGAAGCGTCCGTCGATGTTGTCGCCGGGCTGAAGGGGGATAGCGGCTGGGCGGTGCTTCTGCGCCTCGGCAGCAGCCTTGAAAGTCTCAGGAACAACGTTCAGATCGTCACCAGTAGCCTCGGCGGCCTCGATGGCCTCCTGGGGAGTGGTCTTGGTGTCGGCGCTACCAGCATCGGCACGAGGTCCACCCCATGTACGCTGACCGGCGGTGAAGATACCGTAAACCATGTAGACCCAGTTGAAGAAGGGGTTGACGATGAACATGAGGGGGTAAAGCATGATCTTGTAGCGACCGAGCTTGGCGCCAAAGTACAACATGAGAAGCCAGTTAAGCCCCAGAGAGATGGCGATGAAACCAACGGGAAGGTTGGCAACCTTTTGCGAGGTAGTGATCAAAGAGATACACAGGATGAAGAAGAGCAGGGCGGTGGTTCGGATGGTGTTCTGCATGAAGCGGACGATGAGGAGGATCGGGTAGCGCTTCCAGAGACGGATATCAGTCAACATGCAAACTTCGTTGGTGATAAAACCCAAGAACCAGCGGCGACGTTGCTTGAGCAGAGATTGGTAGGTTTGCACAGCTTCGGTCTTGCAGAATGCTCCGGTGTTCATCTGGATCTGGTAACGTTCCTTGGCGCCAATCATGAACAAGTGAGTGAGCCAACGGTCCTCACCAAGATGGCACTTGCCGTAATCGAAGAGGTCGTCGCATTGCTCGGCCTTGTCAGCGAAGTAGTACTTGGCCATCCTGCGGAAAGCGGAGAATCGAAGCATAGTAAGGGCACCAGGCAAGCAAGTGACGGCACCGCAGCCGGACTCGACTGAACGCTCGAAGAGTTGACCGTGAACGTATTCCATGTCCTGAAGAAGGGTGATGAGCGAGTTCTTCTCGGTTGTAGAGGTAATGACACCAGTCTGGGCCAACATGTTCTTCTTGCTGCCGGGCTTGAGTTCCATCTCGTACATGAAGTTCTGAATGCAGGTCTTGTCGAGAATGCAGTCGGAGTCGATGAAGAGGACGAAGAGGTTGTCGTTGCGCTTGAGGTACTCGGAGTAGATCTTGTCGATGAGCTTGAAGGTCCTCTTCTGGCAGTGACGCTTACCACCGTGGGGGAACCGAGAGATGGTAATGCGGCAGCTACGGTAGATGACATCGATGGACTTGGGGTAGGTGTCGAGCGTGAGCGGGACACCGAGCTTCTCAATGGTGTTCAGGTAGAGCTCATCCTCCTGGTCTCCGTCGAAGGAGAGGAAGATGTGCAGGCAGGAGGGCGGGTATTCGCAGTCGACCAGGGAGTCGCAAGTTCTGAGAAGAATCTCGGGAATCTCCTTGTAGCAGGGCATGATGATGACGACCTTGGGGGCGGATGCCTCATCGAGAACGGATTTAATCCTGCGGCTGCGGCCAACGGAGTGGGTGACGAGCTGGTAGACACAGAACAACCACGGGACGGTCAAGAGACCGGCAAACGACCAGAAGGCGAACCACTGGAGGAAGCCAACCATCTCCTGGGGGAAGTACTTGGTAACTTGCGAGGGGAGGGGGAGGGTAACGACCATGATAGGCAGGAAGATGGCACTGTTTCTGTCAGACTTGATTCGCATAGTGGAGCGAAGTTCAAATACTTACCGGAGAGCGAAGAAGAGGATACCGAAGAAGATGGACAGAATGCGGACACTGATCGTCTCGGCCTTCTGGAAGACCTTGACAATGCAGTACAGGAAAGCAGCGACCCAGAGGAACCACTCAAGCAGGGCAGCCAACATGAGACCACCGATGATGGCAACGTAGGCAATCTACTGCAGTCAGTTTCTGTAGCCATAGTCGGCAATGGCTGTACTCACATCCTTAGCTGGCCAAGGGTCGTCAATGTCTGGGGTAGAGTGGTCGATTTCGCGGGCAAAGACCGCGCGGGCGGCGAGGCCCATCATATCTTGCCAAACCATGGCGGAGTATTAAGTATGTATATTCGTCGTTGTCGTTAAGCGGATAGCGAGCGATGCTGTCTGGGTTTCGGACAGCCGTCGACCCTATATGTAAGGCGACTAAATGGGTGACGCAGACGCGGTGAGTTGGAGAAGCACGGCCCGTCGCTGAGGTATGGGAGGGGCCCTGAGTAACAAAGGCTCGTAACCCAACAGTGGCACGGGGCTAGATAATTGACGTAGAGGCGAATTGCTGATCCAAGACTGTCGCAGAGCTGAGAAAACTACTAGGATACAGGTATTGGTGTTTGGCGGTAGTAGTTGTAGTGGTGTAAGCGGATGGTAAGTCTTCGCGGCCCAATAAACGAGTGTAAGGGTGGGAAGGACAAGAAGGGCTTAGACCAAGGTCATTAACAAGATACCGCTCGCAAGGGCAGTCCGGAGTCGTATGGGAGGAGCGCCTTGAGGAGGAAGGAAGTCTCTACGAGGGGATCGAGCTGGTTTACAAGCACGAAAAGCGGGCGCGCTCGGTCCACATGGCCTTCACCCAAAGTGTGCTGGATCCTCTGGGCAGCAGTCGAGATGCACGATCGTCACAGGGGCACTCCAACTAGATTTGGCAAGCTGCCCGCGCTTGGAGCTCGAAAACGAGTTGCGTGCAGGCCTACGCCTGGTCTCAGTGGCCCCGACCCGTGCCAAACCACGCGCCGGCGGCCCTATGCCTGCAGCCTCGCAGTTATTTTGGGCGCCCCCATGCGCCGTCTACCGTTAGCTGTCTGAAGCTTGCAGGCAAAGTGTTCCTCTCTGTTTCGCATCCTCATCACACACAGAGGCACATCCTACCTGTTTGGGGCCGTGTGTTTGGGGCCCTCGAGAGCCGTGGTCTGCACGCTGGGCATGCAGTGGTGTAGTAATTTTGTAGTCATGGTAGCTTCTACCTCATTCCGCCGGTCGTGTCCATCGTCGCATGAGGTGGCATCGTCGCTCTTGGAAATTCGCCTGCAATGCACCGCTGCTGGTCGCCTTCTATTGCCAAGAGATCCTCCAGCTTCGCGTGGATTCCGGGCGTTCAGGGGTCGGCGTCGCTCGCTGTTCTAAAGCCATCTCCGACCAATTATGGCACCACGCGCCTCATACCGTCTCGTAATCCCCAGCGGCGGCCCCAGAGCCTCGCGGTAGAGGCTTTCTGTCACACTGTGCTATGGCTGGTAGCTGTCGTAAAAGAAAGCCATGTCGCCGTATCCCTATTCCCATACCCTATCCCGCCATCCGACGCTACGCCGAGTCGCTGCACCCTCTCCTCCCGCATCTCGTTGAGTCGCGAGCGCTAGGGAAATACCTGATGAAAAATACGAGGCCTGTGGATATGCCAGGCCGACCCGCTGCAAAAAGCACGAAACGGCGACGGCGGCCCCAACATGCATGGAGACTGACAGGAGGAAACCTGTGCCGCTTCCGCTCGTACCGGTAATGATGAATTTTTCCATGTTCCACAGCGTGGTGGACCGCCCGCTCGTCATATCGCATATAGCAACATCGACGTTGCAGCACGGGGACCTGTCTTTGCCCTGATTCCCGAATAGATCTCGCCTACCCACATTGGCAGAGGCTGAGGGCGGCTCGCAATCGATAAAGTCGCGCGCACCGGCGACCCGCAGTTTCGGATCCTGCTTTTCCTTGCCCCGAGCGATGACAAGACGCTGATCGCGCTCGCTACGACGCTCATCAATCTTGTTTGCTGACCGGCCCAACGGTGACGGATCGCCAGTGCGCTCAACCTGCATGCACAGCATTGTTGACTTGTTTACACCGACTCCAACGTGCATTCGGGATTGCTTCTGGAATGGCCAGGATCTCGCCCTCGTATAGTATACATCTTACACGTCCGTGTCACTCATGAATCGCTGCTGTTGAATGAGTGCGCCTGCCGTCAACCGCAATAGCGCCGCGGCATATGGTCTCTACGAATTTGGTCATGGACCCCTGAGCTACAAGTGAACTCTACAATATTTGACCCTCTAGTCTATATGTCAGCCAGTCAAGGGTGGAAGAATGCGCCATGTGGCGGTCCTCAGGGGTGAATTGTTAGAGTTTGAGGCTAGGTAACCGTTTTCGCTCCCAGCTTCCAGTCCCGCACTGCAAACGCGCCACAGGGCTGAACGTCGGGTAAAGCTCAGAATGGGACGTCTTCGCCTAAGACCTAAGTGTGTGTGACATTGAATGTGATATGGGATTCGATAATGTGCATGAGAGTCATTCCTGCCGTACTTAGTGTTGGACCTGACTACATTAGGAAGTCTGCTCGCTTGAATTCTGAGTGATGACTGATCCCCATCGTCGAGCTGTTTCAAGCGCATTTTGGGAAGCATCATTGTGACTGTTCCAGTTTTATGTAGTACCGGACATTCACTCCAGTCATCGCTCGCGTATGAATTAGGTAGTGGTGTTCAGTCTCAGCACCCTGGTTTGAGTACCCAGGGCTGCTTAGTCATGGCTCTCTCATGTGAACCGCGGGACATTTGGTGACGCACGGATACCTGGATACGTGAGCGAACTCGCTGCAGGTACCGCTCACAAATTCACCCGCAACGTCGACCCAAGGCCCCGCGATCGCGACATTGCTACAGTCGCAAACAGCCTCGCTCTCACCCGAGCTTGTTCACCGAGCCCGAACCAATGCAAGCCGCGCCTGCGCCTGATATATTTCCCACCTTCCATGTGCGCGTATAACCGATCCGTGCTATCTACCGCCGCCCCTCCACCACCGCGGCAATCGCCTCCTCCACCATGGACAGGCCTCGGAAGCGTACGTGCTCGCCATGTAGTTGACAGAGTTATACTAATAATGCACAGGCGAATTGCGCGAACTGAATATCCGCGCCTGGGATGGCGAACAAGGTACTTGGTCTTAGAATAGGTGCACCTGCAGCCCGCGTGCTGACGATATGTCCAGACGTCTTCGCCGTGCAAGGCTCCCTCGACTCGTCCATGAAAAAGAACACGGCCTTTATCAAGCGCCTGCGAACCGCCGTAAACGCCGCCGCCCAAGCGCAGTTCCTCCAGGAAATCCGCGCACTGTCTCTCCACAAATACCTTTCCGAGATTATCTCAGCCTGCTACGAGGGCCTGTGCAGGCTCAAGACGCCCGGCGAGATTGCTGCCGGCGTGGAAATTGTCAGCGCTCTCCATCAACGCTTCGGCCCGACCGAGTTCACGGGATACATTGCCTGGTATATTGGGAGGGGCTTAGCGACGCCGGACAAGTCACACCTCAAGACGCTGGCCCCCGAAGTGCGCGAGCGCGAAGAGAAGGAGCGTCTGGCACGTCAGCGCGTCCTCCTACGAGTCGCTACCGAACTTTGGCTTGTGGGTGTTCTGCGCAGTCTGGATGACGTAGCTCGACCTGAAGAGGCGAGCAAGACCAAGGACAATGGCAAGCTCGTCGAGGGCGCCGCAAAGGCAAAGTCCCGCGCGGAGAGCGCCGACGCTGAGCCCTTTCCTCTCGAGGTGCTGAAGGACATGCTGGGTCACGACCGCGAACATGTCAACCTGCCCCTCGTCGTCATCTTCGTCAAAGCCTTCGCCTGGGATATCCTGGGGTCCAAACCTTCTTCGGCAGAGGGTCGTAAAACAGTAAATGAGGACGGCACTACAACAGCTGAAAAGGATGGAGAGACTTCTGGCGCAGAAGACGAGGACCACGACCCGCCCATCATCTCTCCCGACTTGCAACAGCGGTTCAGGAACATCCTCACCCGCTACTTCGAAGACGTCAAGACGCACCTCCTCCGCGACCAGAAACACATACTCAGTCAGGGTCGGAAGAATGCCGAAGCATACGTCAAGTCGGGCGAGGTCTTCGAGGACCGTCAGAACAACTACGAAAAGCAGATGAAGTCCCAAGAGCGCTTGGTGACAAATGCACAGGTGCTGGCCGACGCGTTGGGCGTGGAAATGCCAGACTTAAAAGAGAAGGACAACTCCGCAAATACAGGCGATGGTGCTATTGGCCTCATCAAGGCGGGCGAATATCTGCGTGGCCAAAGCGACGGCGCTGGCATCTGGGAAGACGAGGATGAGCGCCGTTTCTACGAGAACCTGATCGACCTGAAGGACCGCGTCCCGGGTATTCTGCTAGAGGAGGTCAAGAAGAAGAAGGCGGATGGTGATGACCAGGTGGGGAAGAAAATCGAGGCCAAGGCCGATCCCATCGAAAAGGAAACAGCGGAGACTGCCAATGACGCAAAACCGACTGATGGAGACGACCAATCTACTGCCATCGCGAACAAGTCCGTCGGAGCACAGGTCGACGCTCTCTTGGCGCGCCTGCCGGAACTCGCAACCAAGGACGCCGTCGATCAGACTGCCATGGACTTTTGCTTCCTGAACTCCAAGGCCTCGCGCAACCGTCTGATTAAGGCTGTGCAGGAAATTCCCAAGGGCCGATCTGATCTGCTCCCCCTGTACTCTAGACTCATTGCAACCCTCGGCAAGTACATGCCGGATGTGGCCCAGGGACTGGTATCCTACCTCGACGAAGAGTTCAGAAGCTTGCAGCGTCGAAAGTCCAAAGACTTTCTCGGACAGGTGCGAACGCAGAATGTACGCTACCTTGCAGAGTTGACCAAGTTCGGTGTCGTCCCTGAGCACGTCATCTTTCACTGTCTCAAAGTCAGCCTAGACGACTTCTCACGGATGAACATTGAGATCATCTGCAACCTCTTGGAAAACTGCGGACGCTATCTGCTTCGCAATCCCGAGACGTCTCCTCGTATGCATTCCTTCCTCGAAACTCTTCAGCGCAAGAAGGGCGCTCAGGTCATTGGGCAACAAGAGCGCATGTTGATCGAGAACGCTGTCTACTATGTGAACCCACCAGAACGCGCTGCAATCGAACAGAAAGAGCGGACGCCAATTGAGCTCTTCCTACGCAAGATCATGTACCAGGACCTGACTCGTCGCACGCTGGACAAAACCATCAAGCAGGTACGCAAGATGCACTGGGAGGAAGAGGAAGTAGTGAATCTTCTACACAAGGTCTTTGCAAAGCCGGGGAAGATCAAGTACAGCAACATCCACTTGCTAGCCGTCATGCTCGGAACAATCCACCGTTTTCATCAAGACTTCGCCATCTCCGTCATTGACGACCTTCTCGAGTCCATCACATTCGGGCTGGAGTTGAACGACTTCAAGTTCAATCAACGTCGGATCTCTGAAGTCAAGTATCTCGGTGAACTCTACATCTACCGATTGGTTGACTCGCCTCTTGTTTTCGACACTTTATACAAGCTCCTGAACTACGGGTGGGAGGGCGGCTATGCACGACCTGGGGGATACAATCCCCTGGATCAGCCGGATGACTACTTCCGTATTCGTCTGGTCTGCAACCTTCTCGAAACCTGCGGCATGTACTACGACAAAGGTGCAGCGAAGAAGAAGCTTGACTTCTTCCTCACGTATCTGCAGTACTACGTCTGCATCAAGGAGGCACTGCCGATGGACGTGGAGTTCATCGTGCAAGACGCATTCAATCTCGTCAGACCGCAGTGGAAGATCATCACCAACCCAGAGGAAGCTTCACGTGCTTTTGCCGAAGCCGTCAAACAGAACTACCAAACATCTTCAGCCGACAAGCCTGTCGAGCCCGACGAAGACGACCTCTCTGCATCAGACGACGAGATGGATGGCCCCGAAGACGAGGACGTCGTCTTACCTGATGGAGAAGGAGACAAGTCATCTGGCGAAGAAGATGATGACTCTGACGATGATGAGCCTGTGAAGCAGACATCGTCGGATGAAGAGGAAGAACAGATTGTGGTAACACGGCAAGAAGACGAACGCGACCCAGAAGCCGATGCTGAGTTCGATCGCGAGCTTGCTAAGCTCATGTCAGAGAGTGCAGAATCGCGTAAGCATGACCGAAAGCCTGTGTTCGACGTACCGCTACCCATGCGCCGTGCTCGAGAGGCTCCGGTCAATGCTGAAGACGTCGGAAACGAAGTGCCCATCCCGGAGGCTCCAGTTCCTTCGCAGACGATGAAATTCTCCCTGCTCAGCAAGCGTGGCAACAGAACGCAGACCCGATCTATTGACCTCCCTTCAGATTCGACCTTTGCTGTCGCCATGCGTAACAAACAGCAAGCAGACACGGAAGAACGACAGCGAATCAAGAGCCTCGTCCTGAACTACAACGAAGCTCGCGACGATGCTGACGACACGACTGGTGATGCGCCTTTTCATTACACCCTTCAACCTAATACCAACAGAACACGTATTGACTCCCCTCAAGGTCTGGACAAGACTCCGAACCCGTATGCGCAGCCGCGCCTCGACAAAGCTGGTGCAAACCGTAGCAATCAGCGTGCAAGGAAGCTACAGCTGTCAGATGTCAATTGGTATGACTCCCAATCCTCTCTTCGGCAGAGTCGTCCTGGGACTGGTGCAACGTCTGCTTCAACGCCTAGGCCGCTTCCGGTGTTCGCATCGAAGCGTTGAGACGAAGTGCGAGTCCAGGCTTCTCATAAGCTTTCAAATGCTTGTAGTCGACATTGATCTTTGGCGTTACTTTCGAAGCGCTTTTCACCATCACGAGGCTAACCACGAGGCCCTGTGTGGGCGACTGATTGTTTAGGACATGATTTCTGTCTCCGATGCTGCAGCTAGCATCCACTATGAACGCCGCAAAAGCTCCCTATGCTTACCATTGCCATTCCTGCAGAGCATGCCATTCGCGGTATGTATCACCTAAGGATAAGCAACCGTTCCGGTATCGAGACTCCGTGCTCCAAGCGAAGAGACAGCTTTCGCCAGTGAGAAACATCCTACTTTGCGCAAGAGCGTCCCCGAGGCAGGTGAGTATGCTACGCAGACGTGTGGATATTGCGACATGGCGTTTGCGACAAGCGACGCTTGAGCCGGAGGATGAGCGACGACGGATTTGCGTCTACCAACGCGTTATCAAATGACATGCGCCGTCTTACGGACGCTATATGAAGGGGAAGGAACGCGGTGGCTCTGGGTAGCAGACGTGAGCGTATTACTGGCAGTGTATTGCTTCCCACAACAACGTTCATCTTTAGAAATTGAAACTGTCGTTACCTCCGATCTGTGCCTGCTCCATTGAGGTTTGCGGCCTGGCGTTCCATCTGCACATTCATCTCCGCTTGCCTGCATTGACTGGGCAGTGTGCCGGATTGCCGCGTGCATGCAGCCAGATAGCGAGATAACAGTGAAGAAGTGACGACGTCCAAGGCCTAGGCACGCGCTACCAGGGCGGCGCGCTCGCGCTAGTGAAGCGCGTACCTTGCAGAAACATGTACGTCACGAGAAAACAGAAAGTCAAAACCGCGCGCATGCCCCAATTAAATCCCCATCCCAGGTCGCTCGACCTGAATCATATTCCCGACGCGACAATATCTTAGAACGGCTTTTATAGCAAGACTAATGTCTAATATGCTGTCCCTCGCCCTCGCGCTGGCAGGCTCAGCCTCGGCTCTGACCTTGCCGACATTCCTCCAAAGCCAGGGTCAAGCTCAATCACCACTCCAGCCTCTGGACCACTCGCAGAACTACAAGTTTGATCCCCTGCTGCATCTCCCAGGTATCTCGCCATACTTTGACGCAGTCGGTTTGTACCATCCTCTCCATGTCATCACGGGAATAGCACATACTAACTCCATCCAGGCTTCGGTCTCGAGCACAAACCTCCCGTCGGCTGCAATGTCACGGCCGCATCCTACATCATCCGCCACGGCGCCATCTACTCCAACGACGACGAATACGAAGAATACATCAAGCCTTTCCTATGGAAGCTCGAGACACACCGCAATGGATGGACCGGCCCGCTCTCCTTCATGGAAAAGTGGCAGTCCCCAATCTTGGAAGATAGATTAGAGGAACTGACACCCTCCGGCGCCGTCGATGCGGAAGCAGTAGGCAAGCACCTCCTCCAACGCTACCACCACCTCGTGCCCAACACAACCCGCATCCTCGCGGACAAAAAGAGCAGAACCTACGATACCGCGGCCAACTTCGTCAAAGCCTTCCCCCAAGCCTCCGACATCGACATCGTCCGCATAACCGAAAACACAAACGGCAGCATGGAATCTCTCATCCCGCACAAATCCTGCAAAAACTTCTCCAAGAAACCCGGGTCCAAGCAACAAAAAAAAGTCATCGACCTCTACGGCGCCTCCGTCGCCCACCGCCTCTCCCCTTACACGCCCTTCAAACTGACTCCTAGTGATGTTGTTGGCTTCCAGATGCTGTGCGGCTACGAATCCGCCATCAAGGGCGAGCGCAGCCCCATCTGCGCGCTCTTCACAGACTCGGAGTGGATGGCGTATGAGTACGCGTGGGATCTGAAATACGCGTACATGGTCGGTCCGCTGAACCCGCTGAGTCCTTATCTCGGTTTCCCGTGGTTGCAAGCACAATCGGAACTCTTTGCGCATATCGAAAAGCACGATACGCCTGGTGACGGCTGGCCGGATAAACAGCGTTTCTTCCTTGGTTTCACGCACAGAGAAGTCCCGCCTTTTATCGCTACGGCACTCGGTCTGTTCAACTCGTCTTCCGACGCTGCGGAACAGTTCCCTACTGATCATATCAACTGGACGCGCGCGTGGAAGATGAGCGACCTCATTCCTTTCTTGGGTCATGTCGGTATGGAGAAGATGATTTGTGAGAGGGGTGGTGTGCATGGCGATGAGCCGGGCACGTATGTTAGGTTCATTGCGAATTCGGCGCCGAGACCCATTCCGGATTGCCAGGATGGGCCGGGTGCGAGTTGCGAGTTTGAGTCGTTCAAGAAACTTATTGGGAAGGGGGCGAAGGCGCATAAGGACTTTCACAAGGTTTGTGATGTGAAGGATTGTAAGGATGCTAGTTGCATGGAGGGAGAGGAGTAGGAGGGTAGTGGTGAGGTGGAGTGATTTGTAGTTGCATATATATTCAGCGAATGCAGTACACGACAGAACGCACCACCTCTCCAACACCAAGATTGAAACGTCTCGCAGAACACTCTTGCACGTAGCGATGGTTAAGCAAGGTTTTGTGTACAGGCATCATCTCATGTATCCTCTAGCTGGTCAGTGGCACATGCCCAACGCACTACATGAACAAATTCACACAGAACTGAAACCATGCAAGTTCTCGTCCAAAGTTATGGCTACGCTATGCTACTTATACATATACACCAACAAATGCAAAAATGCCATGATGCCGCTCGAAAATCGATATAACCTTCCCCATATGCAAGGAGACGACACATGTAGCTTAAACATGGCCAAGACCCATCCTCCGCTCTCATGCCCTTGCCCGAAATGCTTTCCTTCCTATCTGTGTTTGTGTGCCCATTCACCGAAACGCTTCCCTTTCATGTGTGTATCTGTACAATAGCGACATGTTTGTTTCCTGAAATGTAAATGTACAGCTCGAGTGCCATGTTCCGTAAACCATCGTAGTCGGTCGTATAGCTGCAAATGTACGTAGAGGAAGAGGCTCGAAGCGGTCTTGTAGGGACGTTCGCGCTCGTGGTGACTCGTCAATCGTAATCGTGATCGTGATCGAACTCGCTGTCGTGAGAGGGCGTCTCGGGTCAACAATCGCTGTTGAGCTTGTGCTTCGGCCAGTCATAACCGGTTTGATCCCATAACTGCTTTGCGTTAGTTCTGTGCTTGTATGATAAGCAAGGCAGGGACATGTACTGTATAGTTAGGGTTCTGGTAAGCTTTCGGGTGCTTCTTGATGTATTCTGTAGTCTCGAAGCCCGGGGGATCGCACGTAACCATCTCCTCGCCTTTCTTCTGATACCACCGCACGTAGTCGAATCGCATGGTGGCAGGAAAGACTAGGTTCTTCCAGTCGATCCAGGTCCAGGAGTTACTGATGCCAAGGTTGAGAATGAGTGACAGGGGCTCTTCGGCGATTTGTCGAGCTTGGATGTTGCCGTTGGGTCCTACAGAACGGCCGTCCATGATGAACATGGTCTGGTCACCAACCTTCCAGGAGATGTATGCGTCCTTGCCTTCTCCGGGAGCATATTCGAAAGAGTACCGCTGATACTGCTTGTTGTCGAACCAGTCCCTGTTTAGTATTGTGCTGGCAGAGATGGCCTCTTGGAAGGCACCGCCGGCGTAGGTGTTGAGCCCACTGTAACGAAGGTCTGGGAACGCCGTGAAGTTGTAATTCGGATGGTACCAGACGTCGAAGGGGGCAACCTGGAAGCTCTGTGTTGCTATTGGCAGACCTGCTGGACCTGGGTATCCTGATGTGGCACCCACCTCGATGACGTCAATTTCTGGTGCTCCCCTTCCTCTACCTGGCGATGGGTGGTCTTCACCCGGGCAGGTGCATGAGTTGAGTCGTTGTCCAGGTAGGTGAGATAAGCCGTCAGGACTAGACTGATTAGGCGTGATACCAGCATCGCAAGCTTGGTAGGTGTAGGGCCACAGCCCGTCGGTTGTACTGAGATAGCCTGGCCGGCCGAGGTTGCCCATTGTCCAGGCGCCAGGCCAGAGTCCCTGTACACCGGCTGGTCCTGGTAGCGACACTGAAACTTCGAAGATACCACCCTTGAAGCACAGCTGGTTCCAACTGTTCAGCATACCGGATCGGAACTTGAGACCATGGTTGAAGAATTCTTCCAGACGCAGCTGAAGCGTGCCATCTTTGGTAGTGACAGCATCTGGATCATACCATTCAACGTCCTGAGTCGCGCCATACCAGACGTTGGGTGCAAAGAAGTAAGGGTCGTCTCCTTCATAGAACGTACGGCCATTGTCATTAAACTCATCGCTGAAGACGAGCACATACTCATCGCCAAACTCTCCGGCCCTTGTCTTGACAGAGTCAGGTGTGTCGGGGTCGATCAAGCCTGTCCGTATGTTTTCCAGGAGTGGATAATTTTTGTTGTTGACTATAGCCCAGATCTGAGGCCTCCAGGGATTGGGAAACATGCTCAGTGGCATACCGTAGGCTGAGTTGTAGTCGATGACGCCTACGGCAGAGAGTACTGGAAGGCCGATGAAAATGAATAACAGTCCTGATATCATGAAGGCTAGGCCAATAGTGGAAACGATGCTGTCTCTTGTAAAGTGATCGCGTATCCTCGGTTTGAACTTGATGTCATCGTCGTCGCGAGGCATGTGCATTTCATCGTCCGCTTCCTCCAAGTCGCAAACCAGTGGCCAGGACAGTATTCCTTTCTCCTCGTACGGCGCCGTTAATCTGTCGTCGATGAAAGACACATTCTTCTTGTCATCGTACAGCTCAATGACGCTATCGTTGAGGCCCGTCACAGACGCATTGGGGGTAAGGAACGGGTTGATTGGTGGAATGCCAGGCGGCGGAGTGGTTGTGCGCGAGCGGGCGGCCAGTCTGGCATAAGACTGCCGCTCTGATAAGGAGGTCCTCCGACTGCGGCTATGGCTACTGGCGGAATCTGAGAAAGGGTTGAAGTAGCGAGTATAGTCGGTTCCCAAGTCTTGTAATGTGAGTGGGGTGCCCGGAGAGCGGGCTCCATGACCTGTCAAGTCTGTTGTACTCCTCGCCTTTGGTGTCCTCAAGTGAGGCCGGGGCGGGATGCGCAAGTGAAGACGGCCTGCCGTGGTGCGCGGCCGATGCTTCGTCGACTGGGTATCATCGCTCGACTGCGGCTCGTGCCCGTCGGAGCTTCCATCGCTCGCTGATCTCGAGTTTGCGAGCGGCGAAGGGACGATGGGCGCAAAGGGCAACGGCGAGGATTCGCGCTCTGCCGTTGGCGGGATGCCAAAATCGAAGCCATGATCAGAAGCTGGGCTCTGACTGCCGCTCGGCTGGCCAATCAGCGGCTCTTCGGCTGCCCCTGCTGGCTCGGATGCTCCTTCTGTGCTGGTGTCGCGGGGAGACGCAGCTTCCCTCTCGACAGTTGAACTCGACGACGACGATCGCCTGAGCTGCTCATCTCGCTTTTGGGGTGATTCCGAATACTCGGACGACGTGGACGAGGCGACTCTTCGTATGGACGCCATGGCGATTAGCGACCGATTGGCGTTCGCGCCGGCGTTTTGCCCCACAGCGCGCGCTATGTCGTGCAGCTCACGCCAATTGTGATGCTGTGTGTAGTAGCTTTGTCGACAGAATGCTCAGATATATTTTGAGTATGAAAAGAGACAGTGGGAAGTAGCGGGAGACGAGGGTCTGCGAACGTGTTGTGCCTGACGTCGCGAGGCAAGGTGCTGGTCGGAGAGCTTTGACGCGGTGGGACGTGGGAGGGTCGGGGTGGATATGGCACCTGTATGTGAGCAACACAGAAAGCGGGGAGGCTCGCAGAAGACAAGAGCTGCGTATGCGAGTGAATAAACTTCCAAAAGGCGCGTAGTAGCGACAGTGAGTAGCGATGTTGGCCTGGCAAGCGCGGTGATTGTTTGAGCGGGAGAACTGGTCTGATAGTAGCATTGATGGTGAAGGCGAGTTGCCCACGACGCGGCCAATCACAGCTTCCCAATTAGGGTTCACCAAACAACAGGAGCGGTTCCGAAGATGGGCAGGAGCGGTTGCCTGCACCTGCGCCTGTGCTGCGTCGCGCTTCGGACTCTCCTCATGCTTTCACCACAGCCGAACGGTTACTGGCACAACACGACTCGACAGGTACCCTCACCACTGTGGCCGGAGTCGTCTCCCGTCTTCATGATGTATGGGATGTTGTCGCCTCGCAGGCCGCACCTTCTTCCGATTGCTCGAACCGTGGAAAGCACGATGGGCTCAACGACGCACGCGCTTACCTCATGATGGCCCTGATCCACTGTCTCCCATGCAGACAGCATCGGCGAGACCAATGGACGTTACACAACAACAGCGTGCTGGAACATGTAGCACGAGGATACCTTTACGTGTCAATTCCCATACGTCGCGAGTATGTCAAGTCCATATCTAGCACGACACTTCCCTGACCTCTCACAAAGGCGCTCTTTCTATCGTGAACAATATCGGCACGTCCGTTCCAATCCTCACATCGTTGGCTTTGACGTGATTGCTCGTACTGAGCTGACCGCCGTTCATCTGCGTAGGCCACTCCTTGACATCCCATTCCAGGCCTTCGGTAGAGATGATCGCCGGTCCATATATAGGAAGAAACCCTACGTTCTCGGTAAAGACGCCATCCTCCTGTAGCCCTCTCAGCAGAGTCTCCTTACTCCGAAGTATGAAGCTCAGGCTGCACTCAGAGAACAGCCATAGGCGAAGGTCGGCATGTCGATTCTCTTCCCTGTATATCTCGTTCAGGAGCCCGAGGCCCTGATCAACCCTCCCACCGAGGGTGCCAAGGACAATCACATCCCGAACCATTGAGGAAGTAAGACGCGACGAGATTTTCTTCATGCATTTCCCAAAGTCTGTGCTGTATTGGTCACCATCGCGTAGCACAGGAACACCTCGTGCTTCGTAGTAGTCACGCACATCATCGCGTAACGAGTCCAAGTCTCCATGGATCATATCGGGTAGCTACGCCTGTCAGCGACCTGTATTGACGCTATATATCACATACTTACTCACGTATTGTTCGCGCTGCGCTATCAAGTCACCTTTCAGCATGTCGTAAAGTCTATTCGCCCCGCCATCGGCACATATCCGGTATTCCGTGTGCTTCCAAAGGCGTGAAAAGGCAGTGAAGTGGGCTATTTGTTGATTCAAAATGAGAAGATCGGGAGGGTTTGGTGTCTTCTCCGGATGTGCGCTTTCCGCGAGAAATTTCGCAGGGTACAGTTCGCTGTCTTCACGTTCCGCCATATCTCTAACTTTCTCTAGGGTATCCAAAAATGAGTGTGATGATATAGATAATGAAGCTGTCAATGCGACTGTCGAGAATGGTTCAGATCGAGAATTCCGGATGACGTGCGCGATGAAGCGGCAAGTGCGATGCAGATATGGCGAACGCACTAAGCCATAGAAGGACTAGCTCATGCATCCCGCGTCTCTGTCCCCACGGATCACTGATACGCAGATATGCATGCCTACCACGGTTTCGACCTTTATTTATAACACTTCGCATGTACAGTTCTTTCCTCATGATGTATGAGGTTCCCCTCTCGGCTCCTCGATGCTCCCTGATGCTCCCTTTCGGGGTTATCAATTGATACGTGATAGCAACTACGGCCCACGAAGATTTGGATGGTTGGCTGAGGCTTCCAAACAGAAGACCTAAGCACGACGCACGCATTTCAAGCTTCGTCGTTTCATTAGAACTCCATTTGAGCTCGATGGCCTTAGCGAAGCAGGTCTCAAACACAAGCTCTGCTTACGCACAACGGCCCCACGTTAGTAAACCTCGGCCTATGTTTCGGACCTGCGTTAAATTGTCGTTCGTGACGGTTGTTACTATCAACACATCTATATCCGTAACTGTACTTCATGGTCGTATACTGGCCTTGGATAGATTGTCGGATGTCGATCGTGCCGTATCTATCTATCTTTACGCATAGCAACGCTGACGATGCCTTGCTAAAGATGGAGCAAGGGAGAGGCACTGGCCGCCAAAGCCGCGGATGCGAAGGGGCCGATGTGCGATTCTGGGAATGCTTTGTTTCAAGGAAGGGTCTATACCTAAGTACAAGTCAATCGGACATGCGCTTGAGCTCGTGACCTCCAGCAGACACCACGCGAATTGACTTCATGAGCCTTTACGAGCTCTCACAACGATGTAGAACTCAATCTGATACGATCGCGAGTCTAACAATTGAGAGAATGTATGGATAAGTTGTTGCCCGATGGCTCTTGCCTGCCTGGCGAGGGAGGCTTCCAAGGTTAAGACCATAGATGGCGGCGGACCGTGCGCCGCTCGGAAATGACGTCTGGCGCAATGCCCACCAACCTCTCGGCCACTGCCATCATCTGTGGGATGAAGCACCCACGTCCCGTATAACACATACATCGTCGCCGATATCGCACTTCCACTCAAGAGCGTAGCTTGCGGAAGCTTTCGACACTAAGCATCGTCAGCCCGCCATGGCCCCGCTCCACCACCTGGGCAGCTGCGGAACAGGGGTCCCACTGTCTAACTTCACCACCAGACGCCACTCCCCAGAGTCCGTCCACATCATCAGCATGAATCTACAACAATAGCCTTGTGCCAGGCACTACAGCGCCTCATCACCGGTGACCCGGCCCCGGTCTGCAACCACCCTCTGGGTGCAGACCACATCAAGACCGCGTGGTATCTGGTTGAGCATGTCATCGACGGAATCCTTGATACCCTACCGAAATTATCCAATGGTATACAGAAACTTCTTCTGTTGACACCTAGAGCTTGTCTCTGCGAACCAAATCTACTTGGGACCTCAAGACGTCAAGTCGCACTTGCATGACGCTCGAACTGAGGTACGCAACCAGCCAAGCAATGGCACTGGTGAGGCTTCAGCCACACCACGATTCATGTGCGACCTGTCATCATGGACATACCGAATTCCACCAGTGCGGGTCCTGTCAGCGCGCAGGACACCCCTTGTCATCATCCACGCGCTCAGGCGCATTCTACCATGAACGTGCGTTCAGCATACGGGCATGGTGGCGTACTATGCTAACTATCCTCAGCAGTGGCATTTCGTCAGCTCATACACGATGCCTTGACTTGGCTTCCAGCCCTGCGAAGGCGCCTCATCGGTGCTAGAACAATACCTTGCTATGTAGGACCCTACACGGAAGACATGTATCTCGGCCCTAAACTTAGCATCATGCAAGCTTGATGCCGTATATGATCAGCCGTTGGACGGAACTATCGGTTCTGGTCAAGCTCAAGTCTGCTCAGAATAGACGAGTATATCACAGCTCAATCCCTAACACTTAGAGCAAGCATTCGCTTTTGTCCAGAGAGGGACGACATTATCTGATGCAACGGTCATTGCCTGACTGCAGTCGACTCTCAAGACACGGTGGTTCTACAGCCAGCTTGGAACAACACGCATTGATTCGTATCACTTATTAAGCCAAACATCCGATCGCAATGGATGAGACGACCATTCATACTCCACGAGACCTGTCGGATCACTTTACTACGCAAGCAGTTCAGCACAATCCATATGCTAGAATGCCATCGAAAAGAGCAATCGCGTGCGTGACATGCGCTAAGGCAAAGACCAAGTGTAACAAAGCTGTATGTACCAAGGCACATCTTGTATAGTCCAAGTTCCTGCGCTGACACTACATAGCTACCTTCATGCTCTCGGTGCGTCACCAAGGGTATCGTATGCGAACCAAGATCCACTCGCCGTACTTCAGATAGCAACCACCGATCAAGCATCAAGAAACCATCTAGACCACCGAAAAGGCAATTCTCGGCCAGTGTCATATCACGCCTTGACTCATACATTCCCTCGACGAGCTTGCATTCTCAAGAACCTCGAGGCTCATACTCCGCAACATACATTGATACCGAAGCCACCGTGAAAGCCAGCCGTCAAAACCCAGGGCTCTCTGGCTATCCAATGCTCACTCCGCTTTCACCAAGAGATTCGCAAAACCTCAACGGCAACTACGCTTATATAGATACTTCTGAACAGGATCCGGATTTCTTCACTCAGTCTGTGGGTGCGGACAGCTATTTTAACCTGGGCACTATGTCACCGCAGACACCAAGCCCGATACATCCTTATCAGCCCGTATCCGTGGTGCACGAGACAGATCTCTGCTTGTATCCACGATTATGGTCCGATGAAGTATTGATGCCCATAGAATGTGGGTTCGACTTCAATGTCAATGATGTTCTACCACAAACTTGGGCTACGTCACACGTCACAACCGAAATTCCAATCGCGCAGACACCCTGGGGGTTGTCTAATTTCTTGGACACATCCCAACACACCTCAGTCGAGCCAGTATCACACGCTGCCGGAATCGCTTCCCCATTCCAGTACCAGTTCAGAGATACATCAAGTCCATATCATCCTGACTGGACTTACTACGAACATACTATCCCCGACCTGAACGTTGCCACTTCGGCAACGTCCATCCATGACTTCAATTTTGCAATAAGTCGTCCGCCAATCTGGGAAGCTTCTTTGATATCGTAGTGGTACTGGCGGTTCTCGGCTGAGCCCGCTTGGCAACGCGCATCTAAGGTACATTGGCACCTGTTATATGTAGACTACGAAATGCATGGCGCTTCCATTCACCATACTCGACATTTCCAACCAAATCTTTTTCTTTGTACTATGCGGCTCTCAAAGATCTCTACACTCCAAGCGTTGGATGACTCCCAAAGCCTACGAACAAGGTTTCCACACTAAAGTCCGCCTATCCCACGTCTGACCAACGTCTCTATTGATAATACGGCTATGCGATGCAGAGACGGTACATCAGAACTCTGTTCGAAAACTCCGCATTCGTCAAAAGGCGTGCTGCTGCAGTCTCCTCGGGGTTCCTGCATATGCACTGCTCCAAGCAAGATAGCCAACCCGCTGCGCTCCGACGTGTAGTCGCCTACTCCTGCCGTTTGTGCGGCTCAAACGGCTAAAGTCATCCCTCGCGTGGTATTGGTTCTTACACCTTCGCTCACCACCGCCTCAGTGACCCAAAGCAAACTTGTGCCTTATAGCAAGCCTACTATGACAACGCTACTGCCCACTATTCCCACGTGAAATCATACTTCCTCCGCCACCCTGGTCTTATCAGAACCAAGGCATGTCTAATATGATCTTCAACCTTGCAGCCGAGGTCACACGAGCGTTGATCATATGACAACGACTGAGTGCTGTAGTCATGGTGTTCGTTTTCGTCGGAGTTCACAGCCTTCTTGCCACCCTGCATTCGTGGCGAGAACACCCCACCGTCATCCTTCCATTGCTTACTCGCATAACTCACCGATAGGTGGCAGATGTTCCGTCAAAACCCTCAAGGCAAGGTACCACAGCGCGCATGCGTCTTCAAGCATACGCACCTCATGGCCATCATGCATTGTGCCTGGACCTGGCGTTCGATTCGCACGTGTGAAGAAGGCCAGCGTTAGGGAGAACAAGGTACATGATGCTGCGTTGCATCCAGAAAGATACTGTATGAGTGAGTGGGCCCTGCATCCATTGGACGACGCAGGGGACGGGTCTGGAGCAGCGATTCAGGATTTCGCGCGCTTTCAGCAGTGGCTTATCGGCTACTTCGAACACCTACAATGCGAACCTTGCTCTTGGAGCGGATGGGTCGTATGGTAATTCTCTAAATACTGTAACATCTATGAAGAGCTGTGTGATAGTGGATTGGATGCGCATCTCCTACAGCTGATTTCTTTCGTAATCTCAGAACAGTGTCGGCCCGCTGCGGAAACATGGTCTCTACACATCGACGGACCGTCCCATCACTCGCGCGTGACGGCACGCCCTTTGCGAGAAAACAGCGACCATGGCGCCACAGCGCTTGTCAGACGCATGCACGGCTCACCCATGGAGGGCGCATGTGGTTAGCTCGGCAGATCCTGCGGCCGAAGCCCACCTCTAGCGGGCTGTACCGACGCGAACGTAGCGGCCTGCGGCATCGTATCTAGGTCTTCTTCGAACGTCAATTCTACGAGTCTCACACCACCAAATTGACCTACAGTCAGCCTCTGGAATGATTCAAGAAAAAGGCGCCGCGCCCACCTGGTAGCTTGCTGCTTATCGATAGCGTCAAGTCCAATCGCAGGTACCGTGATCCTTCATCGTTCGTGTCATCATCGTGTGGGATCAGGCGTGTTGCCTGGATGCAGGAACGATGATCACTCAAAGGCTTGGCAAAATGGGACTCAGGTTTCCCATGGTGTCTTCCTGATCCAAAACCTGGCGTATAGCATATGCTACCGGAGTACTGGGTTCTGCAACCACCAGCCCGGTAGTGGTTGGTCGTATTCGAGGCCTTCCGGGACACACACCCGTTCCTCCGATGACCATGTACCGCAGAATCTACGGCGCAAGCACTACCGGAGCGCATGAAGGTTAGATTACACGCGGAACACCCTTGCTTTTTATCGATTTACAGGTCTCGGATGACCAACATCACCTACATCCGTCCTGTGGCGTGCTTCCCTGGTCATAATTATCCCGACAATGTCTACAGTTTCTTACTGTTCCGATGCTTGTTTGTCTATTTTATTGGCTGATGCTATACCCAAATGCACTCCTGCCGTTGCCTAGTTTCGCAGACCTTCTCGGTTACGACACGGACACTGAGTTCGCAGCTGGGAAACCTCCAGTCGAAGTGCATGGCCATTCTTTGTCCATATCAGCTCTGAGCGTGTCACTCCATCGAAAGCCAAGTTATCGTCTCCACCATTTCGTCAGCCAATAGAGCCTCGCATCCATCCATCCAGAGCCAGTGAACCAGCCACATGGGAGACTAGGATGATATGCCCAGGCCGAGAATCCACCGCCATGGAACGGACCCCACTTGCAGCGAGTATGATGAGGGTGGGTGTATCATGTGAGACATGAGTCTGGTAAGAGTTCAGTCTATCCCTAAGCGCAATCGGGCCGAGCCATGGAATACGGTAACGAGTATCCAGACTGGACAGTGTGGACGCTCTTCCCGTGCACGCCTCGTACTTCATCGTGATCGAGCCACGATAACAGGAAAGGTACCGAGCCTATCAAATGGCACGCGAAATGTACTCTTCGATCGAGTGACCCGTGAAGGATGCTTTGATAGCAGATATCGATAAATTCCAGCAGTAAAACAAGGGCCTGGATGACATGACCGCGTTGACCGGTAAGGCTGACCTTACCAAAGACTCCTTCTGCGAACATGGCAAGGGTAAAGCTTCACCCGAGTAGTGAGGATGGATTGCAAACGAAGGTTGGTCAGCTCCTTCCCGGCCGTCTTTCCCTGCTAGGACACACATCGCAAGGTGCCACTTGTCTTCTCAACACCAACCCGTCTTGAAGATCTCAATCCTTCCCGTGTCGTCCCGACCCTTCCTTCCCGCCGCAAGCGCTCCCCGAGTACAGTCTTTCCACTCAGCACTAGCTCGAACAAGGTGACCGGCATACTTCCACTATTGAAAAGCGACGTTGGTGTGAAAGGATGCCACCCGGTCCACCATGGACGCGTATTACACCTGGCATGCTGACGCCGTGGGCTTGGTTCTGGGACCTACTCCACATTCCTTCGCGTCGAAAAGCGAATACGGTATTCAGCCGGTCGAGAAGGTTCCGAGGGACGGTTAAGAGACCACGTTGTTATCACCACCCGGCTCTGGAAGTGGTGGCGAGACCGAATTCCGCCATGGCCTGAAAGCGACGCGTGGATGTGCCAGCCGATCTCGGAACGAAGAAAGGTGTGTGAGGGTCTGGGTGCAATCGGCAATGCATAGCGGTCCCTAGTGTTCAACCCAGTCGTCGGCGTGCGCGTAAAGCATTTTCTCCTCGGAAGCTGGCGCAGTAGTGCTCCTTCTGATCGAGCTACGGGAACGTAGTCAGGTGACTGGGACATCTTCGGTGATCAGCATATCCCCAATCAGTATAGCCGTTAGCCACGACGGCCTTCGCGTGCGAGTCAAAGTAGCTTTGCGTCGTCTCTTCTCATTGTCGGTTACTTACCGCGCACGTGGCACGTATGCGCTCCACATGTGGTTGAAGAACATGTTCCTCGTCTCCTAGCACAGGAAACAAGGTGTTGAGATTATCGACCTCCCGCCTCAAAGCGTCGTCAGTCATATATCGCAACGGAGTGACGTACAAACATTCTGCGCGCCGAGCCAGAATGACCTCAGCATGATTTTCCTGTCCTAAAGTCAGCATCAGCTTGCCCTGAACAATGGCTAGAACCGCAAGCTACTCCCTACAGCACCCCATCCCCTCAGATGCAAGTAACTAATCGAACATACCTCAAGAACCATCTCACAAACCTCCACATAAGCCTCCGCCTCCCAAAAGCTAAACCCAACAACGACATCCACGCCCCTCCCCTTCTCCCCACCACCCCACTCCTCGAACCTCAACCTTCCATGCTCAAGATCCGATCGCACTTTCCACCTTTTCGACACCTGCAGCGGCGTAAAGTTCTGCAACATGTTATACAATAGGGACAGGGACAGGAACGGCTGCGCCCCATCGTGAACGATACAGATCTTCCTCAGTCGCTTGATATCTCTTTCCCACATGACGCGCCAGAGGATCTGCACGATGAGTTCGCGACCGGGTCCGCCGATGCCTTTTTCTGTGTGCTCGGGGCGGTACCGGATGTAGAGTTCTTCTAGGGAGGTGAGGCCGGCGCGGGCGAAGTTGAAGGGTTTCACGCGGCGGCGGTTTATGTCTGGGGTGTAGAGTGAGGTGAGATCTGATGGTAGTCTAATTTGCAGTTTTGTGATGGATGATGTGGATGCTGGGGGTAGCAGACTGGTTCTTCGTATGAGGTCTTCTGCTGATGACCATGTGAGAGTGAAGATTGTTGCTGTCCAGGCGAGGGTGTGGTATTCCTCATACAGTTGATGGCATGTTGATGATAGTGATAATGGAGAGTGCTGTAGCGGAGGAGGTGCCGTGCCTGGGTCCCGGGTGAGGATGTAATCTATTATTTGGTTCTTCAATTCACCCGGTAGCAGGAGGAGCGGGGATTGCTGTGCCATTGTCGTTGAAGTAAGACATCTAGATCGTTGTGTATGTGCAGATACGCGTAGAAGATTGCGCGCTAATGCTTTCTGTGATGGCGAATATGATGAGTTTGTTGTTCATCTTCGCCGCTGCGGAACGCGTGTCATGCTGTGTGGGGCTCATTCTGAAGCTTAGTCAGGGGTCCAGGTTTGACCTTGATGTTGTCATCGTTCCTGCTCATCGCACTCGAGTTGTGACGACGATTCCCTTGACGTGCAAGAGCCAATCTGTTTATCAGATCCAGTGTTTCGAAGGCTACTAATCCATATGCTTGACGCGAGTGGGAAGGATGCGACACACTTTTGAGCATCATCTCCACGCGTACGCGACGCGTTCCTTCTAGACTGCTTTCCCCGCCTGCAGCGTCTGACTACAAACTCGACAAAATTTACAAAGCAAAGTATCAAGTCATCATACCGCTACGAAGGAACTCACTCGCAGTACAAATAAGCTTTGCGCGCAACGGCATAGCTGCCGCCAACGCTTTCACCTAAACCCAGGTACCCAGAACAGCACGTCCGATCACATTCTACCCGGCACGCTACACCTCGTTACCCGGACTGAAACATGTCCAGTACGAATTGTAACACCCACAGCCACTATGTGCGCACTATAAAGATGCCGCCTACCCCGCTTGGGTTTGGGTCGACATAGCCCATCCGGCAATCTGGAGTTCATCTAAAAACTACCACATCGGGACCAGGTACTATCGGCAGCAACCGAACCAACACCATTGGCGACAGGCAGCTGCACCATCAGCAAGAAGGATTTGCGCATGTATTAGCATGGTCAGGAGGACTCTGATCTTGAGCGCTGTGCTTCCAGCAGAGCCTTCGTCAAAGTAGGATCGGTGATGGTCGGGCTCAGACTGAGCGGTGGTATAAGAAAGGCTGAGATGGCTAAGTTTCAGCAAAGTTATTAATCGGAAAGCAGCAGCAGTCATGAAGTCCGTCGTCCTTCCATGGTTAGCAACGGCCTTTGCGCAGCAGGCTAGCGCCCATTGTTCGTACTTCCATCTTTGTCCTCAGAACTAATTGCTAAGGAGCCTTTTAGATGTATTCAGCCGCCTCATAGTAAACAACACCATCTCTCGAGAGTTCCAATACGTCCGCGACGTCTCTGGCAACGGTGGTACCTACGATGACCTCTGGCTTAAGACCTTCCCCATCTACGGGCCCGAAAACGCAAACGTCACATGCGGCCGCGGCTCCTTCCCCGTCCACAACGCCGATACTATAGAGACAGCGACCATTGTTGCTGGAAGCGAGGTTGGACTCATGGTGTCTGGGCCTTACTACGAAGGTGATGTTCAAGGATACATCTTCCACGAAGGGCCTGGACAGGTGTTTCTTTCCAGGCTGCCGGATGGAACAAAGAGTTTGATGGAATATGACGGGAAGGGAGACTTCTTCAAGATCGCATACGCAGGGCCGGCGGACAAGACGACGTGGTCGACCATGGACACGCTGTCCATTAACTTCACGATTCCCGCTGCCACGCCCTCGGGCCAATACCTCTTGCGCATCGAGCACTTCATGCCGTCTATGACTCTTGGACAGAGTCAATGGTTTGTGAACTGTGCGCATGTGGAGATCGTGGAAGGCGGCAATGGAAGTCCAGGGCCGATGGTCAGGTTCCCGAATGCGTACGCTGAGGATGACCCAAGCATCTGGTTCCCGACGCCGAACGATCTGAGCTTGTACAAAGAGCCCAAACCGGAAGTGTGGAAGGGCTGAACAATGGTCGGATGGGGACAAAATGCAAGAGACAGATGGCGCTCCAACTATGGTGAGAGAAATACATGGTCGCATGTGAATACATGCAAAATCACATCAGTTCATAATCTACCCTGGACCCGAATTCGGTGTCATATGTTCTTTCCGCGACTACGCCCTGTTTACATCCATCTTTCCCTTCATCAGCCTGAGCGCCCACACTCCGTCAACCGCAATGATCGTGAAGAATGAGAAAACCAGGCTTCCACCAAATACCAAGCTGTGGTATGTCCAAGCATCTCCAGCATTCAGGTCAACCACTTGACACGCAATCGCCCATGGCAAGACATAGAGGATGTTCGATGCGAGAGACTGGTAGAGATACCAAGCTGGGCGCGTCGATACCAAAACCGCAGCTAATTGTGTCGACACACCATACATGATGTAGCACCAGTCGATGGTGCGCCACATGCGCGCAGCTATATGTGAGACCTCTTCGGATCCTGAGAGGTATCGTGCGAAAGGCTCAGCACCGGCGAAGGACATGATGAGACAGAGTGGAATCTCCACCATCAAGACTATGATGACGGAGTAGAGTGCCCAGCGTACCACGCCCCATAGCTGTCGATGTGTGGTTTGCAGCTTCGCTGCCCGCGAAATGCTCACGATGGTCGCGCGCAATGCTCCCCATGAATGCCCCACGAAGGTCAGTGTGGTCGCCTCCAGTGCCATTACGGGTACCATTATCAGACCCCATCGAATAGTTGAGAATACGCCCCAAGCAGTTGCGTAGTCGCTACCTAAGCCGACGATACCGTGCACCAACCACAGGTATAGTGCGTTTCGGATGGCAGATTCTGAGAAGAAGATCGCACCTGGCCTGGCGAGTGTGACAAGAGCTGGTAACGATGGGGCCGTACC
Source organism: Alternaria sp. BMP 0032 (assembly GCA_023758005.1). Lineage (NCBI taxonomy): Eukaryota > Fungi > Ascomycota > Dothideomycetes > Pleosporales > Pleosporaceae > Alternaria > Alternaria sp. BMP 0032. The sequence goes on from JAFVMD010000030.1 coordinate 253,206, forward strand.
GCAGCTGGATGTGTCGCTATGGACTGGCGACTTGGAACCGAAACTCGTCGTGTATACAAAGTACGCCAATCCAGCAAAAGCGGAAGTAAGGTTGCAAGCGAGTGAAATGCCAGCCTGCATGTTCACTGTGGGCGTGATGCTTCCGACATGGAATTTAGAGATGATGATCAAGTCGAGAATGATGTTGACAGCGAACTTAACGGAACTGATGATAAGTGGGACATCGGGCTTATCCAGGGCGCGAGTTGACGTTGAGATCGCATACTCCACTGCCGAACTAAATGCAGAGAACGCGGAGATGCGAATATATGTGACGCTCACATCTCTGACCTCCACTGGAACAAAGCCTTGCGCGAAAGTAGAAGCACCTGCGACGAAACCGATGCTCATGATAAGTCCGAGGAGTGATTGGAAGAGGATCAGAGTGTGAGTGAGCTGCAAGCGCTCGCGGAAGCCACGACTGGACTTGTCGCCGATGACGAGGTAAGAAGCGCGCGGAAGACCTTCGTTTAAGACTTCTGCGACCACGCCGATGTATGTGTACGTGTCTGTTGTGACTACCATGGAGGAGTCGATGTTCGCAACCCATAGCTTCGACAAGGTGCTATAGAGAGCTGGCAGGATGAAGGCGCAGATGTTGAACAAAAGCGCTCCTATGTATCTGTTTAAAATCAGTACATTTTTCAGAACATCTGCGCAGTGTATCCATACGTATCGCGATGCAGTGAAGGCTTTAGATCGACGATCGCCTGCTTCTTCCACGATAAGCGCTCGCGATCTTGTGCTCCATCGAACGCTTCGTAGCGCTCATCTACCGCAGAGCCGTCAGGCGAGCTGGTAGCGACTATGTTATCGTTTTTGGATGGAATCATCTGGTATCGATGTCGGGGACGTGGTTGTGGTGTGAATTGCAAAGGACAAGTGAGAGTGGGCATGTTTGTTTATAACTGCGTGGGGTAAAGGCCATACAAAACAAGCTTGATGACAAACAATCGAGCCACATGCACATGCACGACGCCGTGCAATGCATGTTAAACGAGTACAGTCAATGGGTGGTGGGATGTGATGGTGAAGGAAAAGGCTATGCGGGACCGATGGTGGGGAAATGCAGGGCTTCGCCGCGGACCGTGATCCTTAGCGAGGTACAGGATGGTCCGCGGAAGTACAAGCTGCAATGTGATAGAGTGTTTGATTGGACAGATTGAAGGCAAGTTGCAACAGACACTGTGCGAAAGGAATGTATTGGCTCGCTTCGAGAGCGACATCACTGGCAACCTTGCTCATACTTGACAATATATGCGTTCTTGACTGACAGCCAAGTGCTGTTGAATGTGTGGATAAATCTCATTTGGAACTATGTCGGGTCACAATTTTCTTCGGCCTCAGCAAAGTACGAAATACTCGCTAAGCAATGTTTTCTTCCTATAGGAGAAGTCAGTGTCGGTTTCCGCGTCCGCTGCCGCAAGGTATTGGTCGACATCGTCCACCACTTCATGACCGTAGTAGCTACCATCCATCCAACCATCCACATAACATTCCCCGATTAACTTCCAACGCACATCAATACTATCGTGCGCCTGTCTTAGCACAAATGGTACGCTGCCCCCGTCGAAAATGACCACAAGGTCGTCAACCATGACTTGCTTGGGTGCTCTGCCCATGTACCCTTTGACAGTAGTGAATATGTAGGAGTAGACATTATCCCAAGCGTAATCTGAAGGCAGATGGCGGAAGTCCTCTGGCATGGCTGGTGATGGGGGGTGCTTGGGCCAGGTGACAACTCGCCAAAATTGCTTCTGAATTCTTTCTGGTGTCATATTCTTCCTCGTCGGATTCTGGTCCGTGATTCGATCCGCACAGGCTTGAATCTTACAGAACACCTCCAGCAGATTTGTAATCGCAGTGCCGGTTGGGTTGTTAGTCCCAAGAGTATGGAGAAGGCCCGTTGAATCTTTGAGCCATATATTGGACGACGATACGACTTCAGCAGATCGAAGAAAATCTTCTAAAGTCTGATGTATGTCTGTCTTAAGTCGTATCTGAGCTTCTCTCTCAGATGGTGACATAATCTGTGGCTTCCAACAGCCGCTGATGCGGTCAACGATTACACCTCGAATCTTGATGGAGGCAGGCCGAATCAATTCCGCACAGGTAACTCGGCTCATACCCGTTCTGCTTGCTTCGGTATCACTTCTTATCTTGTCAGAGGTATAATGTGGTCGATAGAGAAATGATGGATATAAGTCGTCTTGTCCTCGGAAATCCGCGTCGCGTAATATGTCTATATTTCCTGCGGTAATTTCCGACCAGGTGAACTCGAGAAAGACGTTTGTAACAGTGAGACTGTAGTTGGGAACTATCCTAGTCGGTCCTTGGACCAGTCCAAGGAGAGCATATATCTGATCCCGTTCATCAGTACACTTAGGAGGGATACTGTGTACCCATTGACAACATTCGTAAAGTGATACTCCTGGTGAGCCAGAGTATGAACAGCCGTCTTCCCACACGACACGAAAATAGAAGAGATTTTTCACCATGTTGAACATGTTGACGCTGTGGCGGAATTCAAGCGCAAGTGATGATGCGGAGTCCACCTCCGTGATTCTGGGAGAGGTATATTTGATGGCCCTTTCCAGTACAAGGTCACTGATATGTTGGTTGCCAGCGCAGAAACGCACATCTTTAGCGAGAATGAACTCTTGTATGGTCCATAGTCTAGTGAACCATGGTCTTCCAATAATTCTGAGAACACTCATCATAACGTTGTAGACAGGGCAGATAAACTCGAGGTTGGCAGTTGAATCGACAGTATATGCTGCTTTTTCAAGCCCTTCCAATGCTTTGAAAGCTTCGCTGAAATTTTCGTTACCCAGCCACACCATGACCCTTCTCGCTGTCGCGTAGATGGAGCCCATATTCTTAACTTGGTGGCTTTTCTCATCGTTATCCGACTGGTTAATGCAGACTGCATCTGCCCAGAGGATCCGGCTTCGGTCCGGGTAGCGCATCGCCCTCAGCGCAAGATACAAGCTCTCTGTGATGCGCAACAGACCGTTGCTTTCCACATCGTGTAGATAGCATGCGGGGTTAGGGCTGCCCCAAACGTATGAGATAGCTTCGAACTCAACATCGGAATTTGTTCGGTGTATCTCAAGTATTCGACACGACAAGGTTGATTCGGACGACCCTGGTAGAAGCTCAAGAACGCGAATTGTATCTGGAGTCTGCAGCGCTTTGTGTATGTGACGCTGGACATCAGGGTGGACCAAATCGGAAGTGTCCACTGAATCGGACATCTCGATAGCATGAGGCTGATCGGACGACATTGTGCGGCGCTTCAACCAAGGATTGGCTGTAGGATATGCTGTAATGCACCTTATTTTTGGAAAGGACTGGCGGAGTTTTTGGTGTACGACTTGGGTCTGTTCGTGTGTAGTTCATGAGGGATGGGGATGCGAGATTGAGGTGAGTAGGCAACGAGAAGTGCGAAAGGCTGAAGGCTGAAGGCAGCGTCTTATATACGTCTATCCATTGGGTCTTGCGCAGTCATGCGCGAAAGTCGCGCATACACCTATCACAGCTTGCCCTGCCGCGCACCGCATTGCATCGCCGACAGTGATAAGGCGAGTGCGCGGCAGGCCGAAGTACGGCACCGGCATGCATTCTCATAACGCGCTGGTGTGGTTAAACATACAACTTGGATGATTTGCTGTATTGATGGTGTATTGAATATTCGAGGATGAAGTAGAGATGCAGCAGGCGCCAGGCGCGCCCCGCAGACCAAGCCCAAAGCTGTCATCGTGCCCCACCCCACGTGGGCCATATGTGAGGTGCCTAGCACCCGAGGTAGGTAACCCTGGACGTGTCGGAAACTGTTCTACCTCAACATGGCATTCTTTCTACAATCTAAGAGGAACAAAGTCCCTCATATTGTGAATTGTTCGTAACACGATGATCGCGACTTCTAGATCTGGACGGTGATGGCAGCTCCTTTCACAGACCACACCTACACTCGTTCGCCTCGTTGTCTCACTAAACACCAATGCTAGGCTCTCACCATCTTCTGGAACTGGATCCCTAGCAAAAGAGCTTCTCTAGAAATGCATGATGTGCTAGGATCGCCAATTTCGCAAATCCCAACATGTTGAACGTCCCATCCCTCTACCGCAAACGAGCCTCACAACCACCCACTCCACCAGCACCTTCCTCCGAAATATCCACGACTCCAACACCGGACCCAAACCTCGGCTTAAACCACAAAACCCACACTCTCCCATCTGGCAGCATCGCCCACATCTGGACGCCCACCTCCGCCCCCATCGCAACAATCATCCTCCAACACGGCTACGCAGAATACTCCCTTCGGTACCTAACCTCCCACTCCTCCCTAATCACCCACCTGCTCGCCGCCAACTACACGATCTACGCCCTCGACCTGCACGGCCACGGCACCTCCCCCGGTCACCCCCGCGCCGTCGTCCACGTAGGAAAAGCCGTAGCCGATCACCTCGCACTACGACGCTATGCTGTTGAACAAGGGAACGGTCGACCGGTCGTGTTATTCGGACATTCATTGGGCGGGTTGATAACGGCGGGCAGTGTGGTAGAGAATCCAGAGGGAATTGACAGAGTAATCCTAACCAGTCCCGCATTCCCCGGCCCGTTCCCCTACGCCGCTCGCGCAGCCGTCGGCATAGCTGCGCGCGCGATGCCAACAGTCTCCATCCCAGGCCGCGCGGTGCCCATCTCCGGGCTCACACGCCGTGCGGTCGAGATAGAGAGATACCTATCCGATCCTCTGTATTCTAAGAAATCGATATGCTTCTTAACGGCTGCGACGGCCGTGGATGTTGCCGATGGGGTTAGGGCGAAGATGGGGGCGTGGACAGTGGCGACGTTGGTAGTGCATGGGGATGAGGATGCGTATTGTGATTGGAGGGGGAGTGAGAGGTTTGTGGATGGGATAGGGAGTGTGGAGAAGGTGTTTGAGGTGGTTGGAGGGGGAAGGCATGAGTTGTTGAATGATGAGTGTGGGGAGGAGGTTTTGAGGAAGGTGATGGAGTGGATTAAGGGACGGGTGTAGAGATGGATGGTTCTTGAATGCTTAAGAGTGTGTGATTGATGTGCTATAAACGCCGCCCAATGCAAGAGTATCACAAGTCTTAGCAATGCATAGCAATACGAGTCGGACTAGTGATTATACAAGAAATTGATATCCGTGACTTGTTCTACATGATTGTGGATGAGCGCGGAATTAAAGTGGTATCGTCCTTGGGCTCATAATTGGGGTCCATCTTGCGGGGAAATGTGCAAGTTGAAATCAGAGCCATCGCCCAAGCCGCTTGCGCTGATGATCTCCTTCTTAAGAAAACACCCAACATGTCTAGACAGTGCTTCCACTGCTGAACACCTTGCCGAAAGCATCTCCCTCTTCCATACTCAGCCCCTCGTCTAAGATGTCGTGCGCCATGTTGACGACTTCGTCTTCGATCCCCGCTTCTAGCACCAAGCCCTCGCTGAAGGCTAACCGCGTCAGTGCAACGAGATAAGCATGATGCCCTCCTAGCGTGTTGACCAGCTTGCTCTTGATGTCGAAATCGGCATTCGTTGTAGCGACGTGGTATATGAGCTTCATAGTGGCGTTGATGGAATCAACCTTCCGGCCTTGAGTTGGTGCGATGGGATGTCGATAAAGACTCGTCACGCAATGATCGAGGTACTTGATCAGCCGGCCGATGCAGAGGCCGTTCTGAGCTAAACGACTAGAGCCGTATTCTGGGATAGAGAACTGCGTCAGGACCGAGATGACGAGCAGGCGAAGGTCCCAGAGGTCGGCTTCGGAGATAGCTAAAGCTTCATCGAACGAGGCCAAAGGATCTGGAACGGGCTTAGGCACCTCGGTGAAGAGGTTGGTGAGACGATGGACCAGGGCGTCTTCGTTACTTGCTTGGTTGTCTTGGGCAGAATCTGCGAACGTTATGGGTCCTATTGAGGTGGATAGTGCAGAGGTGCCAAGTATGCGCAACATGAGCGTGATTTGGGCATGTGGCTGCTCTTTGACGAGGAGCATGATGGCGAAGCTTGAAGGAATCGCTTGCCATAGACGAGCTATTGCAGTGGAATCTACTGAGGACACGCAGCTGCTCGCGATCAGGTACAGCAACTCGAGACAGTCTTCAACATCGATGTGAGATGCAATCTCTTGCTGCTTCGGGGAGTAGAGATCGGCAACGGCCTTCTCACCCCCTTTAGCTGCTTTAGAAATAGGGTCCGCCACGAGATCGACAAAAGCGATTATGAGAGGTACTGCGCGCTCGGTGATCTTGACGGCGGTCTCAATCGGCTCGCATGCGAGGATGAAGTGCAGCGCATCGAGTATCAAAGATGTCGGAGCGTAGTACTTCTCGGACTGACACCGCTTCCATAGGTCCAGGAAGATGTGACATATTTGTAGTGCTAGCTCGTGCACATCGGATGTGTTGATCTTCGCCAGGGCATCATACACTATCGAAGAAAGCTTCTTGGATGGCTTGGACGGAAATGCATGCGACGTAAGTGCTTCGAGGACGCGGTCGGTGCCATTCGACGATGGATGTGACAGCAGGCGGTGTAGCAGAGTGAATCGGCGGTCGTCGCGTCGAAAATGCTCGAGCAGTGCGGCGTCTATGACAGGACCCACGGCTGGTGCTGGCTCTGTCTCTCTGGGCCGAGTTCGCGGTTCGCTCAACTGCAGCGCAGGCAGTGGTATGGGGCTCTGGTCGATGGCCTGCCGTTTCCTCTTGCCGGCTTGCTTTGGCGTCGCCGTTTTCTGCCTCTCGCGGTACTTTGAAGGTGATGCCATGACAACGTCGTCGTCGTCAAAACCATCGCCCAGTGGGCCTCTCGTCTTCTGCCCCCTCTTAGGTGTGCCGGCTGGACTGATTGCCTGCGCACCTGACTTGGGTCGTGAGGGCATGGTCCTGCCAGGCCGTCGGGCCATGACAGACTCTCGCGCCTCGTGCTGGTTGAACATGTTGTCCGTCTGCACCGACTCCTTCTCGCGCCGCAGCTTCTCCATCTCGGCACGCAGCTTGGCCAGTTCGGTGCTGTGCGACTGCTGCTGGTCCGCCAGCTGGCGCTCGTGTTTGCGGTTTTCGGCATCGTAGCGCCTTCGAAGGGTATCGGCCTCGCCCGCCTTGGTCTGCAGCTTCCCCTTCAGCTCCTCGGCTTCTCGCTTCTCGCGCGCCTTGTCTTGCTCTAACTGCGATGATCAGCGGGGCGTCTACAGACTGAGGTGGACGTGTCGCACCTTCTTGATGCGTTGGAGCAGCGCATTGGGGTCAGCCTGAGACCTGCGCGGCTGCTCCTCCACTTCCATCTGGTCATAATGGCAATGCTCGATGATGTCGTTGATGTTGTCATCGATGTGACTATCATAGCCCTCCTCATCCAGCGCATATAGAGGCGGCGGACTATGCGCATCGTCCAGATTGACTACCTCGTCGCCGTCGTCGGGGCCGTAGTCGGACTCTGGCTCCGTGTCGGGCTGGTGCTGTGTCGCGCGGATGGCGCTCGCCTCGAGATGCTGCAGGGCGTCGGCGGGCAGGTCGTCGAGGTCATCGTCAGAGAAGTCGTCGAAGTCGTCGTCAGCCATTGTCGGTCCATCTGCCAGCGGGCCTGCGCGTGAGCATGTCCCAAAGCGGTCGCGATGCGGGGCGCATGGACGCGTTGTTGGCGTGTTGGCGTGTTGGCGGCTGGCGTGTTTGGGTGCTAGGGAAATTCACATGCAGGCTGCAGGGTCGCTAAGCTAAGCGGCGGTGCCATGACGCAAGCTGCCCGTGGTTACTTGTCCGCCAATTTCACTACTTGGCCCAGTCGAGCCTGCCGCCAACACCACCTCCTTCACCCACCCCGCCCTCACCCATCGCGCCTTCCCCTCCGGCCTCGCCCCGGCTGCCCCTATACCCCCAAGGATACCAGGCGCAACCGCCCTCTCCTCCTTCACCATGGCGCGCCCGAGAAAGGACGTCAAGTTCAACCACCAGGTCCGCAGCGCCAGCAACGGCAGGGCGCGGAGACCCTCGCAGAGCATGTCCGAGTACAGCGACCCGGGCAGTCCGACTATCAAAGAAGAGACGGCCCCTCCAGTACGTTGGCAGTCCTCTGCCCACGTCTCCCCAGCTGACAGCGCCAGGCCACCGAACAGCCCCCCCAGACCGAGTACGAGAAGAAGAAGGCCAACTTCATAACGCGCACAACATGGACCCTCGTCATGATTGCTGGCTTCTTCTGGGCCCTCGGCGCGGGTCATCTCTTCATAATCATCATCGTCACGGCAGTCCAGGTCATATCCTTTAAGGAGGTCATCGCAATCGCAAACGTGCCCAGCAAGGCCCGCAGCCTGCGCTTCACCAAGTCGCTGAATTGGTACTTCCTCGGCACCGCCATGTACTTCCTCTACGGCGAGAGTGTCATCTACTACTTCAAGCACGTCCTGATGGTCGACCGTCTGCTGCTGCCTCTGGCTACCCACCACCGGTTCATCTCCTTCATGCTTTACATCATCGGTATGTCTACGAAATCCAATTTTTGTACCTATGCTAATTTCTCCAGGCTTCGTCTTCTTCGTCTTCTCGCTCCAGAAGGGCCACTACAAGTTCCAGTTCACCCAGTTTGCTTGGACGCACATGGCCCTCTTCCTCATCGTTGGACAGGCGCACTTTGTCATCAACAACATTTTCGAGGGATTTATCTGGTTCATCCTCCCCGTGTCCATGGTCATTACCAACGACATCTTTGCCTACCTCTGCGGTATCACGTTTGGACGGACACCCCTCATCCAGATTTCGCCCAAGAAGACATGGGAGGGCTTCCTCGGCGCCTGGTTCTTCACTGTTATCTGGGGTATGCTCGTTGTCCACTTCCTCGGCGACTACAAGTACTTCATCTGCCCTGTTAACGATCTGGGCGCAAACATCTGGTCGGGCCTCGAATGCCGACCCAACCCCGTCTTCATCGCGCGCGACTACACCGTTCCCTTCCTCCCCGAAGGTCTTCCGATTCCGCGAACATTCAACATCATGCCCGTGCAATTCCACGTCATCATGCTCGGAACCTTTGCTTCTCTCATCGCGCCTTTCGGTGGCTTCTTCGCTTCTGGCCTGAAGCGCACCTTCAAGATCAAGGACTTTGGCGACTCCATCCCCGGTCACGGTGGAATGACTGACCGCATGGACTGCCAATTCATAATGGGCTCGATCGCCTTCTTCTACTACTCGAGCTTCATCGCCGTGCACCACACCACAGTCGGTGGAGTGATTGAAGCAGCCATTACTGGACTCACTTACGAGGAGCAAATGGAGGTTGTCAAGATCATGAGCAAGCACTTGGTAAACCAGGAAGTGATATCACCAAAGGTATGCAGTACTTTCCTCTCGATACAAGCATAGACTGACATCTACAGGTACTGGAACTTCTTTCAGAGCAAGTGGTGAGGAGGTGAGCACGTGTTTGTGCGAATTACGACGGACTATAGGTATTTAGGGATGGGAAGAAACGCAACGCCTGACGCTGTTTCGATATAATACGGTACGGAAGGGGCATGGGCTTTGCATGAGACGTGTTGGTATTTGGGCGCATATACCCTTTTTGCGGCTTGGCACGGGATAGGAAAAGCATCTGGAAAGTGCATATGTGAATATAATACAAAGCTAAACTCATACCGATTTGCCGTGTATGGTGATGCACAAGTCGCAGGTAGACATGTCGAACCGAGGCGCGCGCACGGACGCAACATGTTACGCTGCGCGCATTGAAACTTTGGCAGTACACATCACCCACGCCAATGCCACCCCGCCCTTTCGTGAACGACGGCCTGTGGCGATGCCTTTGTCCGGGGTTCCCGTCGAATGCTGGAACGAACCCGTCCGTTGCAAGAGGAGGAGCTAGACTGCTACAGCGCAATGCATCGCGAAAAGATGCCATAGCCCACTGCGCCCGCCAACTGCGTACCTACAACCGCTCCAGCGCACCCTCGGCAGCGAACGACACTTTCTTCTCGCAGCCCGGAGCAGCCCTGAATGGCTTCCGGTCTTTTACAGAAAAGCCTCGCGCCTTCCCTTCGCAGACCTCACGAGACAGGCCTCCGCTCGCCCAGCTCCCGACCTACATCCTATACGAACATGTGCGGGCTGAGGGCGCCAAGGGAAACTTCGACGAAGTCATGAACATCTGCAGGGTCTTGATTAAAGACAGAGGCGAGCTGCCGAACCGGGAGATGTACACGGCCGTACTACACAGCTTCGTCGACTCGGTCAATGGCACGGCGGGGAAGGTCCGCAAGGTGCTGGAAGAGATGGGCTTCTGGGACGAGACTGATGGATCTCTGACCGGAAAGCCAAGAATCTTGCTGGATGCGCGGGGCTGTGAATGTGTGCTTGAGGTGCTCGCAGTGCACCCGGACTACCTCCTTCGCACCGACATCCTCGAATACATGAAGTCGCGATGGTTTATGCCATCCGACCGTGCGCGCAACTTCATCATAGCCGGGATGCTACGCGAGCGACATTTCGAACACGCACTCGAGTTGCTGGAGGAGATGGTCAGGAACAAAGCACGCGTGGAGAGCTGGCTGTTTGACAAGGCTATATGGATGCTGCTCGAGTTTGGCGAAGTCGAGGAGGCGTTTTACGTCCTCAGTCTCAAGGAGGGCGTGCACAGCAAGAGTAGCGGAACAGGTACAGTCCAGCTCAGTATCGCTCTTTGGGGAGCGTTGCTAGATGCCGCGGCGCACAAGCAGCTTGTAAGTGGGACTGTGTCATGCATTCTGAGGGAAGTTGCTAACACCATGAAGTTCGCAGAAACGAGCCTTGTATGGATTGCGCAAGTCCAGCCGGGCTACCTGAAGCCTGGTACCGGCGCCTGCCTACACGTACTCACTCTCGCCTCACGACACGGAGACATCCAACTCGCTACCGACGTCTTTCGCGTCCTGACCGAACGAGGTACAACGTTCACCTCGCAACACTATGAATTGCTCATATCTACGTACCTAAACGCCAACGACCTCCACGCAGCTTTGTCTGTTATCCTCATCATGGTTGATTCCAACTTGAAGGTCAACGCTGGAACCTGTGATCCTCTCTACTGGTATCTGTCAGCAAAGAATCACGACGATGACAGTAGACCCATGCAAGCCTTCAGGTATCTGCAGGACTTTGAGACTTCAGGCCGTAAAGTTCCCACTGCTGCCGTCAACGCATGTATTAAAGCCAGCATCGCAAGCAAGCGCCTCGAAGAGGGCATCGAGATTTACAAAGCCCTACATACGGTATCTCACGCTGGCCCGAACACAGAAACGTTCAACATTCTGTTTCAAGGCTGCCATAGATCCGCCCGGAAGGAGCTTGCCATGTTCTTTGCGAACGAGATGGTCAAGCTGGGTCTCAAACCTGACCGCATTACGTATGATCGCCTGATCCTGGTGTGCCTAGAATCGGGTGACCTGGAAGATGCTCTGCTTTACTATGAGGAGATGCGGTCAACGGGTGCGACAGCTGGCAAAAAGGGTCCCTTGAAGCCTAGAAGGAAGACGTGGGAGACTTTGATCCACGGGTGTGTATTGAAGGGCGACGAGAGGGCAGTTGCGCTGTTGAAGGATTACAAAGCTAGTGTGGAGGAACCGCGAATCGCAGTGGAGCGAGCTGTCATCGATCGCTTCGAGTATGGCATCATACCGACCAATCTAGCGGAGATCGGACGAGCGACACCCGAACAGACAGCCGACGCTGTCAAAGACCGACATGGCAGGCCGGAGGCTGGTCAAACCCCAGACGCTGACTCGGAACTGTCGGAGGGACGAAGTGGGGCGGAGTCTGAAGGAACGAGCTCGAGTGCGAACACCGAGACGGGGACACAGAGAGCCGAATCCGTGGACGGGCTTTCACAGCTTATGAGAGTTAGCAAGAGCACCAAGCAGTACTAGAGTTTGAGCATTCATGCAAAGCCATCAGCAGGTCAGACATCGACGGAGGTCTGGCCAAGCAATAACAAGCTACACTATCGTCTCGCGCAAAGTCTTATCTCGCCGCATGCGCAGGTACATACTTTCAAACTTACCGGCGGTTTCTTGCTGTCTTCTAGCCGACCCCACGGGTGTGGAGCAATCAGGCAGATTCCCTGGTTAACCAGCTGTCGTTTCATCATCAAATCTGGGCCGGCGCGCTACTCACGCGAGTTGAGCAAATTGCGTCTCTCGCCCGAGCTGCCTGCTGCCATCTTCCGACGTTGCGGAGCGCGCACGGCGATGGTGGGGATAGAACAAGTACCGAGGCCGTAATGCGAACCAATCGCGCCGCACGCGTATCAAGGTTTTTAAGCACCTAACGTCTTCTTGGAAAAGCTTAAATCCTGCCGCAGAGCCTCAGTACAAATTCGGCCCACATGAAGCCTCAACCGTCATGATAGCGCTGCGACAAGGGCGTAAGGATTTTTCCTCCCCAGCCGCTCGCTTTGAGGCGAGCGACGCCGAACTATGGCCGCGGCCGCAGACGCGCCCTGCTTTGTGGTCATGCTGCGAGTCAATTCCCGCAAGCACGGACTGCAGACCGGTCAACAAAGTCGAGGCCGTTTGTGGAGGGTTACCTGCTAGTGTTGCGGTGTATGGGGTCGGTGCTAAATCGAGGCATCCGGTGCAGCTCGCTGGCTGGCTATACCTGTATCTCCGGGTCAGGGTGTTTACCCCCAAAAGGCGGAGCACTAAGGCCGTCAATAATGCATTGACTGGAGTTTGTCTCCAGAGTAGTGTGCCCACATTGCAGGATATTGTGGGGTGCGCTTCTGGAGTACAAGTACTGAGCTGCTGTCCATCTCGTCTCCTTCTGTAGTCCCCTCCTCTCCCCTCTGAATCTTCCTCCCTTCGTCAATCTTCACCATGGGACTCACCGGAAAGACTCTGCAGACGGCACAGCTGCTGCTCGTCGTTCTGCCAGCTTTTGTGCTGTTCGGATACAACCAGTCTGGTGTGGGCGGTCTGTTGTCTCTCCGTGACTGGAACGACCACTTCCCGGAGATCAACACCATCGATGCTACCGGCGCTGAGAAGAGCAGCAATTCGACCAAGCAAGGTGCCGTTGTCGCCACCTTCACCATTGGTGCTCTCTTCGGTGCTCTGTCTTGCTCATGGATAGGCGACATACTCGGACGACGAAAGCTCATCTTCGGTGCCGCATTCCTGACTCTCGTTGGTGAGATCCTACAATGCACTAGCTTCCAGCTCGCGCAATTCGTCGTCGGTCGCTTCATCCTAGGATGGGGAGTCGGAGCTCTCAGCGCTACCGTCCCAGTCTGGCAATCCGAATGCTCATCGTCTGCCAACCGTGGTAAGCACGTTGTGCTCGACGGTTGCTTTATCTCCCTCGGCTACCTGCTCGAAGCATGGATCAACCTTGGATTCTTCGAACAGGATAACCTGCCTCTGCAATGGCGTATCCCGCTCGCCATTCCCACCGTCATCTCCCTTGTTCCCATGGCCGCTGTATTCAGCATCCCTGAATCACCTCGCTGGCTAGTCAACAAGGGACGCGTGGAGGAGGCTCGTCTCAGTCTGTCCAGCTTCAAGGGCTTGGATCTGCACGACCCCGAGATCACAGCTGAGATCAGCGGCATCGAACTCGCACTCGAGGAGACTGGTCGCAGCGCAGCGAAGATGAGCGACATCTTCACTATGGGCAAGGACAAGCTGTTCTACCGCTTCTCCCTCTGCATCTTCCTCCAGTTCCTGCAGCAGATGTGCGGCAGCAACCTCATTTCCACCTACTCAACCGTAAGTCCACGTCCCCCCTGGCTATAAACCCCAATTCTAACACAGACCAACAGATCATCTTCCAACAAGGTCTCGGCCTCGACTCGGAAACCTCGCGCATCCTCTCCGGCGGCGCGCTGACCTGGAAGTTCCTCTCCTGCTTCGTCGCCTTCTTCACCATCGACCGCTTCGGGCGCCGCAAGCTCTTCATGTTCAGCGGCGCGGGCATGGCATCCTGCATGTTGGCTCTCGCCGTCGCATCCAGTTTCCCCAAGACAAACCAATCAGCCCAGATCGCCAGCGCGCTCTTCGTCTTCCTCTTCAACTTCTTCATCCCGATTGGTTTCCTCGGAGCGAACTTTTTGTACTGCACGGAAGTTGCGCCGACGAGGCTAAGGGTGCCTATGGCGGGTATTTCCACTGCCAACCACTGGCTCTGGAACTTCGTTGTTAATATGGTTACGCCTGTTGCTATTGAGACTATTGGGTGGCAGTACTATCTTGTTTTCCTTATTATCTCTGCTATCATTCTGCCCGTCGTTTACTTCGGTTACCCTGAGACCATGGGCCGCAGTCTGGAGGAGCTGGAGATGATGTTCACAGAGGGTACGAGCATCCCGGCTATTGTTAGGGAGAGCCGCAAGCCGTTCACTAGTCCTCTTCCTGAGCATATGCTTGAGAAGGGCGGGAAGGATGTTGATGAGGAGGAGTATGTGCACTAGGTCTGCAGGTGGGAAAGTAGCCATGCCTGTATGGCAGAGCTGAAATATGTATGTCATCGCACAATACTAGCGATGCTATGAGTATATGAAATGAATTACGAATATTCCCAAACTGTCATCTGATAGTGTTCGAGCATCATGTCGTTTCCCATGTCGAAGATCGGAGCTATAGTACTCACTCCGTACACCACGATACACCTCTGGGATCAAGACCGGGCTCCATTCGCAATTATCGGCGCATTATCCCATCTCATGGTCGAAGGAAGGAGGAGCACGCCGGAAGGACAGCCCCAGCAGACACCGGTCACCAGATATCCTAGAGTCCACGTTGATAAACGGCTTCCCAACACTGAGTAGGCTCGACCGCTGAAGCCAGCAAAGGATAAGAGTAAAGAGAGCTAGAACGACTGATCTTTCGGTCCTTGTTGTCTGATCATCGCCGCGATAACCCCGGATTCCACGATCGACATCTTAATTCTATCTTTATATTCCGGGGATGATCGAATGGCAACTACAAACTACACATTGAACTAAGTCGCCTTAGCCTTGTTGAACACAGGATAAGCATAACACTACACGACACAAGCAACCAAAGCCACACTCGCTCCGGAAAGTTTTCCAAAATGACATCATTCGATCTGCAAAAAAGGTCCTAACGCTAACCCTTTTTCGGCCACCCCGCCTTTGCGCACTCGCCACCGAGGCACTGCGATAGGCTGAGCAGCAGGATGGTTTACCTGTTTGGTGATTCTGCTTACATGTCTCGGTCATTTATCCAGATTATGCGACTGGGTTGGAGTCCTAATCGTGTGGTGTCAAGCTCGGCAGGAGCTGGAAGCTAGCCACAGCTGGCCCTGGCGGGGGGCTGTGGCACAGCTCGTATTCGGTTGCTCAGCCATGTGAGGTGGTTAGTTGGAGGCAGTGAGGAAGATCGTGGGAATAAGGTAGTTCTACTATTGATGGTCGGGTATATAACCAAGCGAGGACGCTATTGCTTGGTGGGGGTGTTATCATAGCTGTCAGACACGTCTTACCTGCATTCATAAGCCACAAACTCTCCAAGTAAATACATAATACGCAATACACAATACCACGATTACTCCACTACAACCAACACCATGACAGAAGCAACCCCTAAATCAAACGACTACTACGCCCCACCCTCCTCCACCCTCGACACACCCCCAACCTACCCCTCCACCACAGACTCCTCCCCACCAACCTATACAACCGTCGCCCACGCCCTAACCACCCTCTCGGAAGGCGACCCCGACGAAACAATCCCTGTCCCCATGATCACACGCACCCTCGCCTTCTCCCTCCACAACTACAACCCCTTCTCACGCAAACAAGGCGAAGTACGTCAATCGATAATAATCCGGCAAATGAAGCGCTCCTACTACAATGCACATTACGCCAAAGACGCTGAGGGGAATTTTGTGGGGACGGGAACTCCAGCGCCGGATCTCGGGTTGGTTTTCGTGCCGGGGAAGGGGAGTAGTGAGGATATGCTTAAGCAGGCGAATGAGGTTGCGCTTGAGGTGCAGAGACGGAGGGGGAGGGGGATTGGCAAGTTTGGGATGCCGCAGGATGGTCCGGAGGGTGCTATGATGGGGATTGCGCCGCCTGGGGGTATGTGAGGGGAGAGATGGGTGTTCTGGGTCTGGGTAGTTAGAGGGGAAGTGGGCGAATTGGGTGGACTTTGGAGTCTGTTATTTGATACCGTGTCAATAACGACTTCGTCAACAAATGTTAGAATTTGCCATGTTTCTACGTCTAATAGTAGCCTTTGTCATCCCACGGACTCCTCCTCTTAGCCCACTCCTCAATCGGCGTCAGCTTGACTCCTAGTTCGTCCACCACAGGCTTCATATCAACATTGAACGGCTCATCTTCCGCCTCGTTGTAATACGTATACGCCTTGAACATCTGACTGACAATTGTATCCGTGTCCAGGCCTCGCCCCTGCATCGCCTTGCCAATCTTGTCGCAAAAGTCTGCAACAGTCTGATTCTCATAACTCAGCTGCTTGTCCCAGGCTCTTGATAACTTCTCAGTTAGTTGAGAAAGAACAACAGTTTCAGCACCACCGATAGGGATGTTGCGGCCAGAAAGCTCAGGATGCTCCATGGCGGCCATCATGATCTGCGCGACATCGTGATGACAGATCCACGACACGCGCAGGTCTGGCTTGTGGCAGTAGACAACGGTGTTGCGGTCGCGGATGGGAGGTAGAGCCCAGCCTTCGAGAAGGTTGTCGAGATAAACCACAGGCTCAATGCTGATGGTCGGCACAGACTCCCTCAATAACCTCCTCATCTCCCTTCTGTCCTCTTGAGCTACGATGTCTTGAGATTCCTCCGGCACCGGCATACTCGTGTTGAACAGAATCAACGGGACGTTTGCCTTCTTTGCGGCCTCACCAATGTACTTGGCCGCTGCGATGATGGGTTCGGATTGGTTAAACGAGGTAGAAGGGAGGTTGAGAAAGACCCTGTCCGCGCCTTGGAGCACTCTTGCGATGGCATCATGGTCGGTAAAGTCTGCGGCAAACGTCTCCACGTCCTTTCCGTCTACCAAAACGGGATTCGGGTTGCGGCTCACGGCGACGACAGAGTGGCCTGCTCGGGCGAGGGCGTGGACTTGATGACGCCCCTGGACGCCCGATGCACCAAAGACGATGACGCGCATTTTGGCGGTTTTATGTTGCACTTTTTGGATTCGTAGGTTCTGGACGTATGTCGAAGCTGGTATATTTGTAGTACCTAGGTACGCGCCTGCGCCAGGGTCGTTTCAACTACCATGTTTGGCGGTAGTTGGGTGGGTTGCAAGTGCGGAGATTCGTGGGTCGCTCGGCCGCTGGCGAACCGGGAGGGTGTCCGGGAAAGTTTACCCGCAACGGTCGCTTAGATGTCTGGAGGTATGACGCTTGTTGAACCCCAGATTGTCTTGAGCCCTGATGCGAATTTTGGCTGTAGATTTCGCAGGACGATCCCGATATCGGATCGGAGAGTCATCCTGTGAGTTCGGAGGTCCGACGACTTGTAGCCTAACATCCGTGTGTTTTATCCCGACATTAGTTTAACTCGATTTGCGACAACGACGACGGGACCGTCTCTCGAGGAGTATGACAGGATATGATACATTGTCTTCGATATTCATCGTAGCTGGGCGTCGATGGAAGAATTTAAGTAAGCGACGTGTACAGCACGACACAGTCTCCATGAGCTTCCATCCTGAGGTCATTCACTGCAACTCGGGGAGATAGACATACCGAAGTCCGATTTGAAGCATGTGATTTTTAGCGTGAGTGTAAGAGTACCAAAGACTGGACAGAATATCAGTACCCTGCCGTTGGTCTAGACTGGCACGGCTGGATCTAGGCGTATTTCGGAAGCGGGATCCGCTTCTCGGATGGGGCATCGGAACGATAGATCTGGGCGACGGGAATAATGGATAAGACGGGAACAATGGATAGCTCAAAATACGTTATCCGGTTGAACGGACACATTGATGCAAAGCGTAAAGTAGATCATGCAGGTGGTATGTTGACAGCGGGAAGTTAGATACAGGATTACTCTTTACGCCGAGCGGCATATTGGCAAGTTCGCGCAGTGATGTAGACTAGAAGTACACACATACGTGGACTGTACTGTAAAGAGAGGTTAGAGCTATTTGCATGTATAGCCGGTGTGTGAGCAGGTTGAGAAAGCGGTGCGACATGTTGCTTGCAGAGGCCTATGATGCCTGTGCATATCGTGAAGCAATACCGGCGATATATACAGTTTCATCAAATAACCAACCAAGATCGAAGTATACACTGCTGGCACTGTCCCAAGTTGTGTAGTTTCGGCGATGCCTCCAGACCGCGAGCGGCTTCCATTCGGCTGAGAGTGTGCCACATTGTCAATGCCGCTTCTGGTTTCAGGGTCAACCCTGAGAGGGCTACAAGACTCTCTATTACGTCTGGTGAATGCTTCAGAAGACTCTACCCGACGTCGACTGGAGTAATCTCGCAGGTTCGGCATACCTGGATCCACCGGCATCTTCGGCTGCAGCCTCACGATGGTCGCTCTCGATAACCGCTATTTACTCCGCAGATTGTTGGTGCTGCGGGACGCGATGCGGAGGAAGGGCTAGCTTGGTGTACCCGTGGACCCGTTGGGAACTCGAATCGCTTCTTTATCGATTCGAGATGACGGCCCGCCACTACAAAAACTAAATTCAGCGACTTTTGGGAGAAACCGCTCCTTCAAGGACAGCATAGTTGCGTATATCGGATAGACCAGGAACTCATCACTGGTGTTCCTAGCTATCGAGCCGTCCCGGAAGAGTGGATTACTCACCAGCCTTGCCCATTTCTTGGCTTTAGGGCTGACATGGTATCGGAGGCGGCGGAGACAGACTGCAGGAATGCGAGTTGACATTCTGCATATGCGACGCGATCTTCTCTTATACTGGCATGATGCTTGCAATCAGCCCCCAACAGCCTATGAGAAGTGTCATCGGATATCGGAACCGATCGTCGATCGGTCCACCCTTGAGAATGACGTCGAACATGGCGACGAAGAGTACAACTCAATACGCTTAGATCAGAGCATCGCCGAGAGCTAAAGTGCCGATATGGCACGTATCCAATTCCACGGAAAAGCTGTCTGTTCAAGTCGGCATCTTTACCTGGGTCTGAGTCGGCGCCAATGCTCATAGTGAGTGGTAGGCGCCTTGAGGTGCAAAAGAAGCGAGCTTGCGATTGAGCAGATCCGGGGACGGAAGAACGATTGGACGAGTGGGTTCACGATTTTTAGATATAGACGAAATGGAGTCTCAGAGCACCTGCCACCCACTATTTTTGGAGCCGAGTCTGAGGCAAAATACCAGACAGAGGGTTGCGGGTGACGAAGGCCAGCGGTAGCGTGATTCCAAGGTTAGCGACTGGCGTTAGCGACGGCACGTCGTGCAACGTCGAAGGTCCTCCAGGGCTCCGAGACCACTAGCGCAGAAGGCCCACCCGTACCTGATCGAGGGATCCATGGACACCACTACCGCTGGTTAAGAATGAGCGCCCGTGAACAGGTTCACCGAGATCATGCCGATGGCTCGGCTTCCCCCCGCCGCCGCACCACCAGCGTGCCGTTCCCTCAGCCTCACCTCGTCGCGACTGCCCTCATCCGACAGACCAGCATTGGTAAGCTATCAGAGCGCGTTGACAGCTGCTGCGCAGCTTGCGGCAATGCGCCTCTTCCTGCAGCGGCATGCGAAGTGCTTGCCTCATAGTTGGTCGCGGTATACGCCGCCGGCCAGCATCTCACTCAATCATGTCGCGTGGATCCTCCCCGGGCATGTTTCCCGCGCCGTCATAGCCTCTTCGACAAACTACAGCACTCTGTGCCATTGCGTACCCGTACCACGCGTTCGATTCAGCGCGCCGGCCAGGATTCTCTCGCTTGAAGATAAGTTGGCCATGGTTCTGCTTTCCACGGTTGCGAATGGCGCCTACCATGGATCGACGTTTGATTCTTCACTTCCCATGACAAACAGACCACCTGCATCATCACACTCTCAACACGTCCAGCTTCACCACTTCTAGTCTATTCAGATATCTCCGTTATTCACCAATTCATTGTGTCGTCTCCAAAAGGGTCCATTGCACACACAATCGGCACGAAATCTGGCAAAGCGTGGTAGCGAGTTACTTCAAACCACATATCCTCACAGGCAAATACCGTTAACAATGAGCTTAGTTCTCATACCTTCTAATCAACATCATCCTTACATGTCGGACGACAGTTCTCCAATGATGCCAGGGCAGCCAGGGTACCCAGTGTACCAACCGAATCAAGGGCAGCCAGAAGAAACACCAGCGCCCGGTAGCTATGGATCTTTTACGCACATATCGCCCACAAGTCCATCATTCCCACAGCACGCAGGATACCAGTATATGGGCAATTTTCCGCCGCCCATGTCTCAATCCACGAACTCGCACGCGTTTGTTTCGGGCGCAAACGTTAACTGGAGTGTAGCACCGACTGCGAACACCTTTTCCGGCGCCCAGGGCGGCTCAGCATTTACTCCTTCCAATCAGTCAGCAAACTCCATCTCTACACCGACTATCTCCCCATCGCAAACTCAATTCGATTCCACCGATGCGTCCCAGTTCTACGAAGGCGACGACGACGATGCCAAAGGACGACACGACAGTTTATACCCCAAGGATGAAGAGACATCCCCAACAACAACAACAGAAACACCGTCCAAGAAGAGGCGTCGATCCGAGTACGCCGAACCAGGCTCAGCGCGGGCTATATATCTCGAAAAGAACCGCAAAGCCGCCAGCAAGTGTCGAAGCAAACAGAAAATGGAGCAGGAAGCGCTAGTTGAGAGAGCGCGGGACTCAGAGCGCAGTAACCGCATACTGAAGGCGGAAGTACACATGCTACAGACTGAACTGCGAGAGCTGAAGGAGTATGCCGGTCGACATGCCAACTGTCGGGACCCACGGATAGCAATCTATCTGCAGAGGTTGGCTGACCGTTTGGCTTCGCAAATGGGCCATCCACAACCACAATTGTGAACACAGACTCGCGCAAAAGTTTTCCGTTCAGCGACAGAACCTTTTTCTCGCTCCTCGTGAAGTTGGTCTTCTATCGGCGCGAAGGCGGACACACCTCGGAGCTCCACCATGCTGCTCCAAAAAACGCATCACCACGAATCGCATTCCAGATCTCGGAACTTTTCTGGATCCTGTATTGTAATTGCGTGGGTACAAATTTTGCTTTCCAGCCGGCTATCAGTAATCACAAAGTTCGGTGGTCGGCCTTCACCACCGTCGTGAGTAGAAGGGCTGGGACGTGTTGGGGAAAAAAAAAGGAACTGGAGTCATGGAGTTCTACGGACCCCATTCCCGAGTTGAGTCGGGGTACAATTACAGTCATAGCGGAAACATACCCTTTCTCTGGAATGCGATAAGGAAACAAATACCAATATGAAGGGATGGAAGCAATCATCGAGTGCATTGCATTAAGCATGTAGATGAAATTACGGATGCTCCTCTAATTTCTCTGAGGTGACTTGTTCCTACGGACTGATGCTATCTAATCAGATGTGACTTCCTAGTGAAGTCGGAAGTTCTTGCTCTCAAAATGAAATGACGTCATTGCCATGGATATGACACTTGCTACCGATGCATCTCGCTCAAGCTTCCTTTTCAGAAAATCTCGGTATTCCGCGTCCCTGGCTATAGGGGACGTACTGGCGCACAGCTTGTCGCTTACTTCTTGCGGGAACGTCATCAGTTCCTATGCTCTAGTCGCTAAATCAGATAAAGTCCTCCTCTTGTTATCATAATCAATACATCCACCCCTGCTGTCTCAACGCCCAGAAGCATGCCTGCTACTTGAACGTCTCGATCCAGTCCTGCCACCAGTTCTTACACCGTTCTTAGCCTCCCGATGTCCCATCATGTGCTCTTCGTCCGCGCCCGTTGACATATCGCGAGAATGTTGAAGCTCCATAGGCGAACCGCTTCGCAGTCTCTTCTGGTGTGCGTCCGTGACCTGGCTTGGATGGGTCCAGTTGAAAGCAACCATAACAAAGAACATCAGCAGAGCATCGAAGATGTACAGGTACACTTCGTGACTGAGCAAATATCCCGCGTTTCCTCCGAGGTATTCCACTACACGGAAGATGCTTCGGACCATGATGAGCGCGCTTGCGAAGTATAAGTTGAAGAGGTGGCGCTTCCAGGGTAGTTCGTCGAGACTCGCTCGGGATACGGTGGTCCAGGTTTGTACGATCTCATGGGATTGTCGAGACTTGAAGCACGAGAAGGGGCTGTAGCGCCTCTTTAGGGGAAGGTCTCTGGAGACACGGTAGTGGAAGACCGCGGAGACGACGATAAAAAAGCCAAAAAAGAGCAGTTGGACGAATAGACCACCGATGATGATCTTTTCACCGGTATGCAGGGCGTCTAGCGTGCCCATTGCTTGGATGCCACCACCTATACTAATATTTAGCCATAGTTCTGGAAGCTGCGCTAAAGTGGTAACGTACCTGCGGCTTGCAACATGAAGCTGAACACATCTCCTGCTACGAACGTCTTCGTAAGCCACTTGTGGCTAATTAGCGAGTAGCGCTCTCCGTCGACTAAGAGGATTATCCGACCCAGTATGATGTAGATGGAGGCTGCGAATAGTGCCGGGGCAAGTAAGATGAGCAGCGACTGCATAATGAAGGGACCGAGTGCCCAGACATCGTCGTGTGAGAGGTAGCGTCCGATGTAACCTATAACCTCGACTGCATCATGTCAGCAACACCATCGCGAAGAAGGATGGCTATGCAATCTTACATAGACCTCCAATCACTAGTGGTGCGAAGTACCACGTCTTTCTTCTGATGAATTGGAAGATGTGCAAGAAGGTGGTAAGGCCGAATGCGACGACGAAGATGATTGCCGCTATCCGGTTTGGGATGTATCGGTATAGAACGTAGGCGGTTGGGTCGTCAAGCGCTGGGCGGTATGGTTCGGTGTCGGACATGTTTATTTGAGTTGGAGACGAACGCAGGTAATGCGTCCTCGAATGCAGGTGTGACCATTCTCAAAGTGGGCTTCTCGAACGTTTTAACAACAATTGCGTATCGCTCCTCGGACAAGCCGTCAAGCTAAGGATGCGTTCGCGTCCTGGCTGTACGGAATACGTGATGCGAAATACGCTGCCAAGAGCGCTTGCCGAGCCGAGACGTTTTTTTGCGGGCCCCGTATCGGCCGTATGGCTTCTGCCGCACTAGTGGGTCGATTTGGGGGTTAAATCGTGCGGCACCCCGTCCAATACGGCGTATCAACAACTGCAGTGCCTCGTTGAGATTGTGCGAATTGCACAGCCTCTCGCGAGCTTCGCAAGCTTCGCCATTTATTTGGTCCCATATTAGTGATCATTGCGATAAGACTTCGCCAAAACAACCCACGACTTTAGGCCAAGAGCTGGTTTGCCAAAGGACAAGCACACCCGGTAAGACTCACTCCCCGCGATAGGATACAATGAGTTACTGGCTGCGACGCCAAAATGGATACAACTCGGTGTAACTCAGATCCTCACGAGGCTGTCGGAGTGGTCGTCGCGCTCCCGGCTTGAGCATGAATGATCTGTTGCGGCCAGTCGAGCCATTTTAGGAGATCTGGTGTCGCTGCTAGCAATTGTTCGCAGGCAGCAAGAAGCCATTGGGGCCACTTTACCACCCACCATACCGGGCGACATTGGGCCAGCATTGCTGCAAAATGGGTCGTGATGATGCATGTCACAGGGTTGTGAGCTGCAAGGAGATCGAAGAAATGGGTCTCCAACCTCGCAGGCCAAAGAAAGAGAAGGGAGTACTCGTCGCGATCGGGTGATATGTGCCGGAACCGGAGCCAGGTCGCGTTGAGTGCGTCGATAGCTGTAGCGCAGGCCTCCTTGTCTTGGCTATCCAGTAGGAGTTCCGTGAGTTCCTTCAGTCGAAGAATCTCTTGAGGGTTCTCCTCCCTTGCGAGCGTGTCCAACGCATCTAGCGCTTCCGGAGACGCCATATCTGTCATATGAGCAAACACCGAGCTGTCTTTGATTTGGTCCCAGTGAGGTATCACCACAACCTTGATGCCTTGCAATAACATGAAGCAGTGGTGGAGAGCGCGAATGGGATCTTCGGGGCGTTCAAGCTGCGCCGAACCGAAGTTGTAAGTCAAGATTATCGAAGACAGCATGAACATCGGAATTGCCAGCTCAACGTTCGGCGTCTCCAGATTCTTTCGGTAAGTGTCCAAGGCTCGACTGATGTGGGAATCTGCCTGGAGCAAAAGACTCTGCCGCTCATTGGGTGGAAGCAAGGATGCTTGATGGACTGCCGAAAGGGCGAGAAAACCACGAAGAAGGAAAGGATAGTCGAAGCCTAATTCAATGAACTCGTTCTGCAGAGCGACACGGTTAGTTCAACAATTCCACATAGTCTATCGGAGTAGACCAGTCTTACCTGCCAGACGACACTTCTAGTTGCGGGATTTGGATGCAAGGATTTGGCGCACGCCTTTGTCCAATGATGCAGCAGACGGAGGTCTGCGAGTGGTAGCTCGGAACTGGCGGGACTTGCTTCGGGACTTTCAGCATGATTTGTATCCACAAAGGGTGAGGACACGCCTGGACTGTGTTGCGGGGAGGTCGAGTAGCTATCCGGTATTGCTGGGAAATGGCAATGGATATCCAGGCGGACACAGTTCCCACAGCGCGGGCGCGCTTCATTGCACTGTACGACATGGTAAGCGACGACACGGATCACTGCAGAAGAGCCATAGCTTCGGATGCTCATAGCACTTGAGCTCTATGCGCCGGGTAGATACAGAAAATCGCACAGCACACGGTGATTGGCTGGTGAAGACGGAAGCTGCATCGAAGGTGAACACCTACTTTAGTATGTCTCTGCTTGCATTGGAAGCATCCTTTTCGCGACTTTGTGTGAGTCTTGCGCTTTGCGACGCGCTGTTCCGGCATAGTGGCGACAGCGAGATGGGTATATGAGTGCAATTGAGATGCACGATGCAGGTGATTTGGGCTGGGCGGCGGAAGATCTTCGGTTATGTAAGCCGCTAGCGAGCGACTGGCGTGGGCATTTCCCCGCGGATGTCCGTTTGGCCCCTTGCTTGCATTTCAGCTTGCTGAGGCACAGCACCAAACACCTGCTTTGTGACTTGCACCGCCGAATCAAGACGCGAGAGAATTCAAAATGAGAAGAAAATGACGTTGTCAAATATCGGTTGTATACTCCACTACGCCGGACTCCGAGAGACAAACCCCATCCCTGTTCGTGGAAGTCTGAACGCCTTCAAATCCAGATTAAAACATTTCGCGCCGGCTCAGCTACAAGACACAAGCATCGTGTCCACCCACATCAGTTCCAGTTCCTGAACTCCGCCTGCGCGTCGGCGTTGCGCCATCCGATGTTCTCCCTGCTTGCTTCCTCCAGGGCAGTTGGCTTCCTCGTCGCTTGAGCGCCTGCGGGCGACGACTTCCTTGGCTGGTTAAGACGCTTATCCAGGGCCGCTTGCTGGTTTGCGCGCATCTTTGGGCTTGTCAGCGTTGCAAGTATGGTCGAACACCAAGACCATACCTCAGCTTGGAGCTTTGCGCGCTCTTCTTCGCTAAGCTGCGGCTCTGGAGGTCGCTGCGATGCTGACGGCTGAGACTGTTCTTGACCCATGATCTCGTTGAACGACACGTGATTTAAGGATGGTATGGACTTCTTTGAAGTCGATGTAGACTCTAAACGAGACTGTGGGGCCTGTTGTTGTTATATGCTGACTGCATACCAAGCTTAGGCCACCGACTGTACGGCACGGTCGTCCCTTCAGGCAACAACGCCAACGGCACTGCCACACCATGATCCTCAATACCACAGCCTTGTGTTCGACGTACAATTTGCCTGAAACACATTTGTTTAGGCTGTGCAACTGGTGGGGAAGTTGTCGTTGTAGGTATTAGAACGCAAAGTCATGTGCGGATGCAGCCTTTCTCAACCATGGTACAGGTTTGAGTCAAACTTGCTCTATATTTGAATTTTTCACCACTTCTATTCCGATGCTAAACTACATCATAATATACAGTTGCGATCACACCGATACCAACACTAATTCTGGAATACCTTTATCATGTCAAACACCAACAACCCCTACCGCTGCATTGGCAAGGGTTTTTGCGGCAGCGTCTGGGCTGCTGAAGATGGCACGAATCATGCCATCAAACGCGAAGATGGAGGACCCGGACGATCTGTCACAAATGACTACAACATGCATCTGCAAATCATTCGGAGCGCAAACCAACATCGTCCTTCAATGCCTCTGGCCATACCACAGTGTCAGTCGTTGATATACTCGAACAATATGTGGTGGATCGAAAACCTCCACCGCTTCCCTGCCGGCTTCACAGAGTGTAGAGCGCTCATATCGGAACGCATCCCCAAGATACCTCGATCTATCAGCGACAAGATCGTAGACCTGTTCTGCGCAGACAACACGCCACTCTCGGCTTTTGTGAAAGGGAATGAAGACGACGACTGCTGTCTTATTCGTCCCTACTTGGGGCGACGAAGAGAGCGCGAAGCAACAAACACATCGCGCTTCCAGCGGTTCAGTCTCAGGAACGTTCCATTACATATCAATCAGATGGAAGACCTCGGCCTTGATTACGTCGCCTACGCGCAGACTATGGCGGATGCGCTTGCTATGATGCACTGGGGCGCCAAAGTCGATGCCAATGACGTCGAGTTCGTGCTTGCACCTCCGCGAGCCTCATCAACACGAACATCATTCCCATCACACTATCTTGGCAAACACGTCATGTGGATTTTAGACTTTGACTGTGTGAGACACATGTCTATGGACGAAGCTGGGCTGAAGCAGGCGTGCGCAGCGTTTATGAGGAATGACCCTTTCTACCCACGGCCGGACAGCACTGAGACTGCTGACGGAGCGTTATGGTGGTTCTTTAGACAGAGGTTTTTAGCGACTAGTGCGGAGATATTGGGAGATGGGTGCCCACATGCGGGTTTGCCACGGAGACTGATGGAGATGATTGAGGAAGAGGGCTGCAAGCGACGGAAGAAGAAAAAAGAGCTCCAAGAGCGGGATGAAGATACGGAACAGGACTAGAATTAACCGGGGTGTGTTTGCCAGGAACGTATATCCAGCTCAATGTACTTCCTCCTCGAAGACTTGAGATATTTCAAACGACGATGTTAGATAGCTTCAATACAACATCGGGTGCTATCTCTTCTTTAAGATCTCAACTACGTGTCGGCATGCGTACCTTGTTCTACGCCACATGGGTATGCGTAAACTAGTTTTTGGCGTACATCCCTTCCTAAATGGCATATCATAGTACTACTATTCTTCGTGAAGCATACGACGACCGTGAATGTGTTTTAGCATTATTTGGTCTTCGGGAGTTATATCTGCTAGTCGTCAAAGTCGCAGGTTGATGCTCTGGTGGCCTTCTACTAAAAGTGGTAGTTCGCACAGCAATCTCCCAAGGTAAGAAGAAATGCAAAAAGCAAAGTACAGTCTTATGAGCAAAAGTGGGTCTGCGGATATACCCCGCCATCGCTCTGGGCGCTCATGGCCGAGATTCTACATCCATGACGGTCAAAAAGATCATTCAACCTCATTTTCGAACGCAAAAAGAATGGCAAAAAGAGCAAAACAAGCTGCTTGACACGAGTGGGGTTCGAACCCACGCACATTTCTGTAGTAGAGATCCAAGCAGGGCTTAAATCTACCGCCTTAGACCACTCGGCCATCGTGTCTGATGGAGAAACTGGACAAATTTTGGAGATACAACGTTTATATACCAAGGATCACAAGCGATAAGCCATTCTGTAAGCATGAGCAGAAGGATTTGGTGATGTTTGTTATCTTTGTCGTGGTGCGGGGTAGTAGAGGGGCAGGTCAACCGTGGTAGAACATCGACTTTGCGGCGTTGAAGCGGTGTTGAAGCGAATACAGTATCGACTGGAGAACGAATAAGACGAGATAGTGATTACTTCTTCACCATCTTTCTCGAAACACACGAATAGATACATCAGGCCAAACGAGTGCATTAGTTAGAACCGTGCCCTAGTTATCCCTATCATGTACAAATCCATAAACAGCACTAGACTATATACACCCCAATTATTGCATCCCGATCCAGACCACAAGAACCTAAAAGCTCAATACACTACATCTTCATCTCTGATATCCCCGTCTATGCAACCCATCGCTTACCCAGAGTCTGCGCCGCCTTCGCATCATCAGGGTTGTTCTGAGCTAGCGCCGAAAGAATAGACGCAACATCATCCTGACGCTTCTCGATATCGCGACGCGCAGCGGCCGCAGCCTCAGGGTCGACCTCGGCGAGCGCGTCAAGGCAGTGAGCTGCATCGTCCTGGCGCTTCTCGACGTCGCGGGTCTCGATGTCGCGACGGGCAGCTGCAGCGGCCTGGGGGTCGACTGCGGCGAGATCATCGAGGCAGTGGGACACGTCCTGGCGCTTGGTAACGGACTTGGGGGTGGAGCTCATAGCGGGAGCAGCAGCGGCGGCGTCATCGGGGTTGTTCTGCGCGAGGGCGGCGAGGATGGAGGCGACGTCGTCTTGACGCTTCTCCATGTCGCGGATGTCGATGCTGCGGCTCTTGATGTCGCGGCGGGCTGCTGCTGCGGCCGCGGGGTCGACCTGCGCGAGGTTGTCGAGGCAGTGGGATACGTCGTCCTGACGCTTGGTGGTGGATGTAGAAGACATGGCCTGCTTGGCTGCGGCGGCGTCGTCGGGGTTGTTGGCCTCGAGCGCGGCGAGGATGGAGCTCACGTCGTCCTGACGGCGGAGCTTGACCTTCATGGCTGAGGCGGCGGCATCGGCATCTTCGGGGTTGTTCGTGCGGAGAGCCTCGAGGATGGAGGCAACGTCGTCTTGGGGGCTGGCTGGGATGTGTTAGGTGGGTGTCCAACGAAGCATACTTCTTCATGCTTATCAAGACCTACCGGTAGCGAAGACGGCGCTGGAGAAAGCAGCAACGGCGACAAAGGCTGTGTAACGCATGTTTGCTGATTGGGGTTTGGAAATATTGGTAGTGAGAGTAGATTGAAATGGAGTAGAAGTGACCGGCACAGATATTACAAGATGATAGTACTGATAGGATGTTATTTGCTCAAATCAACTCAAGAAGACATCGAGCCCTAAATACCACAGTCCGGAGAGGTGATACCCGCACCGCCAAACATCTAAGCTTCGCCGCGTCAGATGCGGAAGCTTATCACGAAACTTACCTTACCTAGTTTCACGGTCTTGGTACGAGCTGAGTAAGAAGATGCACCATTGCAGTGTTCGAATGCATTGCATGTTCCGCAGTCGGCAAGGAAGAGTGCGGTTGTTTGGTTTCCGATGTCCGGTCCTGGGAGGCGGGTTGGAGCGTTCACGTATCGTGTTTCGGAAACAGCCTCACCATCTACCCAGACGCAGATCTGAAACAACGCAGCCTCGGTATCTCTATACGACTTGCGCAGCAGCTCTTGCTTCTTCTGTGACCGTAGCAAGTATCACGTTGATCTGGGACCAAACGCGGAGGCTCTGGAGACGTGCGCCGCGCGGACTTTAACATGCGACGCTGCGTGCTGATCTGCTCATGGCTAGCCACAGCATCGATTTGCCCAGATAATCGCCATGTATTTGGCCCATTGTATCCTCATAGTCTCTACCATTGCTTCTCATGCGAGATAGTGTATTACGCGCGTGTTTCGATCGGGTGATGGCCGTAGTGACGTGCGGAATTCGGGGAGGCTGGGATCGCTTTCAACTCGGGGAGCTCCAAGCCGTGTCAACTGTGCATTCGATTCTATCAACTGACAGTCAGCTTGGTGGTTCAAAGTAATGTCGATAAACTCCTACCTAGTGTCCGTTGCTTCCATCGTGCCGCGGGTTGTCTAACAACAATGGGAACACGGTCACCATCTCACCCATACGATATGCGCTCATAGATATCCAGGTACACCGGCAACAGGCCTTGAGTAAGTTCCAGAGTCAACGAATCTCTGTCTGTTCGTTCTCCAGCTTGCGCTCACGGTAGCGGGTCGTACCGAGGCAGCCTCAAAATCGCGGGGTTCTGGGGTAAACCATTCCAATGTCGCACTGGCAACCTACGGCAGGTCAGATGAACTATTCAGTAGTCAACGAGCGTCAAGTCGAACATCGACATCAGGGTGGGGTGGGAGCCTTGAACACCTACAAGCCTGAGAGCGAGCTCGAGCGAAAGCTTGGCATGACCAAGTCTCAATATCGGACAGCTCGAACAGCAGTAGCTCATCACGGAACGTGGCACGGGTATTGACAAGCGTCGGCATTGGTTTGGAGGGTCCATTCGAGTCCATTGAGTTCAACGTCAGTCATCCGCACATGTCATTACCATAGCTACAGCTTCCGCACATATACCTGGGTAAGGAAAGCGAGCCGTGGTGGTAGCTTGCTCTTCAGATTGCTCGTCTAAAGTACATGTTTTACACAATCTGACCGGCCACTAGAGTAGGAAAAGAGGTAGTAGTCGTCCCTATGCACACACCCATCCGCAAGAAAAGTTTTCCACCTTGCGGCACCCCCATACCGTTGACCCCAAATGTCCGGCAGTCCATGCAATGCACACATCTATGCGACGTAGAGGAGCAAGAAGGACATCATGAGCGCGAAAAGACCAGTGGCCTCAGCGAAGGCGAAACCGAGAACGGCGTACTGGAAGAGCTGACCCCTGAGGGAAGGGTTGCGGGCAACACCCTGGATGAGACCACCGAAAACCGTTCCGATACCGACACCGGCACCGGCAAGACCGATGGTAGCGAGACCGGCACCCTGGATCTTGGCGGCAGCGACCATGGCGGCAGCGGTGGACTCGGCGACGATGCCACGCTTCTGGATGACGTTGCGGGCGGCGTTGTTGCGGAAGGCGCTGCGGGCAGCGACGAGGGTGTTCTGCTGGGGAGCGCGGGCTGCAAGATGATGGTCAATGGCTGCTTGATGAGCTTGCAGAGCTCAAACCCAATGGCTTAAGCTGCTGCGGCAGGCGCGAGACATACCAGCGTTGGAGAAGCCACGGGCGGCCACGCGGGCGGCGCCGAAGGAGCGAGCGATGGCAACCATGGTGATGGTATTGACGGTCGGAGTGGAGATGAGTTGGAGATGAATTGGTCCTTCAATGGATGGGGAGTGGTGGGAGGAGGATGGAGGAGGTGGATGCAAAAACTCGCTGAAGGGTTGATTAGCCGCCAAGAGTCCGTGCGGGAGCTCACATCGGGTTAGCGCTCCCCGTTTACTCCCGACAACCTTTACCTCGTCGACCGTCGTGAAGTCTTTGAGAGTGGTAATGACTTCTTCTCGCTGCTTATAGTTCTTTCAAGTCCGGTGGAGATGTCGGAGGATTCTTGAGAGCCCGCCGTCTTTACAGAGTTTGCAATCGCTCTGCAACCGCTCCACAAACATTCCCCTCAACCGACACAACCGATCTTAGAGGTACCACGGCATGATTACATTAATGCACATCTGAACGTAATATTTCATGCGAGTATGAACACGAAGCCTAGTCAAACCATGCAACAATCTTAGTAGAGATCTTTCTCTCTTGTGTATGGACTCCGACACGTTGTTTATATTGGCTCTGAATATCACCTGTGGGGTACAGATAAGATGCCTAAACACTGCAAGGACTGTGTAACACCTGCTAGCGATGATTATTCTGGTCAATTCGAAGAGTTCGGAAAAACTGGTATAGCAAGGCC
Organism: Alternaria sp. BMP 0032; assembly: GCA_023758005.1. Taxonomy (NCBI): domain Eukaryota; kingdom Fungi; phylum Ascomycota; class Dothideomycetes; order Pleosporales; family Pleosporaceae; genus Alternaria; species Alternaria sp. BMP 0032. The sequence continues at coordinate 285,019 of JAFVMD010000030.1, forward strand.
AAAGTCAAAGCATTCAAGTATGACGTTCGCGAGACTTCACAAAGTGTCACCAGATAAGTGATGGGTAGTAACCAGATGATACATTTTGCATGACACGCTCATGAAGCAACTATGATGTGTACACCGACAAGAACATAGTTCATCTTGTATACATGTTCGCCTAATGAAACATCATGCTATGTAAACGGCAAGCAATATAATCTTTGGTATCCGGTGGTGTAAGTCAATCGGTCAAAACTATTAGAGCTCATCACGGATGTCACCGCACACAATCTCTCTCCCGAAAGACACTCAAGAAATAATTGTAGTGCTCACATCGAATTCAACGACGAAAGCTATTCCCATATAAGACTTTTGGTAAACATGACCCTTCCCACCTCATCCCATCCATGCCCACCATCTACCCATCCAACCATCCCATCCATATCGGCCGTAACAGCCCACCGCATCTCCTCGCATCAGCACTTGGTATCGGACTCAAAAAAGAAAGATTACAATACAGTCACAGCCCCGAAGGACCATGATAAGAAGTGGTATCGGACATTAGATGGTCGTAAAGACCGAGCGCAGAGCAGACGTCGACGCCCAACTCTCGTCGCAGGGAGATCACAGCAGGTGCGACTCGATCACTCCCCGCATGCGTGAAACAGTCATTAGTTGATAAAAGGAAACGCCTTGTCAGGAAACAGTTGTGCTTATTCGACCATTGCGCTAATGGGCGTGCCAGCGCGGCTCTCGTCCACGAATTCGCTCATCTTCATCTTCTTGTGTCGCGGGCTCTCGGCCTCGATCTCGTCCAGTCGCCTCTTCAGGTCCGCTTCTCGCTGCTTGGTCTCTTCGAGCTCTTGCCTCAGGGTTGATTCCGTCTGTCGTGCTGACTGCTCGCTCTGTTCGAGTTCGCTAACACGGTTGCGGAAGAGGTCGTTGATGAGCTCCATCTCCGAGACGCGTGTCTTGAGCGCAGTGTTTTGAGCGGCAAGGGTCTCGTACGGGAGAGGGGCTTCGAGGTGGGAGCCGTTGATCGAAGAGTTGGCGGGGGACGGAGCACGGATGCCAAAGCCTGGTAGCGAGGGCGAGTGGAAGTCACCGCCATGCAGGGCCTGCTCGAACAAGTGTGATGGGGCGATGTTGGAGGGGTGGTTGAAGTTCGGGGTACCGGTGCGGGAGATAGGCGATTGCGAGCGGTCGGACAGTCCAGAAGAGATCTTGCCAGATGCGCGGCGGTGCTGGGCGAGGGCTAGCTGGCCATCAGCATCGGGGTGCGCGGCAGGAAGACCACCTTGGTCACTTGTCTGTCATGTGTTAGTTGTGAAGGAGTTGTAGATTGACTTGCATACCCGCTTGCGTCCACCTGGTCCGCCAGTCTTGACGCGGTTCCGGCTCTTGATGACATCTGTCTTCAGACTAATGGGTCGCGGGCGTCCGTGTAGCTTCAAGAAGAGACCACAGGCATTGCAGAGAACAGCGCCAGATTCGTCGCGGCGCCAAAGAGGGGTGGTGGAGGTTGCGCAGTTTTGGCAGGACGGCTGCAGATTGTCAGCAGGAGCACTTCAGTGTTGCCGAAATCCATCAGGCTCGTCGCTGGACGACATCGCAAAAGAACGCGATGCGTCGAGGTCGCCTCGAGCGCGAGGCCAGAAGAAGTAGATAATGGCTACCTATCGATAAGAGGATAAGAAACAAATCGGCGTCTGGCATGGAGCCATGACGCCAACATCGCAATCGTACGTACCGGAGAGCCAGCCTGACCACCAGCGGTTGCGGGCGCAGAGGTTGCATAAGTCATGCTGAGGCCATTAACGGGTTTACTGTTCTCCATGGTTAGCGAGGGCTGGAAAAGAAGTCGCGAAAACGCCAAGCTTTCAGTGATAAGCAGCAGGTGCGAGCGGAACGGCCGGCGGTTTGAGCCGCCGACGCAACTGCCAGTCTGGAGCCATTCACCACGCTCTCATATCCCACGAGAAGTGAATACAACGCCGCGAAAGTGTTTACAAGTATTCTGCCAGAACATTTTGCAAAACCCTTTACGCATCTGTGCTTGTACACCCTCATCCCACAATACCGCAACGAGAGCCTGGGTAATTCTGGGTACGTACCTGGGGGGTGAAGGCATTCTCTTCTCGGGCGTATCTCTCCTCATATTATCATTATTATCATTACTGTTCATATTCGCAGCGGGGCAATTCGACGCAGCCGACGCTAGCGTGGCTAGTGACGGCAGCTGAATCGAGGCATTGCTGCCATGCCTTTGTTGGGTGTAGGAAGCCACGGTCGAGCTTGAGGACGGTCGTGATCTATCGTGGCCGATCGACGGCAGCTTGTCGTCGAAGTTGGCGGTGGTGGACGTCTTGAAGGCGGGCAGGTCGAAAACCTGCAGGATTGAGGGTCTGCGGAACGAATCGTCGACCTGGGGCCGAGGGAGGATGGAGGTAGCCAGTGCGGAAGCCGTGATGGGTGTATTAGGTCGAGAAACGCGTGGCGCTCCTCGAATAGCTGGTAATGTATCGGGTGGGAATGCTTTGTATGTCGAATGCGCACGTTTTGATGATGTACACCAAACAGGACGCGAGCAGGCGGATGGAGCTTCAAAAGAGTGTGTGTATTAAGTAAGGGAGCGACTGTAAAGACTGAAGGACAGAAAAGCAACAGCTACAAAGCAGTGTTGAAAGAGTGTGTCTGTCTGTTGAGAGGAATGAGCACGAGATTGAGCTACCAGGTACGCGATCCGTTCTCTGCGCTTTGGTGATAGGGGTCCCTCCGTATCGATAATACCCACCTTATTTAAAATTAGGATCTAACCACCTGCATGACCTCAGAACGCTGCCCGCAAGTGTCCCTTCAGTCTCTTTTGAGCCGGGCCGTTTTCCTGCAGTTGTACAAGCTTCAGCATGGTGATTTGAACCATACGATGACCTCCTCAGCGATTCAGCCCTTAGTCACAAGCAAGCATAGCACAATTCACACGCATTCAGCCTCCACAACGGCTCTCAATATTGCCACGCCCGGTCCTACAGGACCCACGAACAAAGGGTCGTTGAAACGAAACAACCGTCCCGTCAGGCGCGTGATGGTTCACGCTGACCGGCGCTTATGGTATTGCCCCTGAGGCTCAATTACGCTAGTCCCACAGCGGCCATGCACGTCTGTGCGCGTACCTTTCACTAGACCAATCACGTCTATCCTGTCTCCGGCTTGTGGCGGTCACGTAGATAGGGAGGGTTCAAATTGGATAGACAGCCGTAGCGCGAACTATCGCACAGTCTGGAGAAAGGCATTTTCAGGGTCTCGCATCGGGCTTCACCAAGGGTATACCAGTACGGTTTTTGTTGAAAGATCACTTGATCTCAGAGATAGCGTTTGGGCAACAACGGTGGCCCCATGGAATGTATCCCTGCCACCTGCACGGTGATTATGACTATCTACCAAAGGAGAACCAACCTTTCTTGGCTTGCGGCTTCTCCTCCTTCTTCTCCTCAACCGGCGCCTCTTCTGGCTCTGGCTCAGGCACCTGCGCTTGCGGCGTGCGCCCGGGATACTCGACGTAGTTCCATGCCACATCGAGGAACAGAGGCTTGACCGGTACCGGCTTGATCTTTGGAGGCCATGTGACCAGGTTCTTCAGATCAACCGAGCCCGACGATGGGTACTCGTTCAGTCGCTCAACAACGGGCGCTGCATTTGCCAGCCCAGCCTTGGACGCGGTATCAGAGTTTGCGAATAGTTGCGACAGCGCCACTACACCCCGGTAGTGCGAGTTCAGATTTTCGAGATTCTCCTTGAGCGTCTTTGTCTGCTCCCCGGAGACTTCCATCTTAGGTGCGTTGGATGTTGAGGACGCCTGAGATTGTGGAGCAGATGCTGCTTGGTTTGCCAGTGTCAACGCCCTGTTGCAAAGCGCTAAAGCTTGCTTTGGCGTTGAGAGGAATGCGTACGAGTGTGACAGATTCAAGCACTTCAGCGCCTGGAAGTATGCACGCTGTCCGTCGAGTTCGGAAATGAATCCGGTATCGCGAGCAGCACCTCTGAGGTCCTTGACCGAGTCAATACTTTGCAGGATTGCATCGTACAAAGCGATGCGCTCCCGTAAGCGCGCCAGCTTGCGGCCAGTGGGCTCTTCCCGTTCGACCCATTCCTTACCGTCTTTGCGCGGTCGGCGCGGCTTTTGCGGAGGATTCGCGGGGAACGTGAGACCGTCGTCTTTGCCGATAAGCACTCGGTTGCGCCCGACTCGCCACGAAATGAGATCGTAGTTGACCGCTAGATTCGTGACACGGAGATCCTGCATGCGCGCATCGCCCTCATCGACACCTTCCTTCTCAAGCTCCTCAATCGCCCTTCGTGTTGCGTCGACCGCGTCTTGGCTCGCAATGAGGATGTCGTCGTAGGCGTTGGCACGGTCTTTGGGCGATGAAGTGGAAGTCGTAGATTGGTCAAGGGCAGCGGAGGCGGTATCGACAGATGCTAGAGCCTGGCCAATCGCAGCGTCTACTACGTTTGCTGTTCGGCCGCGCCATGTAATCTGGGTGTCTGTTGACTATTAGCGGTGCCCTGGAAGCTGTATGTGTCACTCACGAGACGAAGCTGCTTCCTCTTCCTTCAGGGCTGCTGAGTCGAGCTTCTCCACGGCCTTGACCAGCTCTGCGTCGTCCTTTGGGAAGTACTTTGTCGCAACAGTCGGGACGCCCACTGTACGCGGGATGCGACTCTGGTAGGCAGCATAGCGGATGCTGGGGTCGGTAGTGCCTGCCAACACATCTTTGAACAGGTCCTTCCTCGTGGCCTTCAGCAGAGCGCTGTAGATGACTCGCGCCGCAGAGTACTTGGTGAGACACGGGGCCCAGCGCTGGGGCGTCGCGTTCTTGCTTTTGATGCCCTCGGCTTGCTTCTCAAACTCATGCGCTCCAGCCAGAGTGTAGGCATATGCCTTTGCTTCGAGCACATCCGTCTCCGATGCTCCGCTTGCGCTCGTGTTGGAGATGAGTTCAATAACCTGGTTCGCGTATTGTGTAGCCTTGTGTAGGCGCGAGAGGATGTGTTTACGCGTAGAGCCGGTGATGTTCTTGTCGGCGTTCTCGTCGGAGTGAGAGGCTTTCATAGCCATGGCCTGCGCCCATGCCCGTTCCGAGTTGAGCAGGAGCAGGTGAAGAGCCCTGTCACAGTCAGCTTCCGAGATCCATCTTCTACACGTGACTCGTACTCATTGTTGTTCTTGATATCCTCCGCCGTGACCGGGGCCTTTGCAGCATATTTCGCGTTCTTGGGTGTTGCCCGCCCGAGTTTCTTGTTCACAATGCGGAGACGTCGCGACAATTGCTCATGGTAGGTATTGTAATCGCCGATGAGGAACGCCGACTCCCGGTAGTCGGTCACGAACTTGGTGATATCCATGGCCGGGCAGCTGGTGTTAAGTGCAACTGTGGGGATGCGGCTGATGTGGAGGGGCATCAATTGGCGAGCTATCCATGGCCCTGCCAAGCGAATCGGAACCTCAGGTCATTGTCGCGCCGTAAACTTTTCGAGACATCATAGACATCGGGCCCGCCATTGCCACGCGCGCTACTCGTTCTTTCCCTTGTGTCTTTTGCTCTAGTCTCCTTCTTCTGAGTCAGCACTCTGTACATTGGTTTCCTCCTCCACCGTTTTTCCTGTAGTCCCCATCGCATAGCTAGAGGCATGCACAAGTGTGGGCAAACCCCATTACCCGGTCCTCTTGCCACCATATCTAATAGTTGCAGTTTATAGAACTCCTCACAGCCTCTGGTAATCTGCGCCTGCCCCATCTGCGCTTCCTACAGTCCAGGTGATGCTCGAGCGTGCTTCGACATGCCTCGAATCCGGCGGACGCCAGCTCTTCCGCGCTCCGAAGCCATGTCTACGCAGTCGGCGCACGTTGCACCCAACTCCTCGGCACCACGGTGCAAGCGATCTCACTCTCTCGCCTTGGCAGGTCGCATCCCCGACTATCGAAGAAACAGGTGGTGATGGTGGCAATGGAGCGGTGAACAAGGCCAACACAGACCAGAAAACCCACGAGGGTGTAATGCTCGACTTTCTGTACCCGGAAAAGACCCTGGCGCTTCTTGGAAGACTATCCGTAAACCCGCTCAGTTCAATGGAACAGAGGCGACAGCAGCCGTATGCGATTCGAGCCCGCCGTTTTTCGACAATACAGGCGCAACCTGTGCAAGATGAAACACAAATGGATGTGGATAGGGTAGAACAGGCCAAAAAGGATGCGGCAGAGCTATTACAAGGGTCGGATGCAATCACGGCATTGCAGAAGTACCTAGATTCGCCGTCACCTGAGGAGCAAGAGTTGGCCTGGCAGTTGTATACTAGCATCCCCGAGGATCGCTTGGCGGAAGTAGAGACACTGCAAGTACAGCTCCTGGACTATCTTGTCCAGGACGGTGAGCCTATAGTACCGGAGCGAGTCCTTCAGGTATTTGACGCGCTTCGCCCCGTCGCTCGACGGCTATCATCACATCGAGCAGCTATCAAGGCCTACGTTGCATTGGGGATGATAGGGCCGGCAGTTCGACTTTATGACAAGCTCGCCAAGCCCATTGCATCAGGAGGTCCCAGTCAGGTTCTACTGCATAGTGGCATAGATGCAATCCTTCGACGAGCCGTTCTCGACGAGCAGTGGGATCTCGCGTTTCGTGTCTTCAGAGAGTTCCATCGGAAAGCGCATTCCATTCGTGGTACTCCCACATACCACGCGATTCGCACCGGCAATACACTCCCAGAGTTGTGGGGTCAGGCTGCAACATTACCAGAACTTCTGGAACATTTCGAGTCTTTCTTGCGATACGTCAGGGAGTTTCAACACGAACTCACATCTACGCCATCCCGAGAGCGTGATTTGGCCTGCTTTGTCATGTCCTTCGTACCTCACGTAATGGATCGCGTCTTGCGTACGGAAAAATTCGACGATGATTTTGTTTGGGATTACTTCATCGGGCTCTTTGACAGTCTCCACTCTCTAAATCTCCCCACTTCAACTCTCTACGAGCACGCGATTCGAAAGATGTTGAACCTTCCAAAATACCGAGAATACACCAACCAGCGAAAGATTCCGCTCGAGCTATATAGAAGATACCGGCAACTTTATCTCTATGGGGACAAAAGCACTTCCGAAGGGCCACCATCACGGGTCTTGATCAGGTCTATGATCTATCAGCATTCTTCGAAAGGCGGCCTTGGACGTGTTCAGGATCATCTACACGATTTACGCACCTGGTACCCAACTAAGCCGCTACGGTCTGGTCTTCTCAAGTACCTGATTCATACGTATGCCAGGGTTGGTAATGTGGAGAAGGTGGACGAATACGTCAATGAGCTTCGATTACATCACCCAGACGAAGTGACAATCAGCGTACTCTCATCACTTCCGTATGTGTATGCACGACGCGCGGATGTCGATGGCACCATCACCCAGTTCAAACGCATACACGAAGAGTTTCAGATGACCCCGGATACTGCTTGTTGGAATATTTTACTGCTTGCCTACGTCCGATCCGAGGACCTCGATGGTGCTCTGGAATGCTTCAACAATTGCTTGGACTATGGCGTTGCACCAGACGTGAAAACTTTCGGGCCTCTGCTCGACTTTTGTGCCCATAGAGGTGATGTTGAGGCTTTCGAGACACTCTTCTCCAAAGCCAAGCAGATGGGCGTACAACTTGACACGGATGTTCGTGCAAGGGCGGGCTATGTCGAAGCATTTCTAAATGCGGGTGATCCAGAAGGCGCCGAAGCGATCGCATATGGCATGCTCAACAGTTATAAGGCAGGGACACTCCACGGATACCCTCTCTCACATACATGGAACTTGTTGATCCAACGGCGCGCAATGGACCGCGACTTAGCGGGTAGCAGGCAGCAATACAAACTAATGGTCGAGAACAACATCCCGCTGGATAGCTGGACTTTTGGCAGTCTGATGCGAGCATTAGTCGAAGTAAAGCAGACCAACGCTGCTTACAAACTGCTGAGAGTCACAATGCCGGAACAAGGATACCGGGTCCATGCACTTCACTACGCCATAGTGATGACCGGTTTCTTGAGGGAGGGGCAGTATCAACTAGCTGTGGAAGCTCACGAAAGGATGAAGGCGCGCCAGGTTCCTCAAACCGAGAGCTCCCGCCAAGCTTCACTTCAAGCGCTTGGTATGGCTGATTCCCGGCAGCTAAAGAGGAGAGGAGCCAAACATCCAAACTACAAGCTTCTTCGGGTCGAAGAGGCTCTTGAAGAGATGCTCGTCTCCAGTACAGCGCAAGAGATTGCGCACCGACAACCTGTACATGAACGATTCGACGATGTGGACAGCTTCGATGACCTTCGGGCGTCCTACTATGGCCTGATGATCTCGCTCTATAGCGCCAGATCAGCGTATAAACTCTGCAAGAAGCTTTTCCAAAAGGTCGAAGCGATGGCAGCAGAGTCCGGCAGCTACGCTATACCACTGACTCTCGTCACGTCGATGATGGAGGCGCATCTCAAGGCAAATAACCACGCCGAGGTCGCAAACTTCTGGGAACTCGCCCGCACTTCCGCCGCAAAACTCACCAAGACCTTCCACCAAGCCGTGAACCAGAGCGCCCCTGTGCCTGACGACACCTCCATCACCGACCCTTTGATCCTACAACGCTTCCAAGAAGCGCACATCTCCGACAACCGCCGCCAAATCCTAGCCAAGCCAGCTCGTATCTACATCCGCAGTCTACTCGCGCAATCCGACGCCGACAACCCCAACGCCGCACAAGACGCCCAACGCACCATCCGCGACCTCCTCGTCAACGGCTTCACAGTCGACAACCTCACCTGGAACGAACTTATCCAGCAACTCATCCACCGCAACCACATCATCGACGCCTTCACCATCTGCGAAGAATACCTCATGCCCCGCTTCCCCGGCTGGCGCGAACTCATCCCCAACTTCATCCGCAATGACCGCAAAGGTTTCCAGTGGATGGAGCTGCGTCCGAATGATCTCAACAAGGCCAGTGTGCTTCCGCGGTACAAGACTATTATCCTGTTGGCGAAGGCTTTTGGCCAGGTTAAGAGCGATGAGAGGAATGGGGTTGGGTATGATGAGGAGGCTGGGGCTTGGTTGGCGGAAATCATTGAGAATAAGGCGCCGTTGACTATGAGGGCTATTGATTCCATGCCTAGGACTTTCGATAAGTTGCAGCAGAGGCATTTTGGTGTTTTGTAGAGACAGTAGTCTGTATATATGTAGATTATGTAGTAAATTACGATCTGAACGCGTTGTATGTACGAAGGACTTGGCTGATGTGAAATCTGATAATGATGGTCTTCCCACTGTGGTCAAGAACGCGCGAAGATGGAAGCAACCACCTCGGCATTTTCGGTACAATGATGCAGCGAGAAAACTACGTACCCCGAGTGTAAGAACACGTGTGTGCCCATACAACAACATTCAGAGCAACCCCATATCTTTCCAAAGCAATGATGTCTTCTTCAAACCCTCTCAATGCAGACTACGCATGGCCGCTGTATGACGATGAGCCTATCGAAGGAGCCTTCGTTCTCGACACCGCCAATGGCATCGATAAGGCCGTCGCAACAAGCGTCACACGTCCCTGGCTCTTCGGCTTTAAGCCCACCACGCGTACATCAAACGGACGTAATGTCCTTATTCTAGGTGGAGGAGGATACATCGAGCTCATGGTGGGAAGAGAAGGTGTGCAGGTAGCTAGGTGGCTAGCAGGGCTAGGATTTCATGCCTTCGTGCTCATACATCGTTTTCCGAATAAAGAGACGGGCAGTCAAGCACCAGTAGACGACGCCAGGCGGGTGCTCAAGATGTTTTATGAGAAGGGCTTTGGAGAAGGCGGTAAGGGTGTATGCGGTCTCTCATCTGGTGGTCATCTCGCTGCATCGCTACTTTCGACGTATCCCACCTGTTGGAGCAACCCGGATCCAAAACATGACGTCCCGAAAATCGATTTTGCTATTATTGGATATGCACCTATCTCTACGAACGCAAAAGGTCGCCAGATCATCGCGAATAAGCCTGCTCTGGAGCCGCCGGAGAAGCAGGCGCTTTATGACGCGGTACAGCCAGACGTGCAGTTGCAGAGTGGAGCTCCGCCAACATTCATAGTGTATGCTGGAAACGATCCGGTTGTACCGGCGGTGAATGCATACAGGCTGGCCGAAGGCATTGGGAAAGCTGGTGCCGCTGTAGAGCTTCACGTATTTTCGGATGCACCGCATGGGTTTGCGCTGGATACGTTGGGACTGCCGGTCAGTGAGTGGCCGAGTATGTGCGAAAAGTGGATGAAACAGGGTGGCTTCATATCATAGGCGCAAGAAATCGGGTCACGTTGTCATCTTCTTAGCGGACAACTTGACACAACTGCTGTTGAAAGCGCACAGTTGGTGTAAGCACTCGCATACCCAAGTACATCTAGTGGAATTAAGTTACGCCTTGCGCCGGCGTCGAAGCTTTGATTAACATTTTCCGAGCCCAATCTAATCTCAACTTGTGCTAAATAACTAGCAACTGGCTCTGCCGATGACCACGTAACATAATGAAGGTCAGATAGAGCCAAGCCCGTACACCTCAAATACTCTGCAAATCTCATGATAGCCCAGACTCTGAGCAAATGCATATGTGTTTCGGATCGTTAAAGCCCCAAGTACATTGATGCTCGGGTGCAAAAACAACTTGACACATTCTAGAGGTCCTCCAGAAGTTGCAAGGTGCAATGCAGTATGCCCAGCGTGAGTGGGTACCGAAAGATCAGCTATATCCCGAAGCAGATATACGATCTTGGAATGACCTTTGTATGCTGCGATTGCAAGTGGCGTAAATCCTTGGTTGTCTCGTCGATTTCGCAAAGACGCGTTCTTTTGCAAGAGTTTTAAACTTTCCAGGTGTCCATTGCTTGTTGCATACCAGAGGGGACTGCGTCCATCAGCATCTGGAATATCGCAAGGGTAGCCATTCAAGTATTCAATAACATTCTTCCTTTCTCGCATAGCCGCAAGACCGATCACGTTACTGTAAGTACCATCCGTCAATGCCGTAGCGTTCGGATAAGTATTGTCGTAATTTCTGAAGAACTGCATGATGTGAACATGTCCAGCAAAAGCAGCCCACATCACTGGTGACGTCGAGACTTGCATCTGTTGCTGATTAAAAATACCGTCGATTGCAACTAGGAAGCCTTGTCTATACAGGAGAAATAGCTCGGCGTTGTCTATCAGCAGATGGAGCTGATCGCGAAGCAGCTTTATCTGCAGTACATGCGAAAGACCGGGATAATTAGTAGTATCCCATGAAGTAGCTTTCTGATGCGCCATCTCCAAAGCGACTCGATCTCCGGTCCATCTTGCGGATTTTGCGAACCGTGTACTTCTCAGGGCAGACTGAGCAAGGGACAGACCAGGCTCAGCCCCCAATCCGAGTGCGCGAGACTCAAGCCCGTCAGCGAAAGAGCGAAGTTCGTTCACAAGTACCTGTACTTGCGGCATGCAGTCCCTTGGATCTTGGTATCGCGTGTCGTATATAAACGACGTAATCATTTCACTGGCTACTGCAACGAGTTCTTCGATCGCCATGCTGACTAGTTCAGCAACTGACAGGAGCAATACACTGCAGAACATTAGCTAGACAAGGATGACTATAACCTTGCTTGTATGACGTCCGCCTCTCGTGCCTTGAGTGCCGTTGCATCTGCTTGAGAGAGTTCGGTGTCTAACCCATGACATTCGACCTGGGGAGGAACTTCTTTGCACCATTGCGCTGAAATAAATCGATGTAGCCACGTACAGCGAAGGAGTCCGGCGGTGCAAGAATTGAATCACTACCGAGATCTGCAATAGCACAAAGCGATAATTTCGTGGAAACCTGTAGACGCCCAACAGAACGTCGATGTCCACGTAGATGTGACGCGCAGTGATGACGTCATAGCGTGGCATTTTCGCGCGTCACCATCTCGGGGCCGTCTTCCGACCTCCTCTCATCCAAGATCAACACGACAGCAGCTACCAAAAGACAGCTGGAATTTACTAGCCATCACACATCATTTCTTTACGCTCCTTGCTTTCATTTGCATCACCTTCTGTCTCATTTCGCTGCGTTCATGTGCATCGTCCAATCGTCCAGCTTTATGCCTACCATGTTCCCTCCTGACAGATCGTGACGTGGACTCTTTCTTCACCAGGTGAGAGTTGTGAGCGTATTGTCACACCCAGTTGAGGGCACCAGTATTATGCTCTTGACAGACCCTCGCGTAGCTCTCTTCTTTGACACACTGCATGAAGCAATAGAATCAACGAAAAAAGGGTGGGTAATGATCCTCCGCTTCGTCAGTACGAGCCCCCAACGCAGCTCGCACTTAGTCTCTCATGAGACCTCCGTTCGTACATTTCCGCCGTTATATTGACCCGGGAGTCGGGTAATCTATTGGGGGGTTATGCGCTCGCAAAAGCAAGAGTTGGGGGCTTACTATATGTTACTATGCGCATCGGAGCGCGTTGGGATGCGCCGTTCGATCGTCAGCAAGAGCCCCAACACACTCTTGCCTAGGTCTCGGGACCTTCGTGTGGTACCGTCACTCACGTCCGTCTCGCGGTTATTGAACGTCCTCGCCCAGTTGGGTGCTCAAGGTCCAGCCCAAGGAACGTAGTTCCAAGAACTCTTGCGCGAGATGAGGGCCAAGCGCACGTTTCTTCCGTTCGGTCCGTGGCTACCCATAACACCCGCACGAGGAGCCCGCTCTCACAGATGTCGGCAAGAACCCGTCATACAGCGTAGCGGGCCCTTTGTGCACATGGTATGACCATCAGGTCTGGGGGCAGCATGATGGGCCTCGTAGGATGGCTGGCTTGCACCGTAAACGGCGGGATCCATCCATGTGAGCGAAGGTTCGGAACAAAAGAGGTACTCAGGGGTACCGAAGAGAAGTGGGAAGGTGGGAGGAGGGGAGGAAAGGAAGGACAGTCAGGAGGGATAGTCTTGTTCTTATTGCAGCCTGTCGGACCCCGGCGGCCGTATTGGCTCGTGCCCCACCACGTCCCTCAGGTATTTTGATCACGTTATTCACTTGCACGGCGAAGGGTGCCTAGACGCACAGACGTACTGAAATTCCTTCCTCTACTTGGCGTGCTCTACGTTCTTTGAACCACTGACACCGAGATCGTACCTTATCCCCCTTACTGAATACCCGCCATGGCTCCCGGCCACCATCAATCGATCAAGTCCAACAAGCGACGCAGATCTCACTCGCCAAGTACCGACGACAAGAAGAAACAGAAGCAGACGCAGAAGCGGACGGCGGAAACCACATCGACAAAGCGACATGACACTCGCAAGGTTGCAGAAAACGCCCCGGAAAAACACGTCGCCTCCAGGACCAAGTCAAGGGCGGCAAGGCGCGCGGCAGCGAGGGATAGGCACACTCGTAGTACCGCTCGCTCCGGCAAAGCGTTGGCTGCCCCTCCAGTAACTACACTGTATGCGACCGCCATAGATCTTCCCGATGAAGTGATCTTGATGATATTTGACTATGTAAGTACTCCTTGGTATTCGCTCAAACTCAGTGGTAACGTGACTGGCGCTCCAGCAGAGTGTTGAAGCTAACTTGGGTAGTGCGGAAAGGAGAGCCAGTTGCGACTGTCGATGACCTGCAAGGCAATGCACCGAGTTGGAACGGAGGCACGATTCCGGGATATCGACATCGTGGTCGGCCGGATAACGTCCAAGACGACCCCCGCTCAGTTCTCGGTCGTTCTCAAAAACTTGCGTTTCACTCGGCATCTTCGTATCAATGTACTGGACAATGATCGTGGAACAAGGCTTTTTGAGCGTCTTCTCAACCGTCTCAAGGAGCTCAGCCCAGTGTCGCTACGCTTCGTGGGTTCTCTCAATTACAAGTCCTACGTCGGACTATACGGCCTTCTCACCAGCAAGGAGCGTGGTGAGAAACTCAGATCTAAACTTCGCAACCTCGATCTTCCAATGCGACCGCTTCGCGAGACTTGCCGACCTGGACATAGCAACTCGGAGCCTTTCAAAGATGGTGGCATCTTCAACCACTCGGCTATTATCCGGTTCCAATCAGACAAGCAACTAGAAAAGCCCCTGGCTAGGGACATCAGCGTCGTAGGAGATCACGATCCCAGCCAGCAATTGGACTCCGGCACCCCGCATAGTGTGGCGCAAAACGTCATCCAGATGATGGGTATCGAGACTCGAAGTATTGATGAGCTGGTGGTCTTTGGCCGACATACGACTAGGGACTCTCCGACCTTCTATCTTCAGAACCCTTTCGATAACTTTGGTCTTCACTTGCCTTCGAAGCCGTTCGGGCTCAGAGAGCTGAGTCTTGTTGGCCTCGATTTCCGGCAACTACGGCCTGCCATGTTTACTTCATTCAGCATCACGACTCTTCGCACTCTTCAGGTGAAGCAATGCTGCTGGTTGAAGAAACTTTTCGAGCACCTTATGAGCTCAAAGGACCCTCTTCATCTTCATACGGTCAAGATCAATATATACAGCTATGGAGAGTATCTTCAGCCGGATGAAGCTTTCGGATTCGCCAAGTTCTGCAAGTCATTTTCGACATTGAAGAAGCTTGAGATAGAAGCTGGTGCAGATTGGCAAACTGACTTTGACGCACAAATTCTCAGTTCACACAGCGAACTCGAAGAGTGCTTCCTGAGTCTCGGCAAACCATCACTAGACATGGCGACGATCGAAGTTCTCCAGGAGAACCACAAGAGCCTCAAGGTGTTAGGTTTCAGGTGTCAAGAGATAGCGGGATCTTTGGAGCGGGGTCGTTTATCACAAGAAGGTGAAAAAGAGATTGCTCTTCTGGCTGCTGAATTGCCGCTGTTCAAGATGTTGGAGGAGTGGCAGTTGATCTGCGATACCCCTCGCTCCAAGGACGTATTGGGTAGTTTCAAGACCATTGCGACGGAGATACACCAGCGCGTCGCGGCTGCCTTTGGCACACGTCCACTCAACATCAACACCATTTCGATCCTTGCTCGAGACATCTTCTACACCCCAGATGAGGTTGACACTGGGAAGATACCTCACATGTATAGGTTTCATTTCTCAAATGTGGTAGCAGAGGCTGGGGGTATTCAGTGTTGAAGGAAGGGACAAAGACCGGTTACAGCATGCGGTGAAAGCTCCAGAGATTAAGTTGGCGTTTGTGAAGCAGAGATGTGTGGAGGGCCTCCCGGAAGTGCTGCAGGTAGATGGAATAGCAGGATATACATGGACGTTGAGGATGACAGGTAGTATGTCAGATATAGGAATCACACATTGCACATACATATCTTAGCGCCTGATCAATGGTTACACACCAGATCAGATGGAGTGCCCCGCAGCTTTAGGGTGTCAAGTCGCACGCGAGTACGAACCTTGAACGACGCCCTGGATGGGTGGACATTGGGCTCGAATGGGAAGTTCGTGTCGTGGGCGCTTTATCTTTGTGTAGTACGTGTGATCCGAAGCGCTAACCTCTATGTCCCCTGCTTCTTATCTGTCCAAAGTAGAAATAGAGGAGGTAACAATGCATGGCCTGAGATGCGCGACATCCATGTCGATGTCCCCAGCTTCTGATGCGTTCAAAGTAGGAGTGGAGGGGGTAACAATGCATGGCCTGAGAGGCGCGATGTCCGTGTCCATGTCCCCATGTTCTTGTCTGTGCGAAGTAGAAATGGAGGGGGTGACGATGCATGGCCTGAGAGGCGCGATGTCCATGCCATCTACATATCCGTCGTCCTTCTGATCCTCGTGGTCCTCTTCCTTCTCTTAGTTCTCTCCTTCTTCTACCGGGTTCCTGTGACCACCGCAGCTCGCCATATCGCTGGCGTCGAGACCTGTACGGGTACCGGCCGCTGCGCATTCTCGAGCAGACCCCACAGCGGTCCTCTCTTTGAATGGAGTCGCATAGGGTGTTGCGAACTCGTTGCCACTTCCCCTGCTTGTCGAGCATGTTGTTGGAATGTATGTGGGGTCTGGTTCTCCGACGTGTTCGTAGTCGGCGAGCAAACTAGTCAGATACGGGCCTGTATCTGCGCACGATACTCCCTGTGACTCTCTTGGCCGGCTCTGTTGTGGGAGACATGGTAGAGAAGAAGAGACTTCATACTGGTGGTGTGGAAGTGGGAGAGGTCTGTGGGACGCGCATGGAGACGAGAGCACTGGAAAGGATCCATATTGTGACGACTGGGTCTCTTGCGGAAACGATCCGTAGTCCGAAGACAAAATGGCTTTGGCGAATTTTGGGTCTGGAAACGGCGGAGGCATTAGGTCATTTCGACATAATGGCGTGGACGGTGGAACGACAGAGGAGGCGCCTTGAGAAGATGTCTGGATCTGGATCGGGTCGCTCTTGTGTCCAGTCTCCCTCCTCTTCGCGTTGACGTCTCTTCCGGGGTAGGGCGTAGAAGCGCCTTGGGACGAGGTCTGGATGTGGATCGGGTCGCTCCTGTGTCCAGTCTCTCTCCTCTTCGCGTTGACGTCTCTTCTGGGGTAGGGCGTAGACGAGTCTACTCTGGCACGTTTGCAGCTGGTGTCTTCCACCTGCGCGACTTCAGCATCTTCTAATATTCTCTTTTGGCTCATACTGCTGCGCCGATGATGATGTTGTTCTCGATAAAGGACTAGAGTGGATGCCGAAGCAGAGTCTGTAATGCCGTAGTGCTGGTGGTGCTATACTGAGAGTCGTCCGAGGGGTGGGGTGGGGAAGACGCCGAGTCCCATCCCCTTGTCTATGATATCTAGTGACGATCCGTCCGCTCTACGAGGTTATCCTACGGTATGACTTTCCTCCTCGTCTGATTGCCCTGCGTTCTTACATGGCCAAACATCCTTCTTTGCATGGAAAAGGTGCGTGGCGATATCTTGGTTGATCCGCCTCATTCCCTGACACTGCAGTGGTGCGAAGCAGCGCCGCGGGCGTTGCTCCACTTCTGAACTCCCTATGTCCCCATCCAACCAAGTCCCGCATCAGCCCGTTGCCCGGTTTCAAGCTGGGATCACCATGGGTGTCCATCCTCTGGCCTGTACAAACTAATACGCCATATCGTCCCAACGTCTAGCCCTAGTTTATACCCATTTTGGTTATACCATAACTACAGCGCCCGCAATGTGCCCTTTCTTCGCTCCTAACCCATCGTCGTCGAGTTTCGCACTGGCGGTAGCCGGCTAACCGCGTCATCCGCCACGCATGAGTTTCTCCTGGTGCAGGACGGTACCGCCATACCTCCTCTCTTGGAGTACCTTTTCTGTTCCTATAACATCAGCCCCATGCGCTAGAGCTTAACTATGTACTATTGTTGTTAAATTTCTTAATTATTATTATGTTGTAGATAACTTGTCTATTAAAACCTAAACTTCTTGTATTATTAGCGCATTTAAAGGTTAAACTGTAGAGGTGAGCTGCAGTCTACATTAGTATCAGAACAGAAACTGGCAAAATTCCAACGTAATGTAGACTCTTGGCTGCTTACATCCATCACCCTCTAGACATGGATGTTCCTGAATGCGTTACTTCATATTCATACTTCTTTACTCGCCGGACCGATCAAGAGTCCATGTCCGCTCCCAATTTAATACCCACCGACACTGGATATACTACCTTTCCTTGCACCTTTTCCTCAATGTCCATCAATATCAGGTCAATCGGTGCCATGTAACCGATGTTTGTTGTTTTGTTACCCCCTATAGCGAGGCCAACAATGCACGCCTGGTTGTCGTGACGTTCTTCATTAAGGAGGATGAGAGAACCTGAATCCCCTGGGGATATAAAAGGGGCTCCGTCTCGCATCGTAGATACTATGGAGTGGCAGAGTACCGGTTTGAAGGTGTCGGTCTTCCCACCTGTGTTGTCGACTTCCTTAAATGCATGTACGCTGGTGTTGAGTATGGACATTGCACGGTTGACGACTCCCCTTGTCCACCCTGAAGTCCTACCGATCTTGACGACCTCATAGCTTCTATCTTCTTGTATCGAACCCCATTCGGATATCTCCGAATCTGATGCAGAGTGCCGGTGATCAGTTGAACGCGGAGTCTTTGATACCGCCAAGCGAGGTGCGTCTATCGAGAATAGCGACCAGTCAATGTCCCACTCCAGGGCTGGGCCCTCGGTTGTATCGTTGGTGCTGCGGCTTTGTTCCGTCCAATTCTCATGCTGCTTCGCTGTGTACCTGGGATGAGGACGAGAGGTTTTTGCTGAGCTTGCCCATGTTGTTCCTGCAACGTTGGATGCCTCTTCCACCCGCTTACGCTCTTTGCGCTCTTCTTCTCTCTCTTCTCGCCATTGCTGCCTTTTGGACCGATGGCTCTCAGATTCTACAGCTTGATGCTTCGAACTTGCGTCGCGGAGATATTGTTGTGTTTGTTGATTATGAGTTTGCGTCTTCGGACGTACCGGGTCTTGTCGCGATCTGATGGTACTACTACGGTGACCGAGCCGCAAGAAGCTTCCCTCAGATGAGGCGGTTGCACTGGCTTCTCGTCGCCTCCCCGTAGTACGTGGAAGTTAGTTAGACCGACTTGGGTGGCGGGAGTAGGCAGTCTAGGGAATTCGATCTTCAGGAATCCACCGACGCTTCCTAATGGGCCTCCCTTCACTCCTACAGATGTACCAGGGTAGATGTTAGTAGAAAAATGCGAGGGACGGCAGAATTCTTCGTCTTCCGACTCATTCGCGATACCCTTGGGTTTCTTCAGTTCCTTGCTTGCGAAGTCCGCCTCTTCCTCTACTTCGGTTGAAATATCCGACATCTCCGCCTCTTCGGTATCTCCCACAGCATCCGCCAGATCGATCCTACTGCGCGGTCCGTACAGGAGCTCTACCTCCAGCTTGTGGTCAAAGAGAACGCTGATTCTCGCTATAATCTGGTCCCACACATCTGCGTCTGCGTCTGATGCCGTGATGACGATAGTAGGTTTTAGACCGTCGGTGGATTTTCCAAGGTTAACACAGTCAAGGCTCAGCCACTTCCTATTCGCGATCGTACGGAGAAGGGTTCGTCTCTTGCTCGCCCAATAACGCGCTATCTCTGCCGCCGTCGGTCCTTGTAATGCTGTGACTGTGAAGCTCTCGCCGACCACTCGGTCGATAGCTTCGATCGAAGCGTCTATGTTGTTGGATAGGATATACTGAGCGATTTCTTGGACTGCAGAGGCGCAGTGCTCGTACTGGCGCGGCTCTCCGAGATCCGTATAGAATACGATCGTTGGGTGGGAGGTGGCCAGTTCTGTAGGCCTTGTCCGCGCGACGTATCGAACAGGACCGAGAGTGCTTACGCTATGAGTAGCTAAGATTTTGTTGATCGCGGGTTGGTGGGCGACCAAGTGTTTGGTGGTCGTTGGCAGACTTTGCAGTGGCAGGCTTCGCAGCCTGGGCCAACCGAGTCGCCAGGCGCATCTGCAGAGGTAGAGGCACGAAGTCAGTAGATGTCTCATACGCACTTCGTACAGTCAGAACTTACCTTGTATCAATCTTTGGCTCCATGATCGGTATATCTCCTGCAGAAGCAAAAGGTAAATGTAGAGAGAGACGTGCAGTCTCTATTAAGAAAGAGGGCGCACTGTGTGCAGTGTTCTCAGATCGTGAACGTTTGTGGGAGGAGAAAGCACGGTCGGTGAACGGGCGTTTGGAAGACATTATTGAATGAATGTTCTTCGTTGGTGTGGCTACTGATTCGCTGGATGTAAGCGGTAATCCGTCGTACCCTGGTTGACGTTCACAATTTGTCTAAACCCAGCGCAGGATCTATGACGTCACCCACTCTCAGAACAGCGCTAAACCGCAAGGGTCTCTCTCCACTAACTTGAAGACTCCAACCTACCTACAACTCTCCGTATTCAAGTACCACATATCCCAATGCTTAGGATGTTTGTGCTCGCACCAGATCTTCAGCTCCCCGGCTACTGCAGTCTTTAGTCGTCTAACTGCTGCAGCGCGCAGGCATTGCAGGCATCGCAGGCATCGCAAGCATCGCGCTCGTTGCTGTGGCCAATTTGGCTTAACTTGCGCGCTGCAGCACGATGTATTGCATTACAACTATTAGGTAAACAAGAAAGAGGCTCTCTTTGCTAGCTGTCGTCCTTGTGGCAGTTTTCATGGCGTTTAATAGACAACTAACACTGTAAAGGCATCCACTCGGGTCGCCATTGCACCCCCAGCATACCTACCTCACTGTGAAGCGGACTCTGTCTTGCTAAGCTCTACGGAACATGATGCCTCTGGTCTGCAGCCAGACAGACGCTCTCTACCTGGCACCATGTGGGTGAGATGGGATCCCATGCCCAGTACGGCTCGTCGTCCCCAAACGCGACTTCCTCCAACGCACCGCCCCGCAAATTTGCGCCTGCGCAGCTTCCTCGAACAGAAAGACATGGCGCACAATCAATTCCAAAATGCGGGGCCACAGCATATTGAGAGTGTTTTCGCTGCGCTTTCGTTGCCCTTCTGCTCTTCTCTTCCGCGTTGTCTTTGTCCAGTCCTGGCTTTGCCCACTCCATTCAGCCCAGCATGTCTCACTACCAGAGCCGACGAGAGCGCCTTGAGATTGATGTCATGAATCGGATCTTACGAGAGCCGGACTACCAACCCTTCCTGAGGGAGGAGGTAAACGCCGCCAACAAGTTCAGAGCCACGCGGGCCTACCAGACACACAGAGAAGCATACGACAAGAAGAACAGCACACCCGCTGCCTCTACGTCCAAGCCTGATGAGACTACGCCAGCTCAGCATGAAGCGGGTGACGGAAAGAGTCCCCTAGCATCCAAGACACCGCCCGCCGCCTCCACGTCCAAGCCTGATGAGACTACGCCAGCTCAGCATGAAGTTGGTGACGGAAAGAATCCCCTAGCATCCCAGATACCGCCCGCCTCTACGCCGAAGCCTAGTGAGACTACGCCAGCTCAGCACGAAGCTGGTGACGGAAAGAAGCCTCTAGCACCTAAGACACCGCCCCCCTCTACGCCGAAGCCTAATAAGACTCCGAGAACTGAGCATACAGCCGGCGACGAACAGGAACCTCTAGCAGAATTCGTTACAAGGAAGTCGCCGATCACCACCACCGCGACCTTCACCACCGCAGCGCCCATACCAACCGCAGCTCCTATCTCAACCGCTGCCAACATCGCTACACGAGTGCCCACTGCCACCGTCGTACCCGCCTCTGCAGCGTCGCCCATCACTGCACTGGCGCCTATCACCGCACTTACTATAACACCCAGCGTACAGCGCCAGACCAAGTGCTCTTCTCCTCCAAGCATCAATAACGACGAAGAATGCAGCACCGCCATCCCAGCGACCATCGCCGCACCTACTACAACACCCGGCGTACAGATGCAGCATAACCGCTCTCCTCCTATGAACATCAATACCCCCGAAGGATACAGCACCGCCATCCCGTTCGGTCAGAGCAGCGCGCAGCCCCCACAGCCAGAGTCTCGGAAAAAGGTGAAGCTGACTGTCGATTTATCGCAGCCACCAAGCCAGTCGGACATCAACGCTATGCAGATCACCATGGCAAAGGTTTTGGACATCGCATCCGATTACATCCTGAAGCTGACCCTCCGAATGGAAACGTGCCCACGGGCGGGGATGCTCCGCGACGTTGTTCACATGGCAATGCAGCAATATCAAGAGTCCGACGGTGCCATACCGCTGACTCTTCTTCCACTCGGACCGTGGCCTATCAGCCTCGCCTCTATGCTCGAGGTGTCCCAAGCCAAGATGTGGCTGTCCGGCACGACTATCGACTTCCTTGTCGAGAGATGCGGCAGTTCACGGGGGTACTTACCGGAGGTCGTGTATGTCGCTACAAGCAGTCCAGTATACATGGAAACCATCGGCAAGTCATCATCTAACCCCGAGATACGCCCCGACATCACGTCACTCATTCCGCAATCAGTCTTCATCCTCCCTGAGCTCGACGCCGCAGCGTCCATCGTCTTCACTTGGAATCCAACCAACAGCCATTGGGTAGTGGTGCATGCCCTATGCATGGACTTTGGGGCGGGGCTTATGCGCGTCTACGACACAGGACGTAGATACCAATCTACCACTATGTTCGAGCAGGAGCTCCGGCAATTTCTTGCGCTGGTGGCGCTCTCTCACCCCCGGTCGAGATTGGCGAACGTCGATTGGAACACAGTGGCCATTAGATACGAGGACATAATACAGCAAAAGGCAGATGACTGCGGCGTTTTCGCAGCGTGGAATGTGAGGACGTTACTTCACAATGACCAGCCCGCGAAGTCGGCCTCCAACGCTTTGAGGGTTGGCATGGCACTCCGACAGGAGCTGTTCACCGAAGCACACAGCACTATCAGCGGCCGTGATCCCCCCTACTGCTCGAGCCAGGCTGCGCTCGATGCGCACATCGAGCATCTATCTGGCAACCACCACAACGATGACGAGAGCAAGAACTCCGACCACCACGACCACAACGATGACAAGAGCAAGAACTCCGACCACCACGACCACAACGATGACAAGAGCAAGCACCCCTACCTCAACGACTACAATGACTACTTGAGCAGGGACCCCGACGACAACGACTATGACAGTGACAGCAGCGACGGCTACGCTGAGCGCATATTCCTATCTCAGACTCATGTCGACCCATCATGGCAAGATGAGCACGATCTTTTGCTGAAATCGTTCTCGGGATTACTGACTAAACCTGAGGCCTTGAAAGCGCTGTTAGCGGGGAGAAAGAACGGCGTACCTGGTCCTCGTCTGGCGCGAAGATTGAAACGGCGAACATTCGCGAGAGGGGTAACTCGCTGGGCCAGGTTATCCAAAATCGCAAGCAGATCCATCAAGCACGTCAAAAACGACGGTTCAGTTGTCAGTGGCATGTATCGAAAGGGTTGCGCGCGACTCCTGCTTGCATCTCCAGAGCTTTATGCCCTCGAGGACCACACCACCATCCGCGCCACCGCGACTCGTGCCATCTTCGGTACAGATCTCCACGTTTGCGCTTCAGCGCCTGACCCGACACGCACATACGATTTGGTGCTTCCGTGCTTCCGTCGCTCGGCTAGGCCACGGGACAGTCCCCGCTCCGACACCGAAGTCCTCCAAAACGAATCGGAAGACGTCGATGTACGCCTACAAGCGATGTATGATCAATGGGAACAAGTCTTCAACAACCACCCAAGACCCCACGACAAGATGGACACGCAGGGAGCGCTAGCAATGCAAGGATTTGGGCCGGT
Source organism: Alternaria sp. BMP 0032 (assembly GCA_023758005.1). NCBI lineage: Eukaryota > Fungi > Ascomycota > Dothideomycetes > Pleosporales > Pleosporaceae > Alternaria > Alternaria sp. BMP 0032. Next base: position 308,261 of record JAFVMD010000030.1, read on the forward strand.
CTGGATCCCACTAGTATTAGGGTTCATCACATCGACACTCCCAGTTCTCAGTTCAGCTGGACATTCAGCGCGAGTGGCAAGCGTTTACGACACGATGCGAAGGGTCATTAACCATGTTCAGGCTCTGGCGGGTCGGCGCATCCGTGTCTTATTCCTCTTTCCGGGCGTGGACGGACTAACAACCAACAACGGGTCATGGCAATACCTAGTCGACCGCTTTCCAGAAGTTTTGTTCTCTTTAACCGCTATCGTGTCCCCGCAACTCGGAGTGCTCTACCCATCGGTATTTACCAAGATCGGGCGATATACTTGGACGCACATTGACGTCGAGGAACTCTACTCTCGTCACAGCGAGATGCTTCGCGGGTTCGACACCGCTACACTCTTCCTTCAGTCTCCAAAGCCCACTCGCTTTATCTCTTGGCTTACTGCTCTGCACGAATCTTCGTCTAACAACAGCGATTCTCGTCTACTTCAACGTCTTCGCTCAGCGAAAAGCCTCTCTAAGTGATATAGATTGTAGTATATATATTTCTTCTTAGTCTCACTAAATACTGTTTCTCTACTCCTTAAGACTACCTGGTAGAATATGCCGCGCGGCTTAGATAAGAAAAAGCTGAATAGGTCTGGGGGCTACATCAACATCAACCAACGCAAAGTAGTTGATGTACCGTTGATGTAGGCTCTAGGGTGTTTAGACTTTTCTTGGGTTGACATGCAGATGTAATGAATACACAGGCGCCTTTTTAGCTTATACTAAACAGGCCTGCAGACTACATTAAGACAAAATCATGCAAAGTGAGTGACTTGACATCGATGTAGGCTCCAGGGTGTTCAGGATTTTCATAGCCTGACGTGATTTTGCGGTTTGCCACCGAGGAGAGGGACTATACCTACTCCCAGCACTACCGGTTTCGTTATTTCAGATCTACCGATCAAAATCGGATTTGTTGCATCACATCCCGCCTAAGGAAAAACCCGAACAGGCGTGCAGCCTATATTAAGATAGGAGCATCCAAAGCAGGCGACCTGAGGGCAACGTAGGCCTCAGAGTGTTCCGTTTTTCCCTGTCTGCTCCCAGTTCGGCCACCCTCATACAACGTATTGTACTGATAATATGAAAACGTCCATCGAGCACGCACACTGGACTGTCTATGATGAAGGTGGAGATGGAAAGTAAGAATGCAAATGGGCCGACTCGATTCTATCTTATCATACCGATGCGAAATCAAGGTTTGGTTTGCCTCCGCGGATCACACTTGAGCGAATAGCAAGCAATAGACCGGGCCTCATACTTGCACAGGTAGCAAGAGGACGAGGAGAGCCGAGAGCCATTCGAAAGATAGATACAGCTACAACAAGACCTACTAAGCAGCGCGTAAGTTGAGACATCAATACTCGAGCGCAGAGTGGAGAAGATAGATGAGACTCGATCTTCCCAATGGTTGTGTATTGCATGATGGGACCAATGACAAAAAGGGTATAGCGTAGTCGACGATAGCCCAGAATGTGGGGGGCAGCGTGTCACATGCCACACCTGTGTCTCTGTTTGAGGCCATGTGAAGCGTATTGGAGGTGTCGGCTGAGCCTAGGTGGTCTAGAGGGGTGTCATCCGTACGCTGGTATCGTAGTGAGGCTGGCGGGGGTGCTGTCGTCGTGGTGGCGAAGAGGGACTGGGGGCAACGAAGTACTTGTGTGGCTAAGGACATGATGGTGCGAGTGATGCGAAAGCGTACAGTGCATAGCAAGCTCTAAGTACTCCGGAGTAGATGCCTCGCGTCGGCAGGACTGTGATAACGTAGTGGTTGCGATGGCGGGCTGGGAGTGGGGAAACTTGCATGGCGTGTCGCGATACGCTGATTGGCTGAGCGGGTGGGCTGGCCCAGTCGTGCCTTCCTTTCCTAAATAGCGCTCCTGCCATGTGACCCTCTCTGCTCCTTCCTCGTGATTCAACTCAGAAGTTGGTCGTTCGATCCTGCCTGAAGAAAAGCCCAAAGTCTGCAATTTCAAGAAAGGTAAGAGCTTTTTGTTCTCTTTTCTCTCTTTTTCAGTGTGCATCCAGCCTGTCAAGCGTCGCCGGCCGAACAAGTTGCTACACCTTCGTCCGTCACCTGATTTCGCGCGCATCCACATCCATTTGGAACATCGCGGTAAGTGACCATGGCTATTTTCGCGCGACCGCCGGAAAGCCCTGCATAGACATGCCACCCTGCGCTCCTGCACGGGCTGTCGTTTGAGAAGCGCACCTGGCGTCATGGTGGCCTCGCGCCTGCCCGCTCGCTTTCCGCGGTGTTGTCGGTCGGCATCCCGCACTCGATGGACGCGCATCCACCACGACGCACGACGCCATTGTGCGCTTCCTACCGCTCGCACGATACGACGGCGTTCTTTTGAGTCGTGACAGTTGCGTCTCACAACAACGGCCAAATGGAAGCGCCCAATCCTTCTGCTTGCTGGCGCTGTGTCGCACCACCTTGACCTACTCACCTGCTCGCGCCCGTGCTAATGTTTGTCGAACGCAGGCCTCTATTGCGCTTCCCAAGCGCACGATTGCTACATCAAGTCGTCTTCGGCTTGTGCGTGAACCGGTGGGCACAGCGCCGCTGCTCCCCCGCCCCGGTGCGTTGCGCCTGCGACTCACGCTTCGAGCGCGTCTTTCTGCCACTTTCACCAGCCTTCCCATACGTCACCCGCCTAATTCACTCACTCACGGCTACCTCCTGGTCGCCCAAAGGAGCACTGTGTCCTAGCCAGACTTCAGCGCCCTCACTCACCATTGGTCCTGTACATCCCAGACCTCGCCGTCTCAGCAACCACGCGCAGAACCTCGACGTCGATCCTAGCGTCCCACGCGGATTCCAGCTGCTTCTACTCATCCCTTCCAGATACCCCACCAGAAACCATGGCTGATACCGCCGGATACCCTACCGACGGCAAGCTGGATGCCCACAACGTCCACACCAACAAACGGAAGCGCGACACGCGCGACCAAGGCCTGAACCGACCTGCTCCCCATTCCGCCAACAACGACCTCACCGACCAAGCCACTGCCTCATTTCTCGCCGCGCACAACGCCGCCGACGACGACATGCAGCAACAGTTCGACGTACACCACAACGGTGGGACCAACACCGCGAGTGTCGGCGACACTGCCGCCGCCGCGCTTGCCTATCACCAGATGACGGTCCCCCAGGCGACAGAACTCCAGTTCCAGCCACAGAACTCAGGCGACGGCTCCTTCAGCATGGGAGACCACGGCCAACAACAAACGGGCATGCAGGACTTTAGTCTCGAGGCTCTGAAGGCAGCTACACAGACGGGTCGTCCCGGTCAAACAGCACCCAGCGACTCGCCACCGCAAAGCTCTGCGCACAAACCTCAAGTTGGCACAGATGAGTGGCACAAGGTCCGGAGAGACAACCACAAAGAAGGTAGGCATCCGTGCGAGCGCTCCTAGATACAGTTGCTAACAGCTGCATAGTCGAACGCCGCCGTCGCGAGACTATCAACGAGGGAATCAACGAATTAGCCAAGATCGTCCCCGGCTGCGAGAAGAACAAGGGCTCCATCTTGCAACGGGCCGTTCAGTTCATTACCCAGCTGAAGGAGAACGAGCAACAGAACATTGAGAAGTGGACGCTTGAAAAGCTACTCACCGAGCAAGCCATCACCGAGCTCAGCGCTAGTTGCGACAAGTTCAAGGCTGAATGCCAACGGGCGTGGGACGAGTGCAATATCTACAAGCGCACATGCGAAGCCAACGGCATCATACCCGACGAGATCAAAGAGCGCCAGGAGAACGGCGAACAGACGGGAGCTAATCCCATGTAGAACTGGGAAGAAGCCTCGCTTTTCGACTATCTCTTCGACGCGATAGCAACCTTGCCTTGATAGCCATGTTCGGAAGACACATATCTGTTCTTCTTTTCTCGACCTGTCGGTCTACTGTTCATTCCCCGCACTGGTAGTGCGGCAGATTAGTCATGTTCGGCGTACAGCTGTGGAGATATCGCTCGCTCTTTAGGGACGGGGTTTTCTTATTCGTTTGCATCTGGCGGCAGCGATCGCGGTGCGCCTGGGTTGGCCTCTCCCATACAGACAACCGGGGCTTCTCTTACGCCTTCTGAGGGCTAGCGACACATTTTACAGCAAGGGGGCGTTCTGCAATGGTACATCAATTTCGGTACGCAATACCCATCGCTAGTTGTGTTATGAGTAATATGAGACTGTTTTGTTGGGATGACTTGCAACATACGGGCATTAGAAACAAGTGAATGTTTAGCAGGAGTCGCGCTAATCGGAGCCCTGCTTACCCATCCGTTAGCGGTCGGCGCATCCCACCTGCCGTGCATACACAGCGCAACTCACCTTCTTGAACCGTGAAGACACTTGCCTCGCCGCTCTCCCAAACTGATCCGTCTGGAAACCATGATCCGCACGTGAAAGGAGTCCCAGACATGGTGGGCGTAGCACGTTTCCACCGACCTGACAACCCCACACCCACATAATTCACGCGACCGACCATGGCCGACAGCGACGTGCCCGGAGAGCCACTCGTGCCTCCCATACTGGATGCAGCTGAGCTGATCGGGAATTCGAGCGCTGATTTTCCTGTCATTGAGGCGGAGCCCGAGGAAGAGCTCAATCTGCCCCTCGATACCGCCGAGCAGCAGCGCATACTGCTGCAACAGGACCAGGACCAGCCCCAAGCCGGGCCTCCCCTCACGCTGCCAGCCCGCCCCGGCCTGCAACGAGGCAATTCAGTTCCTACGCCCGCGCCGAACCTGCCCCCGCCCGCACCGCCTGTACCGCCGCCCGACACGCCACAGAACGATTCGCTTTCGCTCGCACAACTGCAGAACCTCGTGAGGGGCATACCCAAGGTCGAGCCCGCCCCATACGCTTTCACATACGATGACGCATCATGTTTCGAGGAGGAGCTGGAGGAGTGGTTCTCGTATGCCGTCGAGGAGCAGGCAATGCTGCTCAAGACCCAGGCGTCCTACGCATTGGAGTGGAGCGCATTTCATGGCCTAAACGACGTGTCCAATGGCGAGGACGGCTTGGACTGGGCCTCGGCGACGACGACACAACACGACGACTTCGTGCGACATCTATTGGGGGCACTCAAGGAAGTCGACCCTGTCTTGAGGTTGAAGAAACTGGAGGCATTGGTCTATGTCCTCCTTGGGTGCTGGCATGAGACTGCAGGGCTGCCTGACCCAGCTGCGGGCGAGGCAACAGAGTCTAGCACGACTTCAGCGCGCAACTCTGCATACATCAAGTCAGGTCGGCAGGCCTCGCTCATTAAGCGCAATATGCACCTACTCGCCGAGAGTAATGGCGTACAGACCATCGTGGACGCACTCAGCTCGTCGCTCCTGCGAGCATGCGGCGCAGATGTTACACCTGAAGCCCAGCGCGATTCCAAAGAGGCAGAACGACGCGAAATTTGGTGCACCATGACTGCAGTCTATGTCTTATTGGAGGTCGCACGCGACGAGGAGAAGACGCAGGACAGCCGGACCCTCAGAAGCGCCATCCTCGCCCTAGAGAAACCAGGTCTCCTGATGCTTTTCGTGGATCTCATCGCGAAATTGCGATGGGATGAGTCAATCAATCTACCGCTTAGCAAGATCTCACTGCTACTCTGGAAGGCTATGTTGGTGACTTTCGGCGGTCTTGCAGAAGTTGCCAAGGTCAAAGAGACCTTCCGGGACACCAGCCTTGAGTCAGAGGATTCCAAGGGTCAGCCACTCATCACCGCGTCCCCTCTTGATTATCACCTCTTCAGACAAGAGATAAGCTCCAAGTATCCTGCGTACAATCCACCGCTTCCCGTATTCCCTCTTGAGCCAGAAAACAACTCCATCCTGCCGCCACTGAAGAACCACCCTAACAAGGTCGCTGGCAACCATGTATTCGGCTCTGGGCTAGGCGACACAAATGGTAACAGCACATCCATCCTGCATCAACCGGTTCATATCGCAACTCCGGCACCCTCACCTCCGCCTTCGCCTGCAGGCCCCGGTGGCAAAGGTGGAAAGAAGCAGAACTACCAGACAAATCAACTGTTCCCATTCTTGTATCCGCCACTCGATGAGTCTAGTAACAAGTTGGGCGGAAAGGGCTCGACCGACCTACAGGACCTTCTGGTGGGACGCAAGTGGGAGGGCTCAGATATTCCTGCTTCTATCTTGGAAGCCGCGGAACTGTTCGCTAAACGCATGAAGGCCACGCGTGCCATGAAGCAGCTGTGGGAGGAACGTGTCGCATTTATGAAGTACGAGCGCGGTTGGACAGGCCCTGACGAGAACCCTGATATCGAGGAGCTGTCACTCGAACCGAGTGAGAAAGCTCAGTCAAAAGAACTCACACCCGGCAGCAATGAGGAGCGCTTGCACTTGGTCGAGGAATTCTACGTGAGTGGGCCAAAACTCAATGAGGATATACCAGCTGACCGTACACTAGCGCATCGCACTGCCTAATCTACAGTCACTAATAATTGTTCTGATTAAAGCAATCCTTGCGCACGTCACGGCACTTGTGACACAGTCCAGTGGCGCGAACGGGCTCCAGAGCGGTTTCCAATTCCAGGATAACCAGAACGGCACGACAGCCGGACGGCCTGACATGAGCGGCATGAACGGACATGGTAGCACCGTGGCGACGAATGAGGAGCTTGACGCGATGCGCACACAAGAAGTCTTGGATAAAGCAGTCACCGGCACTCTTATATTGATCCTCAAATGGTTCAAAGTGTCCCACATCCTCAAATTCGAGTATATCACACAACTACTCGTCGACTCAAGCTACGTTCCGTTGATCTTGAAGCTACTGCAATTGCAAGAGGTGGAGAAGATTGTGAACTTCAAGAGTGAGCAGGAAGAGTTGAACTTCTTCAACTTTTGCCGGACACATTCCAGAAACGCCTCTGAAGAGGACCGCGTTGGAGGAAACGAAGGAGAAGCGCATGACGGCGAATCTGACGAAGACGACGCCGTCCCACCCCCAATCCGTCTGTCCAGGGAAGACTCGAACGAATCAGGTGCTGAGCCGGCACTACCACCTGCCCAGCTACAGCCTCCAGAGGTAGACGAGCTCGGCTTTCCAACGAACGAGCTGCCTAAAGAGCCAATCACCAATTTCTCGTGGCGCGCGTTCTTCACGTCAATCAACTACCTGCGAATCATGCAGAAGATCTGCAAGAACAAGGCACATCGCAACCTTATGCTTGTTTCGTACAAGTCTTCGCAGTTCCTTCGCAAGAGCCTGAAGGTACCACAGCCGGAACTACGCCTGTACACACTCAAGCTGTTCAAGAACCAAGTTCCGTACTGCGGCCGCAAGTGGCGACAGTCCAACATGCGCGTCATCACTGCAGTCTATTTGCACTGTCGACCTGAGCTACGAGACGACTGGTTGGCGGGAAGTGACGTGGATGCAGAGGTCGATGAAAGCGTCCCACTCGAACAAGCATTACGCTCACTCACACACTGGCACAACCTCAAACGATATCCCGAAAGCCTAGGTGCTAAACCTGGCGTTCTTGAGGAGGAACAGGACTTCTTCCGTAACGAGCTCGAGAAGATGGACTGGGGTGAAGAGGCTGCGAATGAGGGCGAGCTAGAGCATGGCTGGCCGGATCTTCCGGTTGAGGGTTGGTGAACATTTCCCCCCCTCGCTCCTGAACATTGCATCGCCTAGCACCTTGGTCCATTTGATATCCAGTCTGGATGTCATATTAATAGTTGGCGCAGATGATTCCCAACGCGGACGGTTTCTCCAGCGACCCAAGTATCAGGTACATCGGCGTAGAGAAGCAGTGCGAAGTGGAAGACTGGCAAGACCAACACTTTCGCGTTCCATTTCAGAATCGGCTCCCAAAACATGGCCTGGCCCATCAGTGTTCAGAAGGTCAAAGCGTGCCTCTCGGTGGGATATTCATAGCGAATTGGAAGAGCTCGTCATAGCATCGACAAATAACGATAGTGAGGACGACGATGACGAAATTGGGAAGAGATACGAATCTGATGCGACGAAGAAGTATGGAATCAAGTTTCGTTTGAACGACGGCTGGCAGAGAAAGGGAACTAGAGTGTTGCGACGTGAGAAGAGAGCAAAAAGCGAAGGCACTGCATCTAGTCCAGAGGCTGTTTAATACGTAGGTAGGCGAAACGCGATGCTGCATCTTTTTATGTAAGCTGCGAATCCGGCCAGGGATACCCATAGAATTCAAAGGCATACAAGAAACAATCGCATCAAATACCGCATAGTTCTTATAAACGCTGAGCGCTTGGACTTGATGCAGTGATGTGGATGATTGACATTCAAATGCCGCGGCAATTGAGGCTAATACTGTCATCGTGTAGCTGTACTGAAGAGAGAATGCAACGGTACACCGCGTTGGAGCTAGCACATCATCAGGTCAGCCAGTCTAGACAGCAAATGACCGCCAATTAGCCATCAGTACATCCGGCTTACCTGGGGTAGCTTTGCAAAAGAAGAAATGCGGCCCGTCTTGCCTGACTCGGGACGGCACTACCCCGAGCTCCCCACAGATTGGGGTTGGCTAAAAGACGTCGGCGTCTGCTCTGTCGTCGGAACAATTAAACTCATTCGTTCTCCAATCTTCATCACTTTTCTTGTAGAGTTCTTTTTTGCGTCTTCTGCGTGTGTGCTTGTAAATATTCCGTATTGTACCACTACTTGAACGCACGGCACCATGTCAAAGGTTTTCGACTATGCCGAGGGTCAGTTACCGCTTCCGCATTCCGATTGAACCTTCATCGCTGACACTCCAAATCAGTCGCGCAGCACAACACAGCGGAAAGCTGCTGGGTGATCCTCTACGGCAATGTCTACGATGTAACGCGCTTCATCCCCAAGCACCCTGGCGGCTCCAAAGTCATCCTCCAACTCGCCGGCACCGACGCAACCGAAGAATACGATCCCATCCACCCGCCGGGCATCCTCGAAGAGAACCTCGAAGCTTCGGATAAGCTCGGCACCATCAACACAGACACGCTTCCGAAAGAGGAGAAGACACCAGAAGAGACGGGCGAGGCGCAGGATGAAGGTCCCGTGGATCTGGACAGCCTGCTGAACCTCGACGAGATTGAAGAGGTGGCAACGAAGCAGATCCCATACAAGGCGTGGGCATACTACTTCTCTGCGAGTGACGACCTGCAGAGCAAGTCCTTCAACAACAGCGTATACCGGAGCATACTGCTGCGACCACGCGTCTTCGTCGACTGCACCCGCTGCGACACATCGACATCCTTCATCGGCAACAATGTCAAACTCCCCATCTACGTCTCGCCCGCCGCCATGGCGCGCCTCGCCAACGCCGACGGCGAATGGGGCATCGCGCAAGCCTGCTCGCAGTACGGCGCCATGCAAATAATCTCTCAAAACGCCTCGCAGACGCCCGAACAAATCGTCGCAGACGCCACACCAGGCCAGGTCTTTGGCTGGCAACTCTACGTCCAGAACGAGCGCCAGAAGAGCGAAGCCATCCTCGCCCGCATGAACAAACTCGACTGCATAAAATTCATCTGCCTGACGCTCGACGCGCCCGTACCCGGTAAGCGCGAACACGACGAGCGCAGCAAGAATGTTGGCTCCAACCTCCCCGTGCGCGCCTCGGTCCAGGAATCACAATCGCTGTCTAAGACTAGCACCAGCGCAGTTACACCCACACAAGCCAGCGAAGATGAGAAGCCAAAGCCGAAATCAATGGGCATGGGCCAGTCGTTATTCTGGGGCACAGCTGCAGATCTGACGTGGCGCTCGACTCTACCCTGGCTCGCAAAACACACGGACAAGCCCATTGTACTCAAGGGCATTCAGACACATGAAGACGCCTACCTAGCTTCTCTACACGCACCCCACGTCAAAGCTATCATCCTGTCAAATCACGGCGGCAGGGCTCTCGACACCGCGCCGCCAGCTGTACACACCCTTCTCGAGATACGAAAGTACTGTCCCGAAGTATTCGATCGCATCGAGGTATGGGTAGACGGCGGCATCAAGCGCGGGACAGATGTAGTCAAGGCACTCTGTCTCGGTGCCAAAGGTGTGGGCGTGGGACGGGCGGCGTTGTTTGGATTGGGTGCGGGTGGTAAGGAGGGTGTTGCGAGGGTTCTTGAGAGTAAGTCTTTGTTGGCATCGCCCTTCTCTTTGATCTAGTACTAACACTTCACAACAGTCCTGAAAGCGGAAACGGAGACGTGCATGCGTTTACTGGGTGTGGAAAAGGTGGAGCAGTTGGGCATGCAGTATATCAACACGCGAGCTGTTGAGCGTGATATCTGGGATGGACCGGGTTTGGAGAGGGCTGCTGTGAAGGCTAAGTTGTAGAGACGAATCTATTCTCGTTGGAAGCCGTTGAGTATCCGGACAAACTTGCAGAAAGTTTAAGAAATGAGGAACTCTTGTGAGTGTGTCTATGTCAGACTTACCGATGCCTGATCCTGCTCGTTCTCAGAGCCTACATGGGCAAGTTCTTCGTTGAGCCTACGTTTCACACCTCGCTTTCGAGACCGTGGTAAATTACCATCCTCAGGCCGCGTGTCGATTGTGGCCTGATACTCGCGTGTTCACCAGAGCCCGATCGTACTACAATCTCAGGAACAGGGTGTTCTGTAGAAGGTTCGCTAGATTGTTTCATCGCATCCTCACTGTCCTCACTCCCACGAACATACTCATGTTGCTCTCCACTAGATTTAGCCAGACTTCTCGCTGCACAGCACGTCAAAGCCGTCTGGGAGTCACTTCCGTTGACACATTACAGCGTTACACCGTTGAGGCGTCTAGACCGAGATGCTGCAATAGTTAAGCTTTGCGCATCAGCCCATCTTCCTCTTTACCCTGGGAACCTCGAGTTTGGCTTCGGCCCGCTGTCTCAACGTGCTACCTTGGCTGGGCGTTCGTCTCGGAAACGCTAGGGTTACGCTACGAAGAGGAGTACACGGCATCTGAACCTACTTTGCTGGTGATGTCTTGGAGGATACCAAGGACATTAGTGCTGGTTTCTTGACCAGTCGGAATTTAGTCTAGCATTCGGTGAAATGGTCTAGAACGATGGTCGGAGGAATAGTTGGGTCTTCCGCCAGGGGACAGTCACGGTATTATCCATGACCATGGTCATGGTCTTTTTACCATAGTAAAACGGTTTTGAGACATGGTATGACTTCTCTTCGGTGGACATCCAGTCGACCCGTCGAATAGCTTAATGCCAGACTACGACTTCCCCATCACATGTTTCACTGGTGAATGTGATGGAGTAGTGATAGCGTGAGACCGTCATTCTTACTCAGAATCTACCGGTGCATGCTATAGAGCGAGGGTTTTCCTAGTGCGAGCGTACACACGTCTGAAGGCATCCAGCGTTGTGCCTGAAAGGTGGAGTTGCGTGGTTACATAGGAAAACCAAGCCACCCCTGTTCCTTGCCGATGTATCAAACGGCGCCACCAACCAAAATTCAGCCTTACCCACCATGTTGGTTCGTACTAACGCTCCTGCAGCCTGCCACGTGTGTGCCTTCTGCATCAGGCATGTACCCTCTATCCCCCACCAAGGGTTGTTCGTCACCAATGCTTCAACAACGTGCCCGTAGCTTCGCCCGCTCCGTGCCGGATACAGCGTCTCCTTCGACTTGTACCGCGCCCTGTACTGCTGGCATCGCAGAAAGACTATTGGGGCGTTTAATGACGTTGCTTGTCCACAGTGACACCTGACGCTGCGCGCAATCTTGAGAGGAACGCGCTAGAAGGGTGGCTGATTGCTGATTGATGCAGACGCCTAGGATAATGCAGTCTGACGTGCTCGTCGACGTTGCAAGCCCAATCAGGATATGCATCTATGGTTTCGGGGATTCTTACAGCTGGCTCGGTTGCGGCACGATCCTAACGCCGCATTCATTATGAAGACATAGGCCGGCTGTGGCGGCAGTAGGTCCCATGCTATAGCTGTTTGCATGCGATAGGAGCACAACGAGGCCAAGAGAGATTGGCCGGCGGGAGCTGTTTGGAAGGGGAAGAGCATTCCGTGCATCAGAGCAGGCAGGGGCTTTGAGGTATTCCATCGCCCTCCGGTGATGCACCTTGACATCATCCTCTCCAGAGGCATGGTAAATAGTGCAAGTGGACCCGAATGGCCTGCCGCCCTGTTCTCGTGATGCTACTCCCACTGGAGGACCCTGAAAAGCTATCGTGAGGAGCTTGGACAGCTGTTGGATGCAAAGCGACGGGGGCTGAGCTTGCGAGCTTGCTTCACTATTCGCGGCCGCGGTGAGATTGCGATGATGAGGTACGGGTGCGCGCGCGGGGCCCAAATGGGGGAAATTATATAAAGCGACCCTGACACTTATCGGGCCCGTGGACTACTGTGTGTTTCGAAACATCTCTGCTGTCTTGCTCATCTTGATGACCGTGGTACTGCCTTCCTAAATCAAGATCAACGGACTATTTCACCGCGACTGCGCCCCTTCTCTCCGTTACCATCGTCTAAATACGGGTTCCCGTCCAAGATATCTTGCCCTTCTCAGAACGCAACTCGACTCCATCTCTCCCTCTCTCTGCTTCTCTCGGCTGCGCCTCATCTACCCCGGCTACCACTTCCGCCCGCTCGATCCGGTCAACTACGCACCATGAAGGACTGCCCGACGTGCAAAGGCAATGGAACCACAAAGTGCGACGCCTGCAACGGCAAGGGCTGCCCATCGTGCAAGCGGTCCGGCAGCAACAAGTGCAGCGTGTGCGAAGGCACCGGCGCGATACATGCGGAGCATTGAGCTGGTCCTGTAAACGAGCTGGAACTCCGAGGTGCGCACAGCCACAGGCCCCCTCCCTTACACAGCGCATCATTCACTCCCATGTCTGAGCGCTAGCCGATTGCTTCCGAGACACGACCGAGCATCGACTGACATATCGCAGATCATCCTCGTCTTGCCCATTCATTTCATTTCCCTTTGTCCCATTAGCGTTTTGCACACAGTCTTTATCGTCGCGCGGGCGCAGAAAACGATCAAGTTGGTCACCGTGTGGGGGGTTGCGAAGAGCGAGATACGCAGAGGCGGCAGGATTGCGGCACTGGAAAAGGCACGTCAGCCAACACGTGCATGAGATTATACCCAAGGAGGCAATTTCCGACTGTTCCGGAGTTTCAAAGTTTAAGGCGTTGACGGTCTGTCACTTTTTTCATTGGCCGAACTTAATTGTGATTGCGAAAGAGCTGGATTTTACGGGTTTGAGGGTATCGCGAGGACGGGGGGTTGGGTTGATGACGTTTGTCGTTGTCGGCTCGCTTTGGCTCGGGCTACCAGTAGTGCTGCAGCTGCCGTTTCGCCGGCGCGGTAACACGAGCTCCTGAGCACTCGTCGCTTAGATAACAATCACAAACTACTTCCCGCTCTGAACGCAGGCCGTCGTTGTGCACCCGTATACGTTATGCGAGGCTTTCACATGCGGATGTGCAGTCTGGTCTTGCCGAATGCATGACCAGCAACCGATTCGGTGACTACCGCAGGCACGGTGAGTGACAGGAATGACAGGAACGGCGCTTTCTAGCGCCTCTTTCGCGGAAAGAGATATTTATCTTGAATCTCATTTTCCGTCTAACTCGAACAAGGTCGCCAGCGATGCTAGATTCCAGTTGTAGAACGTATCTTCGCAGGCTGAATAGGAGCAGCTTTGACACTTCCCTCCTTCAAACTCGCCCGCGATACCGCCCGGCGTGGAACACGTCTCAGCGACCAACTTGAGCATTCTCGCAGAGACTGGCTAGAAGGTTCATCGCTACCTGACTGTAAGATGTCACTGAATGCGGCATTTGTTACAAAGCCTTCGGCCAGGACCAAGGCGTCTTAACCCGTATTCCTGGACCAATAGCCTCAAACCACGTCTTCAAAGTCTCGTACCTGAGTACATGGCTGGGCACGCATGACGAAGACGCGAATCAGTGTACTCTAGGCTCATGATTATTCAATGCGTATGTTTGGCGCAGAGAGCTTACCCACAGTGAGCAGTAGCTGGCATGAAACAAGTCACCTTTGGTGTCACTATCACGGGATAGGCTTTCGGCAACCTTCGCGGCGCAGCCTCTCATGTCAAGGAATTCCCTGCTGGTCTTCAGACAAAGAGGAAGGGATATATAGGCGGGGTTCCGCAAGCTACATGATTAGGGAAACGTAACTATACTGTTGCATTGATACCTGTAACTGTATTACTACGCTACACAGAATGAGGCTACCATTGCGCGGCTCACAGAGTCCTTACAGCTTACTATAGCATTGAACTTGTGTCAATAGCGTCCATGATAAATGTCACCGAGCGTCCAAATGTGCACGGCATATGTGTTTTGAAAGTGTGTCGTCCATTGAGCGACTTGTGCGAGTGTTAGTATTGAGCTCCCACGGCCTTTCCTAATCGATTCTTCTACTCTCAATATATCTCTTACCCGATGACTTTGATGGGATGGGGTTTGCTTCACTCAAAACCTTGTGCAGCTATCAAGAACTGAAGTGTTTACGGAAAGCAAACGCTGTGACAATGATGCGGGGAGTAGACAATACTAATCGCATAAGCATACTACCATAAAGCTCTGACTGCTTCAAGTGCTTGCGTATTTGCTGGTGGCTCTGAGACCCTCATCCTTTGTCCCTCTATTCGGGCATCGAAAAAACTGAGTTGTTAGCCACAAGCATTCAAATCAAGTTGTGTTTATTTCATGTAGTAGTGGCTTCGAAAGTCCTGCAAATATAGGCAGAGTCTACAAGGCTGAGCCTGACCGTAATTGGAATTTGATAAATTCTGGGCTCATGTGTGGCAGAGCTTGTTTGTGTGTGGCTTTAGATCATGTGCAGAATCACACGAAGGTTTTACCTCTTGGTCTTTCGCACAATTAATGAACGAAGCTTAAAGACGAGCTCAGTACAAACAAGAACCTACAAAACCTGAGACCATAGGCCTTACTTGAGGAGATAAGACCTTATATTTGCGTAGATTGAGTGATGTGCCTGCATTCTCGGAGTCTACCCCACTTTCAGTCCCCGCCACCACGCAAAAATTCAGCACCAATGCGGCCGACACAACACTTTGTTCCCTTGAATGAATGCACATGTCTGGACGTCCACGAGAGCAAAAAACGACCGATGTGGGACTCGAACCCACAGCCTCAGCCTTAGGAGGGCTGCGCGCTACCATTGCGCCAACCGGCCAGATGTTGCTTTATGACAAATTTCTTCGTAGAAAAATATATATCCGTATTGCAAAAGCGGGGAGTGCACTCTTAGGACCCCTCACGCAGAATAAAGCCCCCCCCCCCCGGTCATATGCCGGCCAAGTCCGGCTCTCCACACCATTCCATTGTTCTTCAAATACATCGGTCCTTCGCTTTTGGCTCTGGTTCACGATAGTTAGAACCTTACTAAGCCAGGGCATGCGGTCTAAGATAAAGCATCCTTTGAACAAACCACTCCCAACACAAACATGGTCTCGGATATTGTGAAAATACAGACGTACATCTCTCGACCCTGAGCTCGCGAATCGGAGAGGTTGCACTGCGAGATTGTGAACACAGTCTGTCGATCGAGTTGATTTGAAGACGATAAAGAGGCAGCCGAGCTTGCACGTTTCAACTCATGCTGTTCAATACTATGGATATCTCTTTTGTATGTAAGCCTCCCCTTTCTTACTATACACCCGCTCCATGACAAAATGCTCGCTGATCTTACAAGAACCCACGCGCTAAAAACCAGAGTATCATAAAACATGGCCAGAACGTAGATGCGTAACCCGTCAACAAAGATCAATCAACAACTCCAGTGCACGACACGTCAAAGTCGTTCTAGGCACTTTCAGCCCTTCCACTGCCGCCGCCTTCCCGGCTAGTCCTTCTCTTCGGTGTTGGTCGTACGTCTGCTCTTCCCTCCGTGGCAGCCTCATACCCACCGTCTTCTTCCATTTCACTCATGCTTGAGGCGTTACTCAGCATACTGGCCCGCTTACTCTGCCAAGGTAGATTGCCTTCATTAGGTGTACTCGGTCGAGAACTGACGGCAGGTCTTTGCGGTGGCTGGCGTGCCGACTGCGCGTTGCCCTGTGTGATGGTTGTGCTGGAGCGGAGAGAAGACTTGCGACTTGTAGTTGTGCTATTCGACGCATTACTCCATCGGCGCTCATGGCTTTCCATTGGGCGGAGGCGACCGTCCATGTCTACGTCTGGTGTGGGCGTTGTGCTGCGTGACGAGCTTCTCGAATGCGATCCGTCTCTTCCTCTGGCGGCTTGCAAGGTGCTTAGTCGCCGTTTCCGCGAGCCAGTGTGAGAGAGACTGTGGCTGTGTCCGTGGTGGTGTCCGCTCTTTTCGACGTCTGCACTCCGTCCACTGATACCGCGAGCGCGCTTCCATCCCCGCCAGCCGGTCCACCACAGCCAGCCTCCTTCTTCTCTTGCAATCTCGCGTTGTCTGGCCCGGACGCGCTTCCGCAGCTCGGCTCGTCGCTCGTTCTCGGTGGCCCAGTATTCGTTCCTGTAAACTTCCCACTCTTGTCGGAAGTCGGGCGTGAAAGGCTTCGGGAGCAGGAGCAGCTTGATGTAGTCGCCTCCAGGCGCAATGTCTTCTTCGGCGTATTCCTTGCCGTCTTCGGTTATGCGATGGCGGGGTCGGCCGCCGTCCAAGGCGTGCTTGTTCTCCTGCGCAATGTTGATGAAGTGGTATGAACTGCCGCCCTGCTCGCCTCCCCACAGCCCGCCAGAGAAGGGCACGATAAAGTGTCCCCATTCCACGAGCTCCCTCCACCATGGCCCTCTGATTACGACAATCTTGGCGTTCATGCCCCTCAGGCCTCGGTTTGCGACTCCAATCCAGCGTCGTGGCCATCGTACTCCTCTTTCCCACTGGCCCGTCGCCCAGAAGAGCAGAGCGGTGACGACGCCTGTGATGAAGCCCACCTTCTGCAGCATGTCAACGAGCCAGTACTGTGACCCGCCAATGCCCTTGCCATCCTCTCGCGGGCGCAACCATAGCAGGTAGAAGCAGAAGCCGATCCATACGGCGAGCAGTGTGAGGACGAAGGTGTTCTGCCGCCGCCGGGCGCGGAGGGTAAGGTACTGGCTGCGGAGGCTGGCCTCGAGGATGAGCAGGTTCAGGTAGATCTGCGGCGGCGACGAGGGCAGGAGCGACGTCGGGTCGCTGAGGACGGGCGGGCGCGGCGTCTTGATGGTGGGCAGGCGGCCGTTGGCATCGTGGGGCGGGTCCGCGAGGATGGACGCTGAGTACGGCGGCGGGTCTCGTTCGACGCTCTCGGCCACCCTGTGCAAGCTCGTGCTCGGCGCCGGCGCGCCCTTGACGAGTTGGTCGAGTGTTTGCGGCGCCATCACGCCTCTGTCTGGGGATGCCGTGCGCGTGTCGGTAGAACTGACATGTGAATGCGACGCTGGCGACACGAAGGTGCGAGTGTTGCTATGGGATCTTGTCCCAGGCTGGTGTCCTTCTCTCTACCACCACCAAACGGTTGCGTGCACGTGAAAGAGAATGCGCACCGCGTACGAGGGGCCCGCGTGCCTATATCAGATGCTGTGCATCCGGCGCGAAGTCGGTCTGGCACTCCGATGATGCACCCGCTCGCTTAGCTGGGGCGGTGAAGACATGGATTGCTGGCATACCTGTTTACCCCACAATGCTAGCATGCGATAGGAAGGCCGTGCTGGCTATCCTTCACGGAAATGGGTGACACGTCTTGCGCCCTGCAGTAGTGAGCGATGTGTACGGAACGGGGCGGGGGTGAAGTATGCAGGGGCTCATGTGAGATCGTCTTGCGGAACTGAGGGGTACCATTCACCGATACGAGGTAAGACACTGGTTGTGGTGGGTTGAGAATTTGTATCCGTTGAAGCAAGCCTGCGGTTGAAGAGGCCCTATACTAATATGGTGGTAGATCCAACACGTTCGCAATCGAACGCTATACGTGAACAAAACGCCCAAAAATGCTATCCGTCTAATGCGTCGACATCTATGCGCGCCTCTTTGCCTGTTCTCTTTGCCGGACTTCGTTCATTTCTTCCAACATGACGCGGTTGAACTGCTCCCATCCATCCAAGTACACATGATGACCGGCCTTGTTGATGATGACGACTTTGCCTATACCATGGTCATTCTTCTCGTCTGCAGATGCTTTCACTAGTATCCGCTCCCGCTCCTGCTTCATCTTCTCTGCGGCAGCAAAACCACCAGCGACGTCCATCCAGTCATTTTCGCCGTACATGAAGACGACTGGGAAGCTCGTCTCGCGCTGTGCGGTGGGATTGGCGGCGGTGTCGCCGTCCACTGTGGGCTTGTCATGCGCTTGTAGGTATTGTCGACCAACGCCTTGAATCCTTCGAATCATCGGACTTCGGGCGAATGCACCGGGAGCAAGCAGGTACGACAGCGCATACTCGGAACTACCCCGTTGGCGGAACAGAGCATAGCTGTAGTCGTGCAGGGCTTGAGCCTCCTCTTCGGGCAGTTGTGAGAAGCGGCGTGACGTCCAACCTGATACTAGACGCGGGCCGAGGGGTCCCGACCAACGTACAAAGGTAAAGGGCGAGACCATGTTGGCCTCCCAGAGAGAATAAAGCCACCAGGGCAATCGTCTTTTCGGTGGCTGTTTGGGTTCTTTTGCAGTGCCCTCTGTCAAAGAGTCAGTCAGGCTTCACAGATTTGTCCCAGACGGTACGTACCATTCTTGCTTCGCTGATTCATGAAGTTGTTGTTGTCCGCTGTCGATGGCTGTACGCCGTTCCGGTTCGTGTCGGCCGCATCCTGGGTGAACTCGTTCGCCATAGTCGAATCTTGCGGATCAGGCATCTCCTCATCAACCGCGTACGGGTCTTCGGGGATACCGACTGGAGACGCAAGTATCAACTTGTTGAGATGACCCGGATACTTCAGTGCATAGGCAACAGCTAGGTATCCTCCTAAGCTGTGTCCCAGCAACGTGAAGCGATCTAACCCCCTCTTTATCCGCCACTCCTCGAGCGCATCTACAAACCATGACTCGGTCTCTGCGATCTTTCCCTCCTTGTCCTTGGCATGAATCTTGAAGGCCGGTCGACTGCTCCGGCCCATGCCGAGCAGGTCCAGCGCAAAGACTTTCCAGCCTTCAGCGCGGGATAATAACTCGAAGTTGCGGTAGAAGAAGCCCAATCCGGCACCGTAGCCATGCAGCATGACCAAGTTGTTCTCCACATCCTCGCCCAATCGCTCCACGGAGAATTCGTTCAGCGCGCGGTCCTTGCCACTCAATTCCACCATTTGTGAGTTCCATCTTCGTGGTCCGTATGGGTCGTTGGTGGCATTCGTCGTGGTGTGGTCTTCGGGGTGCTTCGGTGGCGCATCGAGGTCTGTTGTGGAAGGAACGGCGGAGGCAGGAGCGGTGCCCGTTTGCGTATGTGTGGGTGGGCTCTGGAGATGTGGGATGTAAGAGAGGACACGATGCTCTGTTCTAAGATTCGCATGCGCAGTCAGTACACGTCTCATATGCAATTCAAAAAGAGTCACCACTTACGCCATGGGGGATAGGCCTGCCCACCACTGGTCAAATCCCGCTTTGGCTGACAGAGGAAACCATTTGGAAAACCTTCCCTGCGCCTCTCCCTGCTCTTTTGCGCGTTGGCTCGCCAGCATAGCCTGCTGGCCTCCCTGCCTCCCGTCTTCGCTGTCCTGCCCGGCCATGGTCGAATTTCCTTTGTTGTCAATTCTAATGGGCGTGCTCAGGCTCAGACTGATGTAGCTCGCGCCGCCGAATCCCGCGCTCTTATGTATGACGCTGCGGGCGCTGGGTCTGGCTAGGTAACTTCGTAGCATTCGCAGGCGCGCTGAAAGTAACAATGCTTGTGATGACAGAGAAAAAGAACGCGAGAAGTAGACTGAGGGTGGAATGGTGGCGGTATTTGCGGCGTGTCGCAGAGCACCCTCGGGGCGCTGCCTGCGACGGATTTGTTTTGGTACGATATCTTGACGTAGCCTCTGGACGAGTTACGGTGGCGGAAACGCGATGGCGACGCGGAGATAAGAGCGCCGACGTTGGTCGCAGTCCTCGGACAAGTAATCTGGCCGTCTCCGTTTCTATCGACTTCCAGATGGCTACGCGTGTTGGTACGGCGAATTAGGGGATTAGATTTGAGGCGAGTCAAAGGTAGATGTGATTCTCCTCCGCCTTCTGCTTGGGAAGTCGCGACTGATATGCCTGCCCACTACCCCACTGCAAGGGTTCGTCGAGCCTCAAGTTCCGTGTGAGACCCTTCGGCCTATCAACCGCACGAGACCCACCACACCGCCATCAGGCTCACATGGTTTGGATCCTGTGACATGCAAGGCAAAATAGTGTAATCGATTACTTCCATTAAGTGTGATACGTCATAACGTCGTCTAGAGTACAATGCTAACAACTCCAACCCAAATGCAAATGACCCGCATGCATGTAAACAAAGTAGTGTACAGTCCTGATTAGGGTAGCCCAGCAGATTCCTATCTGTTACTGGGCTCCTCGACCCAGCGTATTCTTCAACCTCTCCAGCAGCTCATCGCGGACAGCGAAGCGTGTTGCAGCGCGACTACCGTGGCCGCTGTGTTAAGCTTCAGATGTTGATCTCGAGGT
Source organism: Alternaria sp. BMP 0032 (assembly GCA_023758005.1). Taxonomy (NCBI): domain Eukaryota; kingdom Fungi; phylum Ascomycota; class Dothideomycetes; order Pleosporales; family Pleosporaceae; genus Alternaria; species Alternaria sp. BMP 0032. The sequence goes on from JAFVMD010000030.1 coordinate 328,904, forward strand.
AGATGTGCCTTGTGGCTGTGTAATGACCTTTGGTGCTAAGTGTGCTGGTCGGTCTTTCGATGGCCCGCCATCTTTCCGTGGCGGAGGGATACCGGCAATGCCTTCTGAGGCGGGTTGTGACTGTGGCCACAGTGTAGGTGCCGGTGCCGGTCGCGGCCATCTCGGTGCGAATATGCGCTGGTGAAAAGATTCCTTCATATCGAGGTATATGGCTAGATCCTCATACGAATCGCTGAGGTTCTTGGGCGTACGTCATGGTGTTCGCACTCATAACACTTTGCTGGCTCATGCGCGCGCCCCGGGTGTCGACTCCACTGCCAGGCCTCTGCTGCTTCTGCAGGCGCCCATTGTTGTTTGAGCTCCCCGACTCGGTCCTGGTCTGAACAGAGAAAGGTCTTTGTGGTGGTGCCACACCTTGCTTTTCGAATAGTGTCTCCTCGCTCATAGGCGCTTGGTTCAGTACGCTTTGCGGTTCCGGGCGGCGCTTTCGCTTGATGCAGCAGCAGTTGCGATCATATGGATAGGCCCAGAAGAGGTAGCAGACTGCCCAGATCAAGATGATGCATGGTACAATTCCGAGGCATACAATGAGGGCAATCGCTGTTGGTGAGATTCCGCCGTTGCCATCTGAGTCTTCTAGGAACCGTGCTTGGAGATGGTGGATAGCAGGCATATTTGTGGTAGTATTTCTGGTTGGTAGAGTGTTCGAGGTCCGATCTGGCGGCGAGGTAGATAGAGTTGTGTTTATTCAATGCAAAGAACAGGTTACAAACGAAAAGTGTCAAGAGGTAAGGTGAGAGCGACAGGAATGGACGGGTTACGGAGCGTTGTGAAGCGAAAGTCGTACGTGAAAACTGTCTGGAACAATGAACAGGTGCTGAAACGAAGGATGACAGTTGCCGGTGAAGCGCTTTGTATGCGGGTCTGGTTAAGCCACCCGTGGAGACGTCATGGGGGCTGTGGAGAATCGACTGACGCACATGGCCGCCATGCCGAGAAGTCGGAACTCCTGGCGGTTGCGCGTTCTCATACACTAGAGCGATTAGACATGCGCTACACTCTTGGTGCGAAGCCGACTTCTCAGTAGTCTGTCTCTTCACAGATGCTGTTGCTTGTCAGTCCTTGCGCTTGATGCCTTGTTCACGACTGAATGATTCATCGACATTCTTGAGCTATTCAGATCTACCCAGCCTCTGATGAAGCGACCAGGATCCTGAGACTGGGCCTGATTACCAGGGGCTGCACCTGACGATGTCCTCAGAAAGCTACACTCGTGCCGTCTCAGCCGCAAGCCCAAAAACCTGGAGGATGGTGAGCGCTACAGGCGACCATGTCATTGACGTGTTGTGTCCTAGTATGAAGCGTTAGCCCTGTTTCCAACTAGCGAGGCCGGAAGGCGCGGCGATGACCGCATGGATGTCAGACTAAGCCGGCCCAGATCACTGCGTGTGGGGTAAACGTCTGCATCGTGCCAAATCGACATGAACCTGAGTACACAGGGTCGTGGGCCTCAGGTTCTCTGCGTTGTGCTTCATCGCATCGCTGGAGGCAGGAAATGAAGGGTGCAGATGTGCATCGTCTGCGTTAGACGGATGTGGGGCAGCCGATCTCGTCTGACAATAGGCGAAACGCGCAATCTGCAAGCGCCCACACTCAGGGATCAACTCTCAGGACGAGTACGTACCGCCGTGCTTAGCAATCGTTTTCGAGATGCTGCGCGAATTGCTCTGCCAAACCTCTTGTCGTCCGGCTTCGCCCAAATCCACCACCTCAAGATTCTTGAGGCCGTCTTCATTCGGACTCGCGTCTTTGGCGGCCCGAAGTGTCGATTGGAAGAGCGCTTCCGTTTCGTGCCATGGCATGGTCTGGTCACTCTCGGCATGAACAAGGACCAGCTTGAACCTCGAGCAGGTACCTACTCGATTCATCAGTATCGGATCAGACGGAGTTGAGTAAATTTGATCGTCGTATAAACCACGACCTGGCTCCACAACAGTTTGGGTGCTTCGTCAACTTACGCGCCATTGTTGCCAGTCGATCGTCGCTTCGCCAGGTATCTACCATCTTACGGGCAAACCAGGCCTGGAAGGCCGGGAACACCTTCACAGGCGCAAGAACAGGCACAACGCCACCGATTGAATATGACGAAAATGCGTTTCCAGCATTTGTAAAGGCTGCGCACAGAACGAGGCCAGCGAACTCTATGCCGAGACTGGTCGCGTAACGGTGTGCAATGCCTGATACGACAGCGGTCCCTAGTGAGTGTCCCAAAAGTACGATTCGCTCGGGAGGTATGAGGCAAGTCTTCAAAGCCCAGTCAATCACAGCCTCTGCATCGTTCAGTAGACCAGACTCCGAGGGTTCGCCTGTCGAGATGCCAAAGCCGCGATAGTCGAATGCTAGAACAAACATCTTCTCCGACGCTCCAGCAGAGAAGCATCGATACTCTATAGTGCGGCGCTCTTGTGCTAACGTGGCAGAATTCCCGTGAAAGTAGATGAGTAGTCTGGCTTCCGGGTCGTTGCGTAGCGCATTCCAGGCAACTGTATTCTCTACGTCGATGCCTGTCTTCTCCCCGATGAACGCATCGGCATTCTTAGCATATATGCCCAATGGTGCTATAAGCCATGCGAAGAGTCGCTCTCCGTCTTTCGAAGTAATGCGAAAGGGTATGACCTGGTTTTCTGATCACATAAGCCCAAAGAACAACACGGCGCAGAGGTTCGTCATCAAGACCTAAGGAAGTCGACATACTCAGGAATCCCGCTCTTTCAGGCTGCGTTAACCATTGCCCGGGGAAGAACGTGAAGTTGTGGAGATATAGCATTTCTGAGTTCGTTAGCGTTTGCCTGTTTTCGTTCACTCGGCAAGTGTTTTCTAACGTTTCTGTACCCATGGTAAGCAGCATAGTAGCGTGGCCGGAATCCATATCAGACTGAGAAAAGACAGAGTCGTGCCGATGGATTCATAGATGCTCATGATGGAGTTGGTCGTGTGCTTGATGGCGGAAGCGATTCGCACCGGGAAAGAAGCGGGAGGGTTAGCGCGCCGTCCATGATCGCTCGCACTGCCTGACTGCCCGCTCAGGCGCTCAGTCAAACGCTGGCAAAGACGCGCATTCTGTCCGCTGTTTATTTCTGCTGAAACCCGCGATCAGCGATTATGCGCACTGGCTTAAGAGTAGATGCAATAGCTCAGGCGGTCCGGCTGCTAGATGAGGGGTACCGGTGGTCGGGAAAGAGGCATGCGGCGTCGCGCGCCTACGCCTGGTGCCTGCATCAACTAAAGGTACCGCCAGCAACACCACTACTGAGACCACAGACACCACTTGTATCAAATGTTGTGTAAAACTCTACAAGCTGACATATGATCGCAAATCCCTTTTAAATATTCGCCTGACACGGACCCTGGGCGAACCCACGAGTGGTGACAGCCATATCGAAGACGAGTCACTTCATAGAAGTATATCCCGACATACTGGAGGGGCGAAGAATATAGTGTTGAATTGCATTAAATATTCTATTTCGACAACTGGATACCAAAACTTGCTGGAACCTGGGCATTGTCTCGTTCGTCTCTTAATGGTTCGCAATTCGAAAGTTTCAACCGCGCGCTTTCCATCCTCAGGAGACTACAATTATATTCACTTGCAGTCCGTCCAGCCACCAGAGTCCCATAGCTACAAATTTGGTCGCTTACTTGTTCACTCCGTGTTCAGGTACTGTTGAGGGTTATCTTGCTAGTCTCCCAGATCTGGTGGCCTACGGCCTTTCTTGCGCCAGCTGAACGGCTGGTACTCCTCAGCTTGCGAAGAGGTGTTGTCAGCTGGCGACTCATATTGTGACTTGTCGACCTCAGAGTACAGGCTGGGGTGTAGTGCGACCTTCATCTGTTGGTCTTTAGTATTGACGAACCCCAGTGCGCGTCGCATCTCAGAGTCTGTTGCGGATTGACGCTGTAGAACTGCATTGGCGTCCTTGTACTCTCTGGACTCCAGACATGCCATCGCGTTGGCGATATTCATCTCCTTTTGAAGAGAGTAGTCATCGCCATGCTCAGTGGGTGCGTATGCAGTGTAGCGCTTTGGCTCATCGGACTCATTGCGGAGAGGTCCACGAACGCTGGACGCGTCTGGCGCTGAGACTTCGGTGAAGATACGCATTTCCTTGTCGTCTTTCTCGGGGTCAAAGTATGTTGAAGACGCCGAATATGCAGAGGAACGAGCCGAATACCGATGCCCATCATTGTAGTTAGTCGGCAAATCTGGAGGGGCTGATGACTTACCTCCGCGGACAATGCGAGCTTTTATCTTCTGGAAGAATGATGGCCCCCTTTCCTTTTCAGCCTGGTAGATGGTCGGTGCGCGAGACATTTTGTGTCCAAGATATCCAGTTTCCTGATCGAGCTCTGAAGAAGTGTAATGTGCCCAAGGGGTCTTGTTTAGCATATCACGCTTCATAACCATTTGCGGTGTGATGCGCTTCAGCTCCCCGCACTCCCACTTCGAGATCTGCTCTTGCAGATCTTGGCAAGACGAGCATTTACCTTTGAATCGCATGAAGACTAAGTAACCTATCATTGCGATGAGAAGGATAGCAAAGAGGATGAACAGTGAAAGGATGACGATGACGGGGGTATCGTCGAAGTGGCGTTTTGAACCTGATGGAATAACGGTGGTCGAGGAAGGAGGTAGTGACGTTGGTGAGGGGATCTTCGATGAAATCGAAGTCGTGGGTTGAGGTATCGTGCTGCTCAGGCTTGTGGAAAGACTGACGGCGGTTGTCGGAGATGCGGACGGCTCGAACGTAGCCTGGGCAACGTCTGTGGGGTACACAGTAGTGTACTCCGTCAGCATGACCACCTTTGCTTGTGCCATACTTTTCATTTGTCTCGGTGTCAAATAGCTTGGCTTTGTTCTGTGATGAGATGTCTTATGTGAGGGGTTCTTGCCTTATTGGTCGTCTGATGTAAGGTGGGATGAGAGAGATTATAAGTAGTGCCTTGCTTCATGTATTAGAAGCTGTTTGCAGTACGTATGAGCCCAGTATGTCTACAATGCACTGATCAGCTGATTGGATTAGCTCGGCCACAGAGGAGACCACGTGTACCCACAACGCTGACCAGTGATAGTGAATATCACGCGCCAGAGACCTAGTACCACTGCTTCTTGTGTCTTGTCTACTGATACATCTTTCAAGACATTACACAATCTCTCGCAGGTTACATGAACAGACGAAGGGGATTGATTGGATACAGAACTCCAGCCTTGCGACATAAGAGACATGTTATACAAAAGATCATTCAGAGTTCACATCTCACGCCATGTTATATGAACTAAAGCGCGGCTATGATTTGAACTGCCTTTGCACATGCAATGGCCTCGATGATTGACATCAGGACTGCCCAGAAGTTGCATTGTCATTGGCGCTTACGTTCAGAGTCACTTTGATCTTACGAAAACACGAAAAAAAGCTTTGGTGGGTATTGCTTCATTATCCATATCATCACAATCCCAACCAGACGGTGGAAATAGTGATGAAAGTTTCCAGCATCGGACGTCAATTCGAAAAGGAAGCTAAACTACATATTGTTGGCCTCCTACATGGCGTGCTTGGCATCTACATGCTCGGCGTGCGAGACCGAGCCCTGCTTAGCAGCGACTTCCTCAACACGGCGCTCGATGTCGAGACCCCACTCTGACGACTTCATGTTGGGAACAAAGAGAGGAGCGTTGGTGAAGAGGTAGTTCATCTCCTCGAGAGGACGCTTGGCGGTCTCGGGCAAGAAGCAGTAGAAGAAGACGGCATTGGTGAAGTTGCAGATCTGAGGGATCGATTAGCTTGAGATCATGTTATTGAGCTGCGAGAGTACTTACAACGAACAGCAGGTAGAACCTCCATCCTACGGATACCATGCCGAGCTCGGTGACTTGGCCAATCAAAGTATTGAAGGCAAAGGACGTCATGGTCGCGATCGATACACCCTTGGAACGGGTCTTTGTGTCGAAGATCTCGGCGGGAATAATCCAAGACAGAGGTCCACAAGTCGAGGAGAAGCAGAAGTTGTACAGCCAGGTGACAGCAATGAAGCCCCACGAAGCACTTGCGTTTCCAGTTGATCCCGGAGGGAAGACAGCCAGCATAATGGTGGATACGATGAAAGTAAGGCAGTTACCAAGGTTACCACCAATCAGAGTCCAGCGACGTCCCAGTCGGTCGATGAAGGCAATGCAGAGCGCTTGTCCGCAAAGAGCAAGAACGGAAGAGATGGCCTGGTACTTGAGCGCCTCGGTACCATCAATACCCATCTGCTCGTAGATGGTAACTGAGTAGTATTGAATAGCCGAAACACCAGTCATTTGAACGGAAGCCTGAAGCGCACATGCGAGGAAAAGACGGCGGAAGCACGACTTATCCTTGAAGAGCTCGAGATAAGATTGAGCCTCATGCTCTCGCTCAAAACTGAGGGCTTCCTGGATTTGCTGGAACTCGGCTTGAACCCAAACGTCGTTGGTGTCACCATGGGCATGAAGCTTGGCCAGATTCTTAAGACCTTGCTCGACCTTGCCTTTGCTGATGAGCCATCTGGGCGACTCGGGGAACAGCATGATAAGAGCGGCCAAAAAGAAGGCAGGTACGACCTGGATACCCAGTGATGTTCGGAATTGACCGTTGTCGCTGTCCGGAAACCCGATATCAACGCCATAACTGATCCAAGCGGCGGCTAGGGCACCGATACCCAGCATGAACTGCACCAGTCCACCAATACGTCCACGGATGCTGGGATGAGCCAGTTCGGATTGATACAGAGGGATGATCATGACGAGGAATCCGACACCGACACCAGCGAGGACACGTCCGGCGTACATGAAATTGAGGTTCACGGCAGCAGTCTGCAGAGCACCTCCAAGCATGAAAATCTACAATCATCATTGCGTTAGCGACAGTGCGCACCAGTAGACATCTTAGAAAGTACTTACGCAGGCTCCCATCAAGATAGTAAGTCGTCGACCGAGGTAGTCACCGGCGGGACCACCGAACATGGCACCGAAGAAGGCACCACCGGTAAAGACTGACACAACGGCTCCCTTTGCATTTGCGCCAGGATCGTTAAACTCGCGTTTGAACGCTCCGGATGCGATGACTTGGGCGATGACACCGAGATCGTAACCGTACAGTAGCGAACCAAGGGATGCAAAAAGACCCACGAGGAACTGGTAGACTTTGGGAGGGAGCGCCATGGCTGCTGCAGAGGGGATTGAGCGCTGCAGTGGGGAGGGGAATGCGATGCGTAGAGAGACCCACCATCGGCAGCCTACTGGCCCTTTATACTTGAAGGCATTATTGATCCTGCTGCGCTGCTCCCTTGCACCATGTCACCACCCATGGCTGACCGCGGTCTGGGGAACGCATCGAACGAGGCTACTCCACGGTCTCCGCAAAGAGCGGGGACACTGACTCGACTCCGCGTTTATTCTCTCCGCGACCCGCCTCTTCATCCCTGCATCACCAGCCATCGGCGTCAATACCGAGGCGACAGCACTTGTTCGGTAGATCGTAGCCCGAATCGCTACTTTTGCTTCCAACGCGATAACGTTAGCACATGCATATTCAGGATGCAAATGTAGAATGCGCTACGTTTCCACTGGTGGAAGTCTTCTTGGCTCCCCGTGGTTGTGGCGGCAGTTTTTCTGTAAACAACAATAGTGCGGCATGTCTCCGAGATGATAGCAGCTAGCGTCCGCTGGGGAAATTCCACGAATGGGAGCATGTGTCAGCGTCGGGTGCGTCAACCAATCTGGCGTTGGCACCGACGCCGAGCCGGAGGTGGGCATGAACGCCATGAAGCCTTCAACGACATCGCGAAGGTCAGGCCACTACCATCGTGAGTCCTGATCTTGCATGTGAAGTTCTTTTCCAATACACCACACAACTCAACCTTCAAGCATCATCACCATCTGTCCTCATCATCATGGCAAGCTTCACTAAGATTGAAGAGAGCGAAACGCCTTCCATCACGATACATCCCTCTCACAAGATCGCGAAGATCAACGACAACATCTATGGAGGATTCACTGAGTAAGCTCCCAAATAGACGCCCTGCGGCTGGCGTTGGATGCGTGTTTCTTTTTCGGCTAACCGACCACGCACCAGGCACATGGGCCGCTGCATATACGGCGGCATTTACGACCCCGGCAACCCTCTTTCCGATGAGAGAGGCTTCCGCAAGGACGTCATCGAGGCTTTTAAGGAACTCAATGTGCCTGTAGTGCGGTACCCGGGCGGAAACTTTGTAGCCACATACCATTGGCTTGATGGTGTTGGACCCAAAGAGAACAGACCAAAGAGGTAAGTTATCACGGATGTTAACTCATGCGTGGCGTCCCTTGACTGCACATGTGCGTTGGGGGCTGCCGACGCGTCTTGAGGATCAGCTCCCGTTGGCCGTACTGGCGCCACAAGCGTGTCCATGTGACATCGACCCAGCCACCATTTGTTCAGCATGTCCGCTACAGGAAGCTAATTCTGAGTCTAGGCCTGAGCTGGCATGGATTGGCATCGAGCCAAACACATTTGGTACGGATGAGTTTATGCAATGGTGTGAAGAAGTCGGCACAGAGCCATATCTCTGCCTCAACTTCGGAACTGGCACTCTGGACGAAGGTTCGTTTCACCCGATCGCTATTGTCGCACACGATCTGATTACATGTAGCTCTCGGATGGCTTGAGTACTGCAACTCGGATCGCGACACTTACTACGCCAACCTTCGTCGCAAGAACGGTCGCGAGAAGCCTTACAATGTATGTTCATCACCCTCTATTCACTCTTCCTACATCATCGATCATACTGACAACCATCTAGGTCAAGTACTGGGCCCTCGGCAACGAATGTTGGGGTCCATGGCAGGTCGAGCAAATGACCAAAGAAGACTATGCCAAGAAGGCGTATCAATGGGCCAAAGCCCTCAAACTTCTCGACCCAACTATCGTTACTATCCTTTGCGGTGAGACCGGTTACTCCTCCTGGGACTACTATGTCCTCAACCAGTGCGTCAAGTGGGATGTCCATGGTCTCAGTGGCGATACCACGAAGTCACTCATTGACATGCACTCCATCCACATCTACACTGCCGATAAGGACCATCTGCCTAATGCTACCGCACCTCGAGCGGCGGAGCGAGCAGTGCAAATGACGGCGAGCTTGATCGATCTTGCACGAATCGAGAACAAGGTTCCCGAGACAGTGCCCAGGCAGACTATCTGCTTTGACGAATGGAACGTCTGGGACCCCGTTCGTGCGCCTGGTGAGCTCGGAGCTGAGGAGAAGTACACACTTTCCGACGCTCTTGCCGTTTCCATCTTCCTGAACGGCTTCATCCGACAAGCCAAAGATATGGGCATGGCAACTGTCGCACAGAGCGTCAATGTCATCTCACCGTTGATGACCACGAAGGAGGGTCTGGTCAAACAGACTTCTTGGTGGCCTCTGCTTCTCTTCTCCAAGTACATGCGTGGCCACACTATCGCGCTTAATGTTCGCGCTCCAGAATACACCGGCCGCACGAACCCGAGCTGGATCCGCAACACTATCGAGACGCCCTACCTGGACTGTAGCGCCACGCTTAGCGACGATGGTTTCATTAACCTTGCTGTCACCAATGTCAACGAGAAGCAGGACTTTGAAGTTGACATTCCGGGACTGAAGGCCGACAAGGTCGAGGTGCACACCGTGACGGGTGACAATGTTGATGTGGTCAACACTGATGGCGTGCAGAACGTTGGTATCAAGGAAAGTAGCTGGGATGGGCAGGGCAAGTTCAAATTTGGCAAGCATTCCTTCACTTTGCTGAGGTGGAAGGCTTGAATGGCTGGCAGGACACAGCGCAATACTAAACGATGAGTTTGTGGAATGATCTAAGATAATTAGACATATGACATAGAAAGCCTATGCAGCAAGTATGATGAATGCAAGCACAGACTAAGAGGATTACGAGATTTGCCAAATACCATCAAGCTCTCACAGTATGTTACAGTTCTCCCGTTTCCATATACTTCTTTGCCACCATTAACCAACCATCTCGATACGCCCTCACCTCATCCGCGTATGTGTACAACATAGCTGATCCAACCACGACAAGCCCCGGAAGAATGATTAACATGACAAAGTATTGAACCATGCCCCACCATGCACTCTCAAGACCTTTGCGCATGGCCTTGTCTTCGCTCGTTTTCGGAAAACTCTCCTTGGGTACCGCTTTGCCCAAGAACTCGCAGAGAGGCTCCCATCCCAAGTCTGTGTCAGTGTCGAGCTCCAGTAATTGGTTTTGAGGTACCAACGAGCGAACAGTGTTGTAATGCTGGTCGAATGCCGACTTTGCTGCCGGACCACCGTAGTTGTTACCGTTGTGCACTCGGAATATGGAATGTATCAGTCGCATTAACGGCGCCAGTTGTGTGATGTTGAGTTGACGACAGAGAGTGAATAACCGCCACGTATCAAGACACCATATACTGTCTTGCATGCTTTGTTCCCAGTCTTCGTACCTCCTCTTCGTCAGGATGACCTTGGCGTCTGGGTAGGCCTTCACCAGTTCCGATGCGAACACACAACCAGGTAGATCCATAACGACATCGTAGTCGGCCAATAGCTTGTCGAACTCCTCCTTGCCGTACGGATCCATCTTCTGTTGATTTGAAGGCCGTTCCTGGGGCGGTAACAGGGTGACGTTGACAGCTTCTTCCCACAGCGCGAGTTCAGACGGCTTGGCAAGCACATCGCGCATCTGATGCGGGGTATAGCCAAGCTTACGGAGTGCGACTGCAATAGTGGTCGTTCCCGTACGACACATGCCCAGAACCAGGATGCGCATTGGCTTTTTGCGAGTTCGCTCGTCGCGGTCGATGAGTCTCTGCTTGGACATGCTGGGCGTAATTTGCGATAGGCTCATGTTGCTAGATTGTTGTGAATGATCGTGAGGATTGTCAGGTGAAGATACGTTTGCTGTAATGCGAAGATGCAGAGGCGTGGTGATGCATTAGGCTAATAAGCGGGCGACCGGGTGAACAGGGCCGCATGTGCGAACCGCAGGTCTGGAACGGCCAATCCTCCGCATAGTGTGCAGGGCAATGCGACGCGAGTGTTAAAGCCGCTTGCAGAATCTCATGTTGAAGCACGACTTCGCAGCTCAGTCTCCCAGTTTGATATAAAACTGCTGGTGAGGTGATGCAACTCTAACGTGCTCTTCGAGTCCGGATCCTCCATGTAACGTATCTCGTAGGCTCGGTTCGCCCATCTTGCAGCGGTCGCCCAATCTTCCACCCTAGCATGGCTTATAGCGGCAACTCTGTAGGCTTTAGCATAGTAGTCAGCAAGTCCCTCCTCCTCTACTAGTCCGGCAAGTTGAACGCTCGCCTGAGCGTCCTTTTGCGCCTGACGCTTCCCGGCCTTGGACTGTGGCGCCGTCAGCACCATTTGCGGCTCGAACTTGGAGAATGCGTTTTTGATGGTGATACGGCGATTGTCGCTAGCTATCTGAGCGGCTTGCTCGTGTGCACATGCTACACAGTCGCACTGGAAGCCATATCGATCGAGCTGCTTTTGGCGATCTTCCCGACTGAGCAACAGGGAGATGTAAGACACGAAGAATTCTTCTCCGGCCTTGATCTTGCGTGTCGCGTAGACGATGCGCTTGTTTAGTTTTTCGCTCCAGTAGTAGCTCGTGTTTGGCCGGCATGAGTGGTTGATGCGAGCGATCTTGGGGAATAGGCCGACCTGATCGCCGGTGTTGTAGGCATTGTTGCGAAAGATGGTGCCCAGAGTATCTTGAGATTTGCTGTGGACAGCGTTCGACTCATGTGTTAAAGAGAGGACCTCCTCTTGTGACTCTAGCGATAGGTTGCCAAATTGCTCTTGGAGTAGTGTAGCGACGGCTGCCATAGGATATGGGCTCCCCTTCGCAAGCTTTGGCAAACGGATTTTGAGGACAGGCGTCTCCCGTATGACGATGTCGCCTATATCCATGTCATGAGCAGCGAAAACGCCCAGACCCTTTCCTTCGCTTGCCTTGACGAGATAGACCCCCGGTAGCCCAAGGCATGTCGGGTATTGAATGTGTTGTGTGGAATTGGATGGGCATTCTTCAGGATGATATGAGAAGACTGTCGAGGGAACAAATGCTAAAAGGCAAACGAGATGGAAACGCATTTTGCAGAGTCTAGATGAGCGACCAACGGTCTTTGGGAACGATCATGATGTAGCCGGGCCTACCTGACTATGTATACGCGTGCTTGGGATGAAACGCGTTTGATACAGATGCCTCGCGGCGTCGGCCTCCTGCAGTGATTGTGCAGACGTGGCGATTCTGGGCAAGACCGTCGCAGCCCTGACGGGTGACATGACGACGAGAAATGGCGAAGGCGAGCGCTGTGTTGAAGTGCAAGCAGATGGGGAGTGTCCTGGTCACAAAGTGGCTTTTCCGCACGGCGGAACCATGCCGCGACGCGTTCCATAACGTGCAGGCGCGACAGAGCGAGCTCCTTCATCTGCCACAGTTTATACGCGTTGCGCCGTCGCATACAAGTCGCCAGTGATCAGCGACGGGCGACATGATGTCGACACGAGTATCAATTGAGATGCGATGCGGGTCTGATGGTCCCGTCAACAGCCGCCGCCGCACCTCAGAATGCCGATGACGAGTCGGCCTGCCGTCAACCCCAACCGCGACAGCAAAGCTTCCCCGCGCTCTGGTGGGGCCGCTGCCCATTCCGTACCCATCCCATGATAGCAGCAGGAGCGATGGGGCATCCAATTCTCCGATGCACGCCGTCATCGGACTTGTGCGCATCTGCTCTGAAACAAGCCTGGAGACACGACAGCTAACATACCACACGGCATACAACATGGTGTGAGTATGACGCCTGCATACACAGGCTTATCATGTACTGACTACCGCCAGCTACACAGCGTCCTTTGCCTTCTTCGAGGCGCTCTGGGAGTACGGCGTCAGTCACGTCTTCGTCAACCTTGGATCCGACCATCCCTCCATCATCGAAGCCATCGTCAAGGGCCAGAATGAGAAGAAGGGCCAATTCCCCAAGATCATCACATGTCCGAATGAAGTAGGTACTCGAGATGCACTTTAGTACGGCCAAAGACTGACGCGCCTAGATGGTCGCCCTTTCCATGGCGGACGGATATGCCAGACTGACGGGCAAACCCCAATGCGTCATCGTGCACGTCGACGTCGGAACCCAAGGCCTCGGAGCCGCAGTGCACAACGCCTCGTGTGGCCGCGCGCCTGTCCTCATCTTCGCCGGCCTGTCGCCCTTCACCATCGAGGGCGAGATGCGCGGCAGCCGGACGGAATACATCCACTGGATACAAGACGTGCCGGACCAGAAGCAGATCGTCGCCCAGTACTGCAGGTACACGGGCGAGATCAAGTCGGGCAAGAATGTCAAGCAGATGGTCAATCGCGCTCTCTCGTTTGCCATGAGCGATCCCAAGGGGCCTGTCTATCTCTATGGCGCGCGCGAGCCCATGGAAGAGGACTTGACTCCATACAAGCTGGAGATGGACTTCTGGCATCCCGTCGAACCCGTTGCCCTTCCTCCCAAGGGCGTCAAGACGATTGCTGAGGCCTTGGTGAACGCTCAGGAGCCTCTCATCGTCACCGGATACTCGGGGCGGAATCACGATGCTGTGCAAGAACTCGTGCGGGTGGCTGACAACGTCAAGGGCCTTCGTGTACTGGACACCGGAGGAAGTGACATGTGTTTCCCCGCAAATCACCCAGCTTGGCTCGGCCTACGGTACGGCAACGACCCTGCCATCAAGACAGCCGACGTCATCCTGGTCCTCGACTGCGACGTGCCCTGGATCAACACACAGTGCCATCCCAAGGAGAACGCCAAGATCTTCCACGTCGATGTCGACCCCCTAAAACAACAGATGCCTGTCTTCTACCTTAACGCTACACAACGCTACAGAGCCGACTCTTATACCTCTCTGACGCAACTCAACGAATATCTTGAGTCGCAACTCAAGGAGAAGATCTCTTCTCAGCTCTTCGACCAACGGTGGACAACTTTGCAAGAGTCGCATAAGAAAAAGCTTGAAGGCATTGCCGGCGAAGCCAAGGTTGACGAGAAGGGCCATTTCAGCACTCCATACCTTTGTTCTCAACTCAAGAAACTCTGCCCTAATGACACCATCTGGGCTATAGAGGCTGTTACACAGACCGGCTTTGTTGCGGACCAGATTCAGGCTACGCTTCCTGGCTCGTGGATAAACTGCGGTGGTGGCGGACTTGGGTGGTCTGGAGGTGGTGCGCTTGGCGTCAAGCTTGCAACTGACACCGAAGGAAAGAAGCAATTCGTATGCCAAATTGTTGGAGATGGTACCTATCTGTTCTCCGTTCCTGGATCGGTATACTGGATTGCGCAGCGCTACAACATTCCCATCCTTACCATCGTCCTAAACAACAAGGGCTGGAACGCTCCGCGTCGGTCAATGCTACTCGTACACCCCGATGGAGAGGGTTCTAAAGTCAGCAACGAGGAGCTCAACATTAGCTTTGCGCCAACTCCAGACTACTCAGGTATCGCCAAGGCGGCAAGTGGTGGCCAGATTTGGGCTGCGCATGCATCCACTGCAGACGAGCTTAGTAACCTACTACCAGATGCCATAAAGAGCGTGCTCAGTGGAACTTCAGCAGTGTTGGATGCTCACCTTGAGGGACCAGAAGGGAAATATGGGGGTGGCAAGGGACGTCTGGGGTGAATCGAGCATTGTCCATCCAGCGTTTGATAACCAGGAGGGCCTATGCTGCGTTGGAGAGTAAATGATACATAGCGAGAATTTATGCGAATACGTCCATATTCCCTTGCGTAAGATTCTCATATCCGCGTGATGATAGCTAATCATAGTCCGTTGCCGTACACAATTGGAAGATAGGCCCAATCGCGGAGTATAACTTTGTTAAACCCCGTAACATCAATATTTCCGTGAGAATGTGTCGTTTGTAGAATCAAACATGCTAGCCCAAGTGTGGGAACACAACACAAACCTCCTTTCCCAGCCCCTGCCCTCCTCTATTGACATGCGAGGAGTTACATCGGAGATTTGCCAGACGCACCGTACATCGCTGTGCTGCAGTCGTCTCACGTCAGCTATGTAGACATGATCAAAGCGCTCGAAACTTCTCGGTTGACACAAATTAGAGTTGGACAGCGCTTTGTAGCCGCGTTACTGTCAAAGCACGAAAGAATGTCGAAGAAGAAAGAGGCATCTGCATCATGACGTCGCAGCATAAGTAAACGACCACAACATCTGGCGCGCCCGTTATCTCAGATTCAAGTGGCCGAGCTATACCCGTGCTATCACCCGCCATCCGCGATACGATAGACCCATTGATGCTTTCCGGCAAGTCTCGAGCGGGGCGGAAGGGGTCGCCGTGGTCGGTGCGGACAAGCTTTCCCAGCCATCGTACCAAGGTTCACGGCACCACCAAAGCTTACGTCAAGTACGTAGCCGTCGCATTGGAGGCAATTACCCATCAGATCGACGAAAGTGCAGGACCAAGCGACGCCGTTATCGTCCACCCCAGCCTCGCACACTGGGAACAGCAGGTGCGCGCGTGCCAAGACGGTGGAACGGGCTGACCTAGCTGGAAGAGGCAGCCGCATATGCACTTTACCGTGATATCTGTCTTGCCCTACGTAGTCGGCATCATGGGTAGGTAACTCAATCTTGATGATGCCGGTCCGTGTACTCATTAATATGCTTCAAGGGTCCCTCTCACCTCCGCTTCTCACGCCCTTCCTGTCGCGCGCACATCTGCCTCACCAAGCTTTGTGGTAAATGATGGCGATCCGAAGCCCTCACCGCGCCTTAATGGCTGTCATCTTGAGCACCATGC
This sequence comes from Alternaria sp. BMP 0032, assembly GCA_023758005.1. Classification (NCBI taxonomy): domain Eukaryota; kingdom Fungi; phylum Ascomycota; class Dothideomycetes; order Pleosporales; family Pleosporaceae; genus Alternaria; species Alternaria sp. BMP 0032. The sequence continues at coordinate 344,823 of JAFVMD010000030.1, forward strand.
TTGAGCTTGCGGCAGCTGCTGTAGTGCGTCGTCATAGTGCGCCTGTGAATCCGTTCGCGCCCATTGACCCCCAGAACTGGGTCAATCCAGACAACATGACTTGGGATGGTACGTCCGAGCATAACAACGCAAATAGAAAAGGTTACTAAAGCTTTGGTCAGATTATGCTGCGCCACCCACGACCAATTGGGCTGATCCCGCACGCAAGGGCAGAGATCGAAACTTCAACATCGCTTTGGTGACCATAGATTACCCGGACTCTCCGTTCGTCGTTACGCTGCCGGCCAACTCGGACATTTTCGGAAACCCGCAACCACTCGCCGCTGGCCTGAGCCGTGAAAATGTGCCCAAATTCTACCACGATCTTCTTAATGTACCTAGCGAGCTCAACGAAGGCCACACGCTTCACGAGTATTGGATGGGCGACTCGTTCGGGAAGTACGGAGTGGACCTGACCGTGTTCGGCCCATATCGCATGCCGGCGCGAAGCTACCAGTACGGCATCGACGACGAAGAGGGCGGTTTTAATGAAGGCGCTTGTCCGGAGGGACCGCCATGCTCGGTTGATCTCAGGACCGATGCGCTCGGAGCATGGCGTGCCGATGTTGGAAATGAGACGGCAGACGCGTACGAATTGGCCTTCATTCTTTCGGCCGGCCAAGATGAATCCTCGACATGGCAGGAATTTGGTGAGATGAAGTTTCTCTCCAAAGAAGATGTTCCCGAGGAGTTTGGACCACCGGATAACTCCTCGCTCCCAAACTGGGCTAGTACACGCTACGTTGAGTGGTCATCGTGGGCTGCAGCCTCTACGATATGGCCCAACGCCGGTGGCGGTTCTTCTACCCAGGGAGAATCGAGTGGAATGGCTACATTTGCTCACGAACTATCGCACTTGCTCGGTATCGGAGATAATTACAACAACCCCTTCAGCGACCCTCCGCGACGAACATACACTGGCCCATGGAGCATGCTGTCCCGCGGCAGTTTCAATGGACCAGGAGGACCCCACACACGCTGGCAGATCCCTCCCGTACAGGGTGCGTCTATGGGTTCCCTGCACACAATGCGAGACAAGCACCAGATTGGGCTCATCGATACATCTCCAATCTTGCAAATTTCTCGCTCAGGTCTCGCCACTTCCGGCCCGGTCATCGCGCAGATTACCGCTCGCTCTGTCGACCCCGTGGACAGTCTTATGGGTTTCAACATTTCCTTTGGCGCCGCCGGCGACCTTGCCCCCCCATGTAATGCGTCCCTCGATGCTCTATGCGACGGACGTGGTTACAACAACTACAATGTTGAGGTCGTTCAGCGACTCGGTGCGGACTCTTTCTGCCCAGACTCTGGTGTCATGATCAGCAAGACCAAGAACAGCGATCGCGTGCAGCCGTTCCAATGGACAATTGATGCAAACCCACAGGATGCGCGCCAGATCGATTTCTTCCTCCCCAACGGCACCGCAAGATACTGGACCATTGGCGACTACAGGCAACTGGTCGATGCCTTGTTCCACGCTGGTACAAACTCTGGCTCAGAATACGAGCACATCGATCACGAGAACGGCCTGCATCTGTATATCCTCGAAAAGATGACTGATGACAATGGAGTATTGCACTACACCGTAGGCGCGGCCTCCACTGCGACCAACGTTACCACGTCCGCTCGACATGGCATTGAGCTCGGATCTGGCAAGGTTGTCAGCAACGGAAATGCCACTAGCCCTGCGGATGGCTTGTACTGCACTTTCGAGCTGAAGAACACTGGCAAAGCCGCCTCGCTTGCGACAAACTCTCATCCACAGGATCTGTCCGCCTACCTTGGGTCGGATATTTACCGTTTGAAGACAGAGGTCAAGGGCGATGGTTGGAAGGTGGCTGTGCCCAACGCGTTGGCCTACGCCAAGGCGGGCAAGCAGAAGACAGTCAAGGTTGCTGTGGGTTGCCAGGGATACTGCTCGAAGGAAGCTACAGTGACTCTCGTTGCTACGAGTGAAAGCGACAAGTCTGTTACTAGGACGAAGACTTGCAAGGTTCGCTTGTAGATAGTTGATTAGCCCATCAATCCTCACACCCCTTCTGCCTTACTTCATGACAACTATTACATGAGTCTATACTTGTTAGATATCGTGGGCTAGTATTGTGTTACAGTCTATGATCTTGCAACGTACGCTGTCGCTGAACTTTACAGCGTCAAGCTCGGTTTCTATCTACGAACTTTGGAAACATGGTAGCACACTAGAGATATGACTACGCCTTATCTTTGACCCTGCATGTCCAGCGCCCTGAATGTCGCCCAAGTGTGCGCAGCTGACACTGCTAAACTTCCTGCGGCTAGGACCAACGCCGTGACCCCAAAGATCACCGCCGCCCAGGACGTGTACCAGGTATTGGAGTCTCTCTGGTCCTTCCACAGAGCGACGAACCCTTTCGGCTTCTGCTTCTCTAGATGCTCAATCAAGATCTTGATACGAGGAGCAAGTTCCGGGTACAACTGGTACGAGATCTGGTCTGTAACGCCAAAGCTTTCTTCTTCGTCGTCCGAGTCGTCAGCGTACAACTTACTTAGTCGTCTACCCTCCGCAATCTCTGTACGTTCGCTATCAAAGGCTCTAAGCTGTAATAGACAGTTGATTGTAGCTTACACTTTCTGCTAGTACTATCTTTAAGAAGCGAGCGGATAGTCTTGTACAACCTTAGAGGTCGCGGCTTTCTAGAAGAGTATAATATAGCTATAGCGTTTAAAGCTTTACCTAACTCTAAAATTAATACTTTAACTAGAGTGTTTGTTAGTACTAACTACTACTAGACGCTTTGTAGAGAAAGAAGCTACTAAGGTAGTATAAGGTTATACTATACCTCTCTACGTAATAAGCTAGATACTAGCTTATAAATAATCTATAAATACTATATAAGTATCTAATTTTAATATATTATTAATGTCTATAATACTTATAAAGATATTTACTTTACTTTACTTATAACTATTTAATACTAACTAGAAGATTTAAACTAAAATATTTTAAATTAAATACTTCTATATCTACTTATCTAGAAAAACTATAGAGTAATATACTATTCTCTAAGTGTTACGCTAGTGCTACTAGCTTAGATAGAAGTATTTATAGTAGAGCTTTAACTTAATTAATTTTATCTATATTATTAAGTTTTATTTCTAATAGAGAATTCTTTAAAAATCTTTTCTAAGTAAGTCTAGATAAGAGCTTTTAAGTTTCTATTCTTTTACTTTTAAAGAAAATATTAAAAGCTTAGTAGATATAAGAATATATAGAATATAGTCTATATACTTAATTTTATCTAGAGACTAAGACTTATCTAGAATATATTTCTAGTAAAAGCTATAAAGAATAAAGTTTACTATACTAAGCTTTTATAGCTAAAATCTTAAAAATATCTATTTACTAGCTAGCTAGTAATTAAGTTCTATAGTTATTTTTATAATCTTAAGAAATAAAGTTAATAAGTTTTCTAACTTATAGTAGATAAAATTAACTAAGCTTTTAATATACTTTTATTTTCTTTAATCTAATTAAAGTTAGAAACTATTCTATATAGCTAATAATTATAATAGATATTAGTTTTTACTTTAAATTTCTAGTATAATATAGTATTTTCTCTTATACTAAGAGTATAAAAGTCTAAATAGTATTCTAGTTTTAATATATAAAGTACTATAAAGAACCTTAAATTCTAATATATTATACTATATACTAAATTTTATAAGTTAACTAGATTATAATATATAGTCTAATCTTAATCTATCTATTGTAAAATATATCTCTAGAATACTCTTTGTAAGCGCTATAGATAATTATACTAGAATAAATAAAGATTAGCTTTAAAAAGCTTTACTATCTAAAAGAGCTTTTATATATACTTATAATAAAATAATTTATTTTTTATATATTTTTCTACTTCTAGATATAATACTATAGTTATAAGCTTAGTACTTTAAAAAGATAATATAGTTTTATATTTATATACTTTAGATATAAGATATTAAATTAGATATCCTTTTTTAAATTTAATTACTAATCTTATTACTTTCTAAGAAGTACTCTTTTTTTACTTAGAATAAGTAACTCTAAAATATATAAAAGCTTTTATATTTACTATCTTAGTGTATTAGCTTAAGTAGTTTACTTAGTTTAAAGTCTATACTTTAAGTAAAGAAATTTAAGCTAATATTAATCTTAATACTAAGATAGCTACTTCTATTTAGATAATAATTATTTTAAGCTTTAGACCTAGTAGTACTTAAATAGAATAATATAGTTAATAACTTCTACTTTAATAAGTATAACTTATATAATATAAAGTATAAAGTATAAAGTATAAGTAATAAAATAGTAGTTAAAGAGTATCTATATAAAGTATCTTTAGAACTAGATTAATTAAACTATTAATCTAAATCTTTTTACTTTTATAATACTTTAAATTTTTTTAAAGAATAAACCTATATTATAAGCTTCTATTAACTAGTTTAATTAAATTTATTAAGTATTTATTATAAGTAATAGTATATATATATATAAGAATAAGTATAAAGTGTATAGCCTCTGTAGTCTACTTATAATTAGGTAGATTAAATAATATAGAGCTTAGCGCGCTAAGTCTCTAGCTAATATTTTAATATTTTTAATTTTTTACTAAAGAGATACTTTAGTACTATATACTATTAATGCAACGCCTATTTATAGGCGTTTACTAAGACCTTTATAGAGAGTAGTACTAAAATACTTAAGTGCGTATACTAGACGTAATAAATAAAAGTTCTCTAAAGGTATTCTTCTCTTCTCTAATACCTACTTTATCTACTATATTAATAAGTACTTCTTTATCTCTACTACTACTTTATATTACTAACTAAATAGATATCTATACGCTTTAATAGCTATAAAGCTCTTCTTTTAGATTAAATTCTTAATAACTCTAATCTATTACTTATAGCTTCTACTCTTTTTCTTAATAATAAGATACTCTTTCTATAGCTATAAAATAAAATTAAAAAACTCTATAGCTATAATATTAGTAGTAACCTAGCTCTAGCGTTTAGAAAAAATATTACTAGTATTAAATAGAGAATAAGTGCTAATAATATAGTTATAGTATAGGTTAATGTTAAGAAAGCCTACGTTGTCTTGTAAACTAGCTAGTATATTCTTTAGTAGGTTCTCTTCTTCTACTAGAGTAATAGAGAGAGTATATTAACTACTTTAAGTTAAAATCTTTTTTAGAAAAATATTATACTATAAAATTTATATACTCTTAGTACTAAGTATATCTTTAAATAGTAAAATAAAGATATATTAATACTAAGTGCTAGTAATAAAAGTACTTCTATTTTTTAGCTTAAGCTAAAGTATATATACTTACTAAAGTTAATACTATATCTATAGTCTAAAACTACTTAGTAGTAATTAGTATTTAGCTAATATTGTAATAAAAATACTTTATATAATAAAACTCTATTTAAGCTTTTACTATTAGTATAGCTTAAAGTATACTTAATTAAGTATTAAAGATTCTTACTAAACTAATTTTAAATTATACTATATACTCTACTAGTAAAAGTAGTAAATTTACTATTATAAAAGTACTACTATAAAATTTTAGTAATAATAACTTAGTCTAAAAGCTTAAGAAATATTTCTTATATAGATAAAACTTTAAGTAGTTTACTACTATATATAAGTATTTTAAAATAGTATTTACTAGTAAGCTTCTAAAGCTTTCTAAAAAAGCTAAAGCTAAAATTATTATTAAGCTTAAGAACTTTAAATATTATAAGGTAAAGAAAGCTTTTGTAGAAAAAGCTAGACTACTTTATAGTAAGTATAGATTAATAGTCTAAGCTTTATTTTTTAAGAGTTAATTTAAGTTATACTTATTAATTTTACTTTTATTAAAAGTTAGCTAGGTATTAGTAGTAGATACTTAACTATAAATCTTTAAATCTACTTACTTCTTATATATACTATCTTATATAATAAATTAGTAGTATATTCTATTAAATATATATTTCTACTTAAGTTTAAAATATTTGTAAAAGTATATAAGTTCTATACTATAGATCTAAAAAGCTTATTTTTCTAAGTACTTAGATATAGTATATAAAAGATTATAAACGTTTTAACTAGAAAGAGAAAACTATATATAAAAAACTTTATTTTTATCTAAATAGCGCTTATAAATAGCTTTTATTTAAATATTAACTTCGAAGTAGCTTTTAATAAAACTAGACTTCTATAACTTAAACTAGACTTAAAACTTTTAATTATTATAGCTTAAAATTAGTATAATTTTACTTTTATTAAATATATTTTCTTAAGGTTTTACCTAACTATAATAAGTCTAACTAATAACTAGATATAAAAATAATTCTAAAAAAGCTTTTATTAGTTTAATTTAGAAAAGCTTTAGTATATAAAAGTAAATTACTTAAGCTTTAAACCTTTATAAGCTCTTATTAATAATAGAATCTAGAATAACTTTAGAGAAGTTAAAGCTACTTTACGTTCTAGCTAGCGCTAAAGAGTAGGTTTAAATTCTTATAGTATAGGCTTTAGAGACTACTACGTAGAGTCTTTTTAGCTATATACTTTATACTATAAATAATATATTTACTTCTATCTAAATCTTTTTACTTCTATTTTATATTATAGATATTATATTTTAAAGTATATATAGTAAGTTAATATAATATATTATATTAGGTTACTACTATAAGTAAAGCTATCTAGAGTTTTAATATTTCTTACTAAGGCTTAAACTCTACTTATAGTAGTAACTTAATATAATATATTATATTACTCTACTATAATAAGCCTATAAAACGCTAATCTCTATTATTAGATTATTTTAATCTAACTAATAATATTACTTACTATTATCTTACTTTAGATAATTATAAAAACTCTACTTTATAATAACTAAAGAATATCTATATTAAAAAAATAAGCTATAGTAAGTATAAGTACTACACTATTACTTATATAAAGTAGTATATTTCTAAAAAACTATATAAGAAATTTCTAAAACCTTACTAAAGAATCTTATAAAATCTTTATAACTTCTTTATTAGTTATACTAAAAAGCTCTAAATTTTAGTAGTTAAAAATACTTATAGTAGTAAGATTTATTAATATACTTCTTAAGCTAAAATACTTATTAAAATTAAAAACGTTTTCTATAATTTAATAATTTTTTTATAACTTAGTATAAGCTTAATATTTTTTTTTTTTATTTATAATAATAATATTATAATTCTACTTTAAAAAAGTAAGTTATACTTAAAAGAATAGACTAAGAAGTAAATTATTATTCTAGAGTATTTTTTTATCTATACTTATAAGCTAAATAAAAAAGTACAAAAAGTATATTATAAGATAATTACTAATTCTATTAAAATAAAAGTTAGTATAAATATCTTAATAAACTTTAGCTAAGTATTATTAAAGTAGTAATCTAGCTATATAATATAAGTTTATTATATACTTAGAATTTCTTAGCCTTTAATACTATTCTTAATATATAATATATAAAGTATAGTAAGAAGGTTTATACTACTATAGCTAACTTTTATTTAAATTAAAGTACTATTTACGTTTATAGATATAAAGTATATTTACTTAAAATAAAGATTATAGCTAGATAAAAAAAGTATAACTTTAGAGTTATACTAAAAGACTTTATTAGATATATAGTAGAATATATAGTATCTAAGATTTATAAAATACAAGTTTTAAAGCTTAATTAAGTAATTATACTATAGAATATAAGCTTTAATAGAAAGCTTATTTAAAAAAGTAAGACTAGAAAGATCTAGAAGTACTTAATAAAAGAGCTTATAATAATTATTAATTCTTTTTTATAAAACTAAGCTATATAATATAAAAAAGATATAGAAAGAAATCTTTAACTAACTCTACGCTTTTTTTTCTTCTTTAAGTCTATTAGTTTTTACTAGTTAGAGTATATTTCTATTCTATATTACTTTAGTTATAATAGCTATACTTAAAACTTTACTCTATTTTTTTAATTAATATTAAAGTAGTATTTATTATAGTAAAGTGTTATTATAGAGTAGAGTAATAATATATAGTTAGTAACTCTTTATAGTAATCTTATTATAAGTATATTTCTTAAATATTTTATACTTACTATATATAACTATAAGAATTAAAAAAACTTTCTTTTTAATATTTACTATAGATATAGATAGTAATAATATACTTATAAAAAGTAATAGTAATAAAAGTATATTTAGTAGACTTAGAAGTAAACTTAGAAGTAGTAATAAGTAAGCTATAAAGCTATAGAAATATTAAAATATCTTTAATCTAAGAACTAAGAGAGAGCTTTTAGTACCTAGGTAGTAAAAAGAGTATAAGTTAGAATAAGTAGAAGTCTAGATAGCCTAGCGTAGATAAACTTTAAGTCTAAAGTAATATTAAATTATAGTACTATACTACTATAAAATATAAAAAGATATTTATCTAGATAAACTATAGTATAAAGAATAGTAGCTTAAAGAACATTATAAAAAGCTTTATATATAGAGAATACTTTTCTTCTTTTTTTTTTTTTCTATTTTATAACTTTCTATTTTAAAGAACTCTTTTCTTATATCTTTAAGAACTTCTTATATCTCTATAAACTCTAAATACTTAAGTACTACTCTCTAACTTAATACTAACTAATATCTTTAAGAATATATAACTATAACTTTATTACTAATATAAAGGCTACTATTATAGTAACTACTAAGATAGCTACTTCTAGCGCACTTTCTATAAATTATCTAATAATCTAGTAATTAAAATATACTACGTTAAATAAGCTAATTAATAACTATTACTATAACTAGAGCGTAATATTAAAAACTCTAGTTTTTCTTAACAATATATAAGTATTATATACTACTATATATATATATATATTACTAAGTATAACTTTTAAGTTTAAGAATAAGCTAATATTAAATAGGTTTTATTATAAGAAGTATTTAGTAGTTACTATCTTTATAGTAAGTAGGCTATTTATACTAATAAATTTAGACTTATTAACTACTAAAAAGACTTTTATAGTATAGTAGTGTAAGTAGCTAAAAACTCTAGAAGTTAAGATTACTAAGAGTTAGGCGCTAATAATAAAGAAATAAAAATTTATTAATCTTACTTTAAAGTAGTAATATAATAAGTATAAGTAGAAAGTTTTTTATATTTTTTATAAAATATATAACTATAAAGCTATTTAAAAATAAATAGTAAGGCCTAGTATAAAAGACTATAGTAAAAGCTAAAGACCTATAAGTAAAAATAGAGAATAGATAAGTAGGTAGATAATAGTAAATATAGATAGTAAGTAGTAGTTACGTAATATTATTAGAGTTATTAAGCTTATAGATAATTATATATAGAATATAATTTACTAGTAATTATATAGATATTATATAGGTATCTTAGGTTAGATTAAGCTTTATACTAGTAGTAGACTTACTAAGTTACTTTTTAGAGTTACGCGATAGTATAGAGTAGGAATTAGTAGTACTAGTTAATAGTCTAGATAGCTATTAGTAATGTATAATAAATATAAAGTAGTTAGCTTATTATAATTATATATATTAACTATTATATTAGTAGTAAAGATAGTATAAGTATAAGTATTATAAGTTATAAATCTAGGCTTATATTAGAGATTTTTTAAGTTTACTTTTAGAGTAATATAGTAACGCGTTATTATATAATTACGTAATTATATAATTATTTAATTTAAAAAAAAGTATACTATAGACTCTATCTCTTAGGCCTAGAGACGTAAAGTAGTATTTATATATTTTATATCTTTTATATTAAAAAGCTTATAGCTAGATCTCTTAAACTAGTAGTATTAATATAGTATATAAAACGCTTTTATAGATCTTAGAATAGATAAGGTAGTATAATATAAATAATAATAGTAATAAGAAGATATAGCTAGTAATTATAGCTAGTAACTATAGCTAAAGACTATAGTGCGTAATTATAGCTATAGTTTAAGTGTTATATATAAGGCTACTATAAAAAGTATAGTAGTAAAATAGTATATAAAATATTTTCTTTTATATAAAATTCTATCTAAGTTTTATATAAATTCTTTTATTTATACTAGTGCTTATTAAATAGTAAATTCTTTATAAAAGAAAATCTTTTTTAATAATATAAATATCTAAAAATATGTTACTCTCTTAACGTATATAGCGTAGTACTAGCTAATATTATAGTACTAGCTAATATAATAGTAGTCTCTAAGACTAGTATTTTATATTCTTTACTAGGTATATAAAATAAAGCTATATACTAGTATATATAAGTTATACTACTTTATAATACTATAGTAAAGTATAAGAAGTAAACTATATACTACCTTAGAATATATAAGCTTCTTATAGAATTTTTTTAATAAAATAGTATAACTATATTAATTACTACTATAAATTTTAGTATTTTTCTTTATCTTTAGTAGTTAGATAATATATCTAAAGTAAAAGATAACTAGTGTAAAAAGTAACTTTATACTTAATAGAACTATTTTAAAAACTTAAAAGAAAAGAAAACTAAAGTTTATAAAGTAGTAAGAAAATAGCTTTTTATATAATATACACGCTAAAATTAAGATCTAAATAAGTAAGCTTTTAAAGTTTATTACTATCTTATAAGAAGATTAGTACTAGTAAGCTTTACTAGAAACTTAGAGTTAAATATAGCTAGTGTTATAGAACTTTATAAATTACTAGTATTTACTAGTTAACTTAAAAGCTATAGTAATTACTTATAATAGCTTATAATATATATTAATAAGTAATATAATACTTAATATAATAAGTAATATAATACTTAATATAATAAGTAATATAATACTTAATATAATAAGTAATATAATACTTAATATAATAAGTAATATATGTAAAGATTATAATAACTTAGTTATTATTATCTTTTTATTATTAAGCTTTGTTAAGATTGCACTTATTATTATTTCTTAACAAATTAGAAAAACTTCTAGTAAATCTAATTGCTTACGTAATTAAGATTTTAGTAGCTAGTTTTAATCTACTACACTAGAAGATTCTAAAACACTGCTATTTATTCTAGCCTAGTTAATATTAGAGTTATTACGTAATTTAATAACTCTTATCTTTTTTATCTCTCTTTCTGCAATTACTAAAAGATCTAGTAATAAACTAATTATTAGTCTATATAAT